>CM024753.1:210998873-211333748 GCA_014218235.1 Colocasia esculenta
AGAAATAGACGAACACCAGAAACTCATAAGATCAATGGGTTGAAGACCCAACTTCGACCATCACACAGAAATGTCATAAACGATGCTGATCATCTTCGGCGGTAATATGGCGGTTAGAAGCATGTCCACAGATTATAATATCGTCCGAGAGGTAGAGCTCTTCACGGTTTGGTTCGGATTGGATTTTTTTTTTAGGAAATCGAATCGAATCAAATTTTATTCAAACCGAACCGAATCGAATCGATTGATTCGGTTTGAACCGAAACCAAGAAAAAACCTTCTAATACACAGGCTGGGGCAAATCTTGGGTTTCAATAAAAAAAACCTCCTAATACAGGCGCGGGGCGGTCTTGGGTTTCCCAAGACCGCCCCAATAGAAAACAGCGTGCTAGCCCGTCTTTTATGTTATTTATTATTTCAATATATTTATTATATATTTCGGTTCATTCGATTTTACTGTGCAAAATCGAACTGAACCATGAGACTTCTCAACCGAACCGATCGAACCGAACCGAATTAGCCGTTTCAATTCGATTTTCGATTTGAACCGATTATGGACAGTCCTACGAGAGTAGCTCGACGGATGGGTTTAAGAAGTACACCACAGAACACCAAGAGCATGAGAGGGAAAGGAGGCTAGGACAGATTGGGGATGAGGCAGAGCGAAGTAAGAAAATACATCTTTTCAAACGAGTCTTTAGCGCCTCTTTGGTAATGGGTTGGAGTTAAGATAACTCCACCCATGTACAAAGTTACACATGTGTAACTCATTTTTTGCTTTGGTAATATATAGTTAACTTTGATCATATGGTGAGTTAACCTACTTTTGTAAAACACACTTTGATAAGAACAAGTGAGTTAACCTACCTTGGGAATGGGAAAAGGTGCATTTAATACTTGTGATGTGGAGAAAAAGTGGTTAACTCACTGAGTTAACTTTGTCCCCCCTCTAGAGTGGGTTACAAAAAGGTGTGTTAACTCACTTTTACCACATTTTTACCCCAACTCACAAAAGTTAACTCTAACCCACTACCAAGCACTTTTTGAGTTAACTCTAGTTAACTCTGAGTTAACATTTAACTCTATCCAAAGAGGCGCTTAATGTCATAGTTGATATCTTTGATACTAAGAGAAGTGACGAAATGATTGAACCCAAGAGATGGTGAGATATTGGGCACACCACCGTACCTCCCAACGCCACCAACCATGTCCCCTCCCCCACCACAACCCCCCCCATTCTTAGCTTCTACTCTACTCCTACTCAATAGCTGGCAGCCTGGCAGCCCACAGATCGATCATGTCCCCACATACCTCTTTCTCCCACATACCCACCATTCTTTTGATAAACCCACAGCAGTAGTGCAAGCTAGCTCCTCCACGGTCTGTGCTATACGGCCGGCCGGAGATCTGATTAGATCCTTCCCCGGCCACCTCGCTTTGATCTTCTCCGGCCCCTCCCTTCATATATGGACACAACGAAGGGCGCCGCCGCGAGGGGAAGAACCCCCCTCTCCATCATGGTGGTCGTCATCTGCGCGCTGGCCTTCGCCGGCATCCTCTTCACGGAAGACCTCCGCGCCCTCACTGGTACACCCATGCTTAAGCTCACAGTCTCTTGTTTTAAACAGGGTACTGCGGCAGCCGGTTCTACTGTACATGTCCCTGCAGGTAACCACAGCCATTAATGGCGTCCGGACAGAACCAGTACCGTACGTACGTAGCCATTGCTGTCTTCTGATTTCGGCTTGCATGCCTGCATGTTTCATGTGCGTTTGCGACAGAGAAAGAGGAGGTGGCTGATCTGGAAGACGACTACAAGGAGGAGAAGGCTAAGTTTGATCCTGGCAGGTGCAGGGTGACGGAGGGCAAGTGGTGTTCAACAGTTCCGGGGCCTTTGTACTCGGACAGCAGCTGCCCTTACTTGGACAAGGAGTTTTCTTGCATGAAGATGGGAGGCCGGATGGAGACCATCAAAAGTGGGAATGGCAGCTGGATGACTGCAACCTGCCTAGGTATGCACACGCAACAATTCTCACACAACACCAGCTTTGTGCCAGTTAAACTTGGGAAGAGTAGAATGCTAGAGTACTTTCTTTGTAGCAAAGATGTGAGAATTGAACTAATTGGGTCACCACTTCTACCACAAATGCTGGAATTGCTTGTGGAAATGCTAGCTTCAGGTTTGATCGGGTAGAGCGCGCTGTTGGTCTACGATCCTACCAATTTGAGTATTTATGTTTCTTTAAACACTCCTACATCATTTATGATTTTTTTTCATAAAATTATTATCACTCTTAACATTAAAAAAGTGACAAATAAGAGTCAATGTGACAAATAACTTCAACATGTAAAAATTATTTATCTTTCTTATTCACTATTTATAGCATAAATTAAAGTGACAAATAAATAACTAATTAAGCATAAATTAAGTGACAATAAATACTAATTAATTAAGAGAGAGAAATAACTTTTACATTAAATATAATAAATTATTAAGAGTCACTATCAAATATTTGATTTATTTTTTAGTCCCTGATAGAATTATAATTTATCTACACAATTCTCTTGCCCGTGAGCTTAGATTGTCTATTGGCCCATGACCCATTCATAGGTCCATTAAACCCAAAAAAATAAAAGAAAATAAATAAAAGTCACATTCATCAGACGAGTTCATGCAATCCTATCATCTATCCGATAGTCTAAAAATTGAGAGAGAGAAATAAAAACACGCTCCTTTTATATGTCAAAATGATAGAACGATAGATATTTATTAATTAGATATATATATATATATATACTTTTTTATTTTTACGATTGTTCATCAGAAAACGGGCTGTATAATCAGAGAAATTAACTCTATATATTCGTCGATCATTACGACTCACATCTATTTTTGTTCTGAACCTTGATCATGCACAACACACAATGATATGATTCGTATCAACAAGAAGTTAAAACTCCCTAAGAACATGATCACCTTGCAGGTTTGATCCCGCAGTGGCACTGGAGAAGCTGAGGGGAAAGCGGCTAATGTTCGCAGGCGATTCCCTGCAAAGAGGGCAATGGCTATCGTTCGTGTGCATGGTGGAATTCCTCCTCCCATCACACGACAAGTCCATGAAGCGAAGCCGGTCTCTCTCAATCTTCACAACAAAGGTACAACATTCCACTAACCACAACTATACATGTAAAAGTGGTCGAAAGTACCCACTCTCTTCTCTATACCTCGTCATGATGGAATCCAATAGGAGATGTATAGAGAACTTGCAAAAGTTATAGGAAGCTAGTGGACAAGAGATCGTGTAACTAGTCATAGAAGGGTTAAGCTCTTTATATAGGGGAAGCCCACGTGACTAATGTGCCAATAGATCGTAGTAGTCACCATGAGAGTGGCAGTCAAAGTCTTGATTGAGAAGGATCTCTTAATGAGATAAGATCGTGACGTACGTGTTAACCAAATTGGAATGTGGGAAGTGTCTTGTTGGAACTCCATTATAAAGTAGTTATGACTTGCGAAGGGCACAAATAGTACGACGACTAGAGTCGATTACATAGGTTTTGCACATATATATTATATATGTCTAGGCCTATTCAATTAAGGCTTTATTTGAGGACAACTAGTAGGGACCCAAAACTTCGATTTCCGAGGAGAGATCTTTGAGACGCATGGCCATACTCCGTCGCCTATATGAGATTGTCGGAGGAGTCCTACTTAATACAATCAATGATTTATACTAAATAGTAAACATCTAATGAAGTATAATATCTCATGACATGGAGTATTATTATATATCTCATGTCTGATTATCTAATCTTAAGAGATTAAATGTTACGTCTTCATTAGATGTACATCACTTAATACAAATCATTGATATGCGCTAAATATTTTTCTCGTCGGAGATACGTGGAGGGTGAGCAAAGAATCAAAGGAGCCGTCGATGGATCCTATGAGGCCATGGGCCTAACAGGAAAGTGTGGAAAGTCGCCTCCCCAACAACCATTAATTAACAAAGTGTTGGTGAAAGAATCTGGATATGTATTTTTCACCGATACGCAGAAATGTGAAGATCGCGAGAAACTGCTATCAGAGTCGTCCATACATTTCACATCTTATATATCTCAAAACTATAAATGATAGTCTTAAAAAGAGAGAAGATCTATTGAATATTCCCCCAAAATTTCATATTTATAAGACCTCTGACTTAAAAATCTTAATTACTCGGAGATAAAAATTCTCACAAACTAGACTCTATATATTACGATTCTAACTGAAAAAATAGTGGAGATAGAACAACGACACCATCTGATTTGTGTATTCAGGAATATAATGCTTCGATCGCGTTTTACTGGGCGCCATTCCTCGTGGAGTCCACTCCGACGTGCCCATCATAGCAGATGCAAACAAGAGGATACTCCGGTTGGATTCCATCTCCAAGCATGCCAAGCACTGGTCCGGGGTGGACATCCTCGTGTTCAACACCTACGTCTGGTGGATGAGTGGCCAAAAGATCAGTCTCTGTAAGTTTCTTCTCCTCTATACTCTCTCTCTCTCCCTCTCTCTCTCTTTAAGATCTGAAGAGATGGAAGTACTGCAGTAGCTAGGGCACCCTTGATTCACATGTGCTTATATGAACACACAGATGGGGATCCTTCCCCGGCGGCGAAGAAGGGTACGAGGAGTTGGACCCTGCAGTCGCCTACAGGATTGGCCTCAGGACATGGGCGAACTGGGTGGATTCCACGATGCACCCAAACCAAACCAGGGTGTTCTTCACCACCATGTCCCCAACGCACATGAGGTGCATCGATCGATCCATCTCTACCGTGAAACCCACCAAATTCCACTCTTTGCAGTACATCTCCCTAGCTATTCCTCCTCCTGAAACCCAAATGCCTGATCTCTATTCCGGTATGTGCATACTTCGTCTGCTTCATGGTGCAGGAGCTCGGACTGGTACGGTAAGAAGGGGATGGGTTGCCACAGAGAGACGAAGCCGGTGATGGAGAAGGGCCACTGGGGGAGCGGTTCTGACCGGAGGATGATGGAGGTGGTGGCGAGTGTTGTGGGAAGGATGAGACTTCCTGTTGCGTTCCTCAACATAACGCAGCTCTCGGAGTATCGCAAAGATGGGCACACATCGGTCTACTACAAGTCCCAAGAGAGGGAGCACTCTGCAGAGCAGAAGGAGGTGCCTCGGCGCCATGCCGACTGCATCCACTGGTGCTTGCCGGGGGTGCCAGACACATGGAATAGAATACTTTTCTCATACCTGTAAAGACATCGTGTACAAAGATCGATCAAGTTCAGCATGCAATTGGTCGCATCTGCATCTTCCAAATCGATTGCTACATATATACCCACCTGAGAATCCCATCTGAAAAGAACCTACTGGTGCAGAACATCGTAAACATGCAAACTTTCATACACCAATGTAAGAAACTTGCATGTGTTAGCAAACATAAGACTTGTTGTTGCAGTACCCCCATCCAGTGACTACGTACAGCTCTGAGCTATCTCATGAGGCCCTGACGTTGGACTCATCAACGTCGACGCGCTCCTGCTCGGCTCGCTGCCCTCCGGCCGGCTGCTGATCCGTGGTGCTCGCCCCGCCCTTAAGGTCCCCCTCTCTGTAACCTTGGGTCCCAATCATTCCCTTCCTCGTCTGCTGCCTTCCACTGCTCCGACCTGAAACAACACAGAACGGAGACATGAGGTGATGCACCGGCGAGCAAAGTGTTGAAGCGTTCGATGGGAAGAAGAGTGGTGGAGGAACCGTCCGCAGGGTGCTCACTGTGCCCCGGTCCCTCCTGGGACGACGGTCTTCCCCTGCCTCGCCCCGGCGTCTGGCTCTGCCCTCCTCTTTCTTCTTGGAGGCCATCTCCCTTCCTTGCCCTGTGCTGAAACAGAGGAAACGCCCATCACTGCGATCCTCGGACTCCGGGAAGGGCGACGGCGACGGCGCCGGGGGAGGCTAGGCAGAGACGTGGCGTCAAGGCAGGGTCTCCCTGACACGTGTCGGCAGCCGCAAACGATGACACGTTCGACTGTACTTTGCTCCCGCCCGCTGGAAGATCCAAGGATTCGTGTCTGGATTCGCGCAAGATGTTTGACATTTTTTTATGGATACACATAAGATCTTTGATAACGATCAAAAGAAAAGGTTAAGATGAGAAATCCGGTTTAGAATTGTCCTGATGCGCCAGATTCGCCGATCTAACAAGGGCATCGACCCCACCCGAGCCGGCACCAACCTAATAACGACGATAGCCCGTTCCAATTCTGCATTGGTGGCGCAAAGACGGCGTCGGGCCAGACTAAGGATGTCCTAACTAAGATGATACCTACAACTCGGATCCTGCCCACATCTATCGTTATCCGCCCTCAAGCTCTCGGCGGCGGATTTGGGTACCTATTACAACTCGGTCTCCATCTAGGGGCGAAAGGAAGTAATGATATGTAATATGACGAACATGTTTGATATTTGGATAGGTCGAAGATAAAATAAAGATATTTTTTTAATAGATCGGAGATAGAGTGGAGATATATCCGATATATCCAAATATCAAACATGTATGTCTTCCTCTTCCTATCCCATTCACCCTTTTCTTCTGATAACCAACATTGGACCGAGCCCAACTAGCATTATTAGGCCCACTTCAAAGGTCAAAAATATTGGTATTTCTAAGTCTAACTTCTGCATCTATCCGTGTATTATTTTTACATATAAAAATATCTATTGTTTTTTTTTTAATATTTTTAGATCTACTATTTTGGGAATAAAATATGAAATTCTGCTATTTTTTGGGGAAAATGTTATTGTATGTATATATATTACACTAGATTGGATAAAGTATAGCTAAACACCTCCAGATAATATTACCACAAAAATTACTAGAGACATTTGAAAACACTCCAAAACACGTATGATTGCCCTCTCTTATATATTCTTGATCAACTTCATAGAGAGCTTCCATTAGGTGAGATTGTGAACTAGGACTTTACTAACATACTAATTGATAGGGCCCCGTGTTTGACCAGTCTTGGTCCAATTGGGACCTAATAGTTAACCGGCCTAGTACATTGGTACGTCCCATGACGATTAATGTTTCATTGAGTGGTTGTCGAGCCATAACTGTTATATCGATTGAGACAACAGTTTACACGCGACCAACCACATCCAAGGGAAATGAAACGTCTCCTCTGCAAATCTAAGGATAATCACTGTACTCAAGGCCCGACTTTATTAATAACAATTTTAGAAAATGTCATTTGTCTAACCTTTATGTACAAGACTACAGTTGTAGATAAACGAGGTAGATGATGGAGCTACTAAAATCTCTCGATACTAGTTTTCAACTCTCTCTCTCCCTCTAAATTTTCTATGCTTCCCTTCAAGAAGACTGACATCTGACTCTATTGTCGTAGAGTTGATTTTGAAAATCTCATCTTAAGATTGACTTTTTATAGACACATCTTGGCATTGTCCCCACAAATGACTTCATTTTCTACTTTTCACCTCCTTTTAAGCAATCAATCTTGGACATTGAAGTCAAAATTTTTCGATTTTCTGGATTCTCGAACCAACTTCATCACCAATTATTATTTTTGTAGAGGGTAATAGTTGTGACAAATACGAACATATGTACATGTGATAATTAGACATGTGGATGTAGTATCTCAAATAATTTATGTGTATGGGTAATACATTAGAAAAAAAATCATCAGAAATAAATAGCCGTTTAGCATGTCAAATCCTTGACGAAAATACGGATCTTGCAATGAATGTCCAGTTATTACTGTAATTTGGATTATTTGTTACAAAGAATTCAATGATCGGAATCTCCCACAAACGTTGAACTGTTCGAAATAAATTTAGCTCTTTTAAGTTTTTTGCATAATCTAGTTATGCAAAATTTAGAGAGTGGGGATATTTATACTTCCCGTAAAACTTTGCATATATTCTGAGGTGAGTAGATATTATAGACATATATTTTGTGTTTGGGGTGAGCAGTATTCAACAATATCATAAACATACACCAACGAATTCTCCTTAATAAAAAACTGTGTAAAGTTAAATTCTTGCAGGATTTTAGAGATTTTTACATGATATCTCTTTTATATATATATATATATTCTTGTTTGCAAGATATTTTTCAACGAGGACATTGTTGTAAGATTAAACCTTACAATCTAATGCTTTAGGAAAGAACTCAAATAGAAGTTACAACAGAGATGGAAATGATTGGCAATCAATTTTGCTAGACCCCTTAAACTTTTAAGCAGTCCCAAAAGCTGTCACTATTTAATCGAATCTCTCCTTTTAACATGTTGTTTACTTGACATTAAATATATCATTTATGTGAAAAATAAAACAGACAATGTATAATTATTATTATTATATTTTTTGCATCATTTCAGGTAAAAATCAAAAACTCATAAGACATTCCTCAAAATTCGAACTTCGAAATTTATCGGAGTCCTAATGGAGGATTCTGGCGGTGCATATCGGATACTTCTTACAGACTGCTCAGTGCTCACACGTTAACAGTATAGACCAGAGAGCGACGCGGTTTCGGATCCTATCTTATCTTTGGCATGTGTCCCCGAATCTAGGCACCGGTCCGGGTCGGATACATCGCGGGTTTCGGAGTGGGACACGGATCAACTCCCAGGGACGGGGTTTGACCCGGTACGCTTGCTATAAAAGGAGAAGCAGCGGCTGGCTCGCAACTCGCCAGTGTGCCCTAGCGGTTCCCTTTGCGGTTCCAAACGCCCTCCTCGAGCTCCTTTTCCTGCTGCGTTGGCTACTCGCCGCTTCTATCCACAGACGCCGCCTGCAGCGATAAGAGCTTTCTGACCTCCAAATCCTGGAAAGCGAAAGCATCCGATCTGGTCGCCTTGGTTAGGTAGTGATCTTTAGTTGTTCTACCTTCGGGTAGATTTTATCTATTTTTGCAGTGTAATCTGTGTGTGTGTGTGTTTTTTTTTGGGTTTGGTTGGGTTTTCTGAAGTGTGTCCTTTGCTAGGTATTCATCCTTTGCTAGGTATTCAAGTGCCGGAAATATGTCGGACGACGAGGCGAAGGAGGAGAAGGAATTGGATCTCTCTTCCCCCGATGTTGTCACTAAGTACAAGACCGCTGCCGAGATTGTTAACAGTAATATTATCTCCTTTTGATTCGTTCTTTGCCCCTGATTAGTAGTAAATCCTTTTTTTTATATATTTTTTTCTGAACCATGTGGATTGTTTCAGCGAATCTTGTGGGAATCTTCATTGCTGTTGGCGGCTTGTTCTCAATGTAATTGGTTTGTTTATTGTTCTCTGGTGAATGCAGAGGCTCTTCAGTTAGTAATTTCCGAATGCAAGCCCAAGGCGAAGATTGTGGACCTGTGCGAGAAGGGTGATTCCTTCATCAGAGAGTGAGATTTAGTGTTTTCCACCTATTTTGCTTTTTTCTATGATGTTGCGGCTTGTTTTTGGGGAATTACGTAACAAAGTTGCATCTTGTTAGGCAAACGGGCAATGTGTACAAAAATGTGAAGAAGAAGATTGAGAGGGGCGTTGCGTTTCCTACATGCGTTTCTGTCAACAATACGGTGTGCCACTTCTCACCGCTTGGGAGTGACGAGAGTGTACTAGAAGAAAATGACCTTGTAAAAATGTTAGACTTCCCCCCCTGCTTTTGATTGCTTAGTTATTCAATTTGCTTTCGCTGATAAAGTTGCACATGCTGCTCTGCAGAGATATGGGGTGTCATATTGACGGCTTTATTGCAATAGTCGCGCACACGCATGTGATTCAGGAGGGGCCTGTTACAGGGAGAGCTGCTGATGTAATTACTGCTGCGAACACTGCGGCAGAAGTCGCTTTGAGGCTTGTTAGACCGGGGAAAAAGGTATTTTCTCTGCATATAAAGTTCTGAATTTTGCTTCCGAAGCTATTCTTTTTTGTTTTGAAGGTAAATCGTAAACCAGATTCTGGTTAAAAACAAATATTTTTTAGGACGATTTTAACCCAGTCTGGTATATTTTCAATTGTTTCAATTGATTATCTCTTGAATGATTGTAGTCATCTTGATTTTGGAGGGATAGTTGGGCATTGTGTTTATTGTTATAAGTTGCCTATCTTAATATATAGATATACTAGGTTTTCTTGACATCGGTCTTTTGTTTTTGTGATTGCTTTTATTCCCTTTCCCCTATCTAAGGAATGACTTGAGGTGAAGTCTCTAAATGAGGAATGCTTTTCAAAGCTATGGATTAATATCCGATGATGCTTTTGTCATAGTTACTCTGATAGGGCCATTTTTTTTATTTCCCATCATTGTAAATATGTTCTTACGAAGTCTCCATGGATGGACTCCTGTTTATCCATGACTTCTGCTATGTAGTTGTGTCGAAGGAATATAACTCTATTGGCAGATATAGAAGCTATTACTTGTTGTGTGGGAACAGTGTAGAATGTTTTTTATCGTCATCTTGTTGCTTCTTTTGCTTTTAGCTTGATGTATGAATTATATACTTCCGAGTGGAGGCTATCCCTAAATGATGAATATATCTGAAAGCTATGGGCTATTGCCCAAGTGTGACTAATGTCATAGTTACACTGATAGGGATTATATCTTAATACGAGTACACAAGAATGTTCAGGAAATACCTTGGTTTCTTAATTTGTATGGATCACTTTCACATGAAAGCTCATATCACAGTTCAATAAGAGTAACATTTTCTTCCCATGTCCATTTTCAAAATAAAATAAAATAAAATAAAATCCACATTTCATCATAGATTTGGACTTTGAACTTTCAGAGTTCATAAAGGTCTGAATCTCGTTTTGTTTGTCATCCGCTTTCCTCTCTGAGTGAAAATATGTTTCAAATTTGATGTTGAAATAATACAGTGTATATTTACTTGTTTCATTACTCTTCCTTTTTGTTATTCTTCATGCATTTGTACATGCATGCTTTAGTGTATGATTCATCTTTATATACTTTATGATCTGTCTTCTGGATCAATGACATCTTGAGATAGGAATCCCAAAATGAGGATTACTTTTCAAAGCTATGGACTAATGTCCGGTGATGCTTTTGTCATAGTTACTCTGATTGGGTCTTCTTTCTTGATCTTGATTCAGGTGAATATGTTGGTTACCAGATCTTTGTTGTCAAGAACCTTTCAACCTTTTCTTCTCCTTGTGCTACTAGCTGTGTTGGCAGAACCTAACCCATGTCTTGGATTAGGTAGATGCTATATCTAATTTTGAGCTGCATTCGGGCATTGTTGTTGTCTGTTCCATTTAATAGTTAATGGATGATCCATAAGTTTCTGGATGGGAGCTATGACGTAAATGATGAATTGATTGAAAAGCTATATGCTGTTGTCCAAATGCTGCATGGTCATAGTTACTCTGATAGGGATTTATGCTTTCTTCATGAGAAATGTGAGAAGAAATATTGAGTTTTTTTACTTAATTTGTACAAAATGTTCTATTGATTTTGTATAATGAAGCCATCTTCTGGGATACTTACTTCAGGCATGGCTTTGCTTTTCGATACTTTTTTTTTGATAGGTAAAAGCAAACTGTATTAATGGAAAAAGAACAAAAGGACCAATGGTAAAGAGTAGGAGAGTGTACCCCACCACAGATAGGTGTAGCGTACCCATTCCACCAATCTAAAACCAAAGGTCAAGCTGACATAAGTTCATGACTATACAACATAGTAAAAAAAAACGTAAACACTAAAAGAAATAAGAATCATGTATACAATGGTTTTATATGGAATCTACAAAATATTGCTAGCTCCCTTGTCTTCAGGCATCTCTTCATGGGAAATGCTTCTATTCGATCTCTAACTACTCCAAGGATTGTGAGAAGAACCTGAGTTTTTGAGTTCTCAATGTCTTCAAAAGTTCGAATGCACCTCTCTCTACAAATGGTCCAGACAGTATCTTGCAAAGCTAATTTTGCCACTATAGAAAGAGCTGATTTTCCTGAAAAGTGTGATATGAGCAAATCAATTTCATTCCCCAAAGTTTGACAAGGCCTTCTCTGAAAATCAAGGCGGAGCAAAATCTGACCCCAAATCCATGAACTGTATCCACAACTGAAGAAAATATGGTCAATAGTTTCCAGATTTTCCTTACATAGACAGCAACGACTTGCATGATGAAAACCTTTCTTCTGAAGATTATCATGTGTGGGCAATTTATTCTGCAGAGGTTGCCAAAGACACAATGCAAATTTAGGAACATAAGGCTGATCCCAAATCCTAAAAGAAAACCTATTAGTAGGATATGGCTCCCTAATCACATTCCAGGCAGACTTGGATGAAAAATTACCTGTCATGTTTCCAAATAATTGCATCCTCATCATTATTAAAAATACGGATATTCTGGATAATAGGCCAAATCTGAAGCATGTTAGGTGAGTTGGCATAGGAAGAGCCCATCTTCCTTCTCGAATAAAAGAGGCGACCTTAGTTTGAAGAAGGAAGACCAAAGTCTTGTCTTAATCTATCACCCACCATCTGAAATATACTTTTCCCATCTAGCCATGGATCATACCACATGCTGAATCTATCTCCTTTGCCAATATTATAAGAAATGTGGCGAACAATCCAATCCCTTTCCTTAAGAATCCCCTTAAGGCTGCTAGGTGGTAGGGCTTGCAGTCAATCAACCATATACTCTAGTTAGAGAAATATCTACTTGTAATCCAGTCCACCCACAAACAATTCCTTCCCTGTAAGAGATCCCATAAATGGTTTACGAATACTTCTCGGGTTCATACGTTAAACTTTGTACTGTGTTTTTGCTTTGTATGGTTTAGTTAGTTTCTCCCAATGGTCAGCCAGGTTGTAGTTAACGTCAGCCTATTACCATCTTAATCGTGTGAATACTTGATTTAGATTTGCTCAATCCTTCCCCAAGTCACACCTTTATTTGCCTGTATTATTCTCATCACCAGGATCTTTATGTTTCTTGTTTGATATAACAGAACAAGGATGTCACAGAAGCTATCCAGAAAGTTGCTGCTGCCTATGATTGCAGAATCGTTGAAGGAGTGCTAAGTCATCAGCTCAAACAGTTTGTGATTGATGGAAATAAGGTTGTACTGAGTGTGGCCAATCCAGATACGAGGGTCGATGATGCAGAGTTTGAGGAGAATGAAGTATATGCAATTGATATTGTCACTAGTACTGGTGAAGGCAAGGTATTGATACTATCATTTGAGGAATTCTTGGTGAAAATGGGAAATTTTTTTTTTCTTTGTGCTTTTTCTCCTACTGCATATAGTTTGATATCTATGCAACATTTGAAAAATGCATAATATGTAAGAAGTGCAGCCAAAACTTTTGGATGAGAGGCAAACAACCATTTACAAGAGAGCTGTTGATAAGAACTATCATTTGAAAATGAAGTCATCAAGGTTTATCTTCAGCGAAATTAGTCAGAAATTTCCTATTATGCCGTTTACTGCCAGGTTTGTAATGCCTTGTCATTGCTGGTCATTTTGTTTCTTTTTCTTTGTAGTAAATTTATACTTTTGCATAGGGCATTGGAGGAGAAACGTGCTCGACTAGGACTTGTAGAATGCGTCAACCATGATCTTTTGCAGCCATATCCTGTTTTGCATGAGAAGTCTGGTGATATATCTATCTACCTTTCTATCGTCATTGTGCTTTGTGATGGCTTACTAATTTGTTTCTGCACGGTCATAGATCCCTTTTTATTGTATTGGATTACATCATGGTGTAATGTTGTTGTTTCTCATTCATTTATATATATATATATATATATATATATATACACACACACACACACCTTATGTTTTGACGAAAAAAAGTTTACATTCTTATGTCTTTGTATCTCATTAATGGTGTGCAATAGTTGCTTGTTGACAAACTGATGACATGCTTTTCCTTTTTTGCAGGTGACTTTGTTGCTCACATCAAATTCACAGTTCTATTGATGCCAAATGGGTCAGACAAGATAACTTTCCATCCGTTGCAAGAGTTGAGGACTGATAAAACTGTTGACAACGATCCTGAAATTAAGGCCTGGCTAGCTCTGGGAACAAAGACAAAGAAGAAAGGTGGAGGAAAGAAGAAGAAAGGTATATGCTTTGTTTCCGTTGTAGGACTCCTTCAACAGTCTTTCGTTCAAATTTTTGACAATGAAGATCGATTTTTTTTTTTTTGGGGGGGGTGCATATATGGCATGCATAGCAGCATAGCTTGGTGAGCAGTCAAGCAAGTAGTCCTTTAGCTACACGGATATGTAGGGGTGAATAGATAAGCCGCAGGAGATATATAGATTGGTTGGCGTGGTGATGACATCATAGTTTTCCACGGCATCTTTCTGCTGTACATCAGTTGAAGCCATCCCATTTTTTCGGCACGACCTTTTCTCTCAACTGATGCTGTAATAGGCTGTTGCATTAAATGTCTAAATTCCTCCTACAAGGGTAGCAAAAAAGTGTGGTAGCATAGGGTTCTATTTATGTTTGTATGTATGTTGATACAGGTGTATACTTGTTTTTAAGTTTTTAATCCTAGTAAGGGATTCGCTATCAGGGATGAAACTGAACTCTGTAGTGCAATGTTGATTAGTGGCCATTTCAAGCCCGTTTCTCATTTTATCCCCACCACGCATCTGATGGTGAGTTGCTGCAAAAGCCGAATCTAAATATCGTTCACACATTTGGCCTTATTTTTCTCCATTAACGCCCTATGGTCTTTCGAGAAATTCTTCTTGTCAGCCCGGTCTGACAACAAGATCTAAGTGGATTGCCTGTCAAGTAATTTCTTGGTCATTGAGATTGTTTGGCAAGCAATTCACTTGGGCCTTGTTCCCTCTGGCAACAACCATATCTCTTGCGTGTCTTTATGTCCATATCCCGCCCAGGTTGATGCTATTAGCATTAGAAAGCGCCCAACCCTTCTACCCTGATGCTCTTCACACGGCATAGTTTGCGTCAGAAGTCTTTGTATCGTGATTGTTCTTCGGTTGCCACCTCGTTGATACTACTAGCATTAGAAGGGATGGTCCCTAGGTTCAGTCAGGGGTAGAATATTCTATCGTACATCGGATTCTGCATGTTTATGTTCATGAAGATGCTGGCTGGTAGATATGCAAGGGGATATTTTCATGTTCTTAAACATTGTACGAAGTGTGATGGTGGGTGGGGATGAAAGTGACATTTCATTGCAGCATTCTTCAACGGAAATTCTGCCCCGTTTCCTTCATGTATTCTTAATATTTCCATCTCTCTGGAATTTTCCTCACCGGTTGCTTCTTGCCGCAGCTCTTTTACGAAGATGTTGGAAGGACTTCTATTTTGTGTGTTTAGGTTGCTTTCACTTGTGCTAAACGAGGAGTGGTTCTTTTCAGGTAAGAAAGGCGACGCTAAAGACGAGTCGGCTGAAGCAGAACCCATGGACACGGCTTCAAATGATGCACAGCCAGCAGAATGATAACATTTGCAGTTTTGAGTTCATTTCGTCAACAATTTTCTGTTTAGATTGTCGGAAAACTCTCTGCCCGAATTAGTCAACTTTCTCTCGTGAGAAATATACAGACAAAACGCAGTGTTATTTATGAGGTCAGGTTGGAGGGTGCTGGAAAGCGATGTAAAAGCCTCCTATGTTATCATCACGTCAAGTTCTAATAATAGAATCTAAAAAGTCCGGCCAGGCTTTGTGCATTGTTTACGAGACCAGTGTATGTTGTTAGGATGATGATGATTTGACTCTTGAAATGTGCTTCCAGAATTGGTTTCCCTTGTGAAATTTTTGTTTTGGAATACTTAGAAAGCTGGAAGGCCCTTCTTAATCGAGTGATGACTACTGCTTCTTTTGGTCACTCTTTGCTTTCCTTTTTGCCGCAGATAAAGTTTTATGATTGAGTTTAAATGTATTAGGCTGAGATTGATTAGGCAGAAAGGATCTATCGTATTGAAGGGGAATAAGTTGAGTAGGTAAAATGGGTTAGTGCAACTTGTTAAAATAGATAAAATTTATTATTGGTCCATATCTAAACTATTTATCTTGATATTAGTGGAAGAATCCCGGGGACGCTGCACAAAATGGGAAAAAAAAAACCCAAGTGCCTTTTGTGATTTCATAAGGGTATTGTGGGAAGATCTTCAAAAAGGTGGACTCGCGGGTCTCATGCGCGCCCGCCCTCCCTTCCCTTATTCATGCCGCCGTCGGGGGCTGTGTGAATAGCAGACGAAAGAGAGGGAACAGCGGCGAGTCGGCCACGCACGTCGTCGAGGAGCTACCCCACAGCTGGGCCGCCACATTTTTGTTATTTTTTGGGGGTGGGTGGCCGCCACTGTTTCGGGAGCAGCGGCGTGCGGCGGCCGGCCAACGTCTGCAGCGAGAGAGCAGCGGCAGAGGGGATCAGGGAGGGCGGCGTGGAGAAGGGAGGGGGAGGTGGAAGCACGCACGAGACCCGCGAGTTTAGCTGCCTTCTGAAAACTTTGAGATTGTGCACATAATGACAGCAATTCCTGTGGCGTCATTTAGAATGCCATCTGGCTGGGTTAGCTGGTGAGAGATGGGGACGGATATGATACTTATTTTTAATTTAAAATTATTATTTACAAGTCTAAAACAACCATTGAAATTTTAATTAATAGTTTTTAAATCTTAAGAGAAATATTTTCGAGTCTAAACTTAATATTTGTGACTCTAAATTCAATTTCATAAAAAAATCAGTTAATATTTTTAAAACTCTCAAAGTTATATTTTTGAGCCCAAAGTTTGTATTACGAGTTTAAGTTACTATTAATATTTTAAAGTCTAAAGTTTAAATCTATTGAGCCCAAAATTTTAATTTACAAGTTCACTATGACTTGTCGTTATTTCCTCCCATCGCCCATCATCCAACGCCTGCTGTCAATCATCGCCGCCTGCCACCATTGATTATCAATCATTGGTTATGACTACGTCAAAAGTTGAATTGTGTGTAGAGATTATTGCCTTTCTTTTTAACTTGACTATCAACAATATTATAGATTGGATTTGTCAGATTCAATAATTTGATCTTCTAGGCCTCACGATTACTTAAGAGAGATACTGGTTTGACTATCTAGACCTACCACGTCAATAATCTCCTCTTCTCTGCAACATTGCGAAGTATTATATCTGTGACATCGCTTTGATATGACTTGTTAGAATTAGGCTATCACTACAACAAAACTCAACTTGTGTATAGAGATCACTATCTTTTTCTTTAACTTGACTATCAATCACATTACAGGTTGAATTTGTCAAATTCCGTGACTTGACCCTCCAAATCTCACGTCACACATTGTTACTCAGAGAGATATTGACTTGGCCTTCCAAGCCTATCACTACACCAAAACTCCAAATATGTGTAGAGATTACTATTTTTCCATTTAACTTGAGTATCAACCACAGTTTGGGTTGGGTTTGTCATATTCATAACTTAACTCTTTAAACTTCATGCCACTCAACGTTATTTAGGGGGGATATATATTGACTCTGCCCTTCAAGCCCACTAGTACAACGAGATGGGATCCTCTCGTCAGTACAAAGGTGGGGGGGGTGGATTTTTTATTTCACCTCTCAAACATCCCCTTTTTTGGTGTTTTACACAGAGGGTATATGAAAAAATCCCCCCCACTCTATGTACTGACCGGCCCCCCCTCCGCGGGGGCCGAGAGGATCCCGACTCCCAGTACAACAATATCCGTAAAGGTACTTTTTGATATTCCACCAGTACAACAATCTCCTGTAAAAACACTTTTGGATATTGAACTTGCAACTTTTCTTTGATATTATTTGTTATCATGATTATATTATTATTACGTCAAAATTCGAGTTGCAGGTAGAGATCACTATGTTTCTTTTTTTAAATTGACCATCAACTATATTTCATGTTGAGTATATTAGACTCAGGATATTATTCAAGAGAGATATTAACTAAGTCATCTAAACTTATCACAGCCTAACAATTGTGATGAGCACAACATCTATTGACAAGTTACAAGAAATACACATGCTAGAAGTAGAGTAAGTATTTCTCAACCTTCATGTACTAACCTTAGTACCCCGTCAGGTGGGAAAACAAAGATCGATGGATGGATTGTAGATAATAAAACAAGTAAGGTGTGACGGCAAAGTATATAGATTACATGAAGCCGTGCGGGTGCGGGGTGCCAAATTACATCTCCGGTTCTGGACGACACACTACCACGATGCCTTCTCCGGTTTCACGTATTCAACAATGACTGCGGATTTCACATGGACACCTCCACGCCACGAATCCAACACAGTTATCCGGCATCTGATCAGTCATATATATGGAGGAGGTCGGAGATGGTAGGTCGTAGGCTCGTAGCGAAGATGACAGCAAAAGAAGAACAGGGAGAGGAAGCGAAGCAGAACAACACGCACCCGGCCGGCCCCCACACTACTGACACCACCATGTTACATATAGGGCGGCAGTGGCGAGATTAGCTAGGCAGCTGGGTACGCATGTGGCGTCGAGCATATGGACGGGCCCTTCCTCCCCTCTTCCTTTGATTGGGTGGATGAGGGAATCTTCCACGGCGCCGATGGCGAGGGCGATGGCGATGGCTGCCTCCCTTCCTATGTGCAGCAAGGCAGCTCTCTCTTGTTGCCTCGTGCCGGGGATGCCGCCGCCGGGTCTTCACAACAGGCGTCTATGGTTCAGGGCCCGTTCACGACGTCGTCGTCGTCGGCGGTCGTGTTGACGGGGGCTGCGGAGGCGAAGGCTGCGGCGGCGTCGAGGATGCACTGCCTGTCGGAGAAGAGGCGGAGGGAGAGGATTAATGGGCATCTCTCCACTCTGCGGTGCATGGTCCCTGGTGCTAATTTCAAGGTCCTCTCTCTCTCTATATATATATATATATATATATATATATATATCTCTCTCTCTCTCTCTCTCTCTACACCATGGTTTTCTCTCTTTTCCTGGATTAAGATGGAGGCTATTCTACTTGAAATTCTTCAAAAATGGAGGGACTTCATGAGTTGGAAATCTCTCTCTCTCTATATATATATATATATATATATATATATATATCTCTCTCTCTCTCTCTCTCTCTACACCATGGTTTTCTCTCTTTTCCTGGATTAAGATGGAGGCTATTCTACTTGAAATTCTTAAAAATGGAGGGACTTCATGAGTTGGAAATCTCTCTCTATATATAGGATGCTTTGATCATCAGGAGATTTAATCTCCGGTTATCACCCATATTTTTTAGAATTTAAATAAGGGCAGTTGCGAGTCCCATCCTCTCTTTCATATAATTATTTGACTGTTTATGTGCAGCTAGATTATTATAATTTTCTTTTAAATAAATTAAAACATGGATAAAAAGGTTCGGTTAAGATAAATAGATGTTAACTATGGATAATAATATCTCTATTTTTTGAGTGGAGATAAAACTTATACATTTTGTGAAGATGGATACGATGGAGGGTAATAGAGATCATTTTATTATTCCTTCGTGAACATTGGAATAAGAAAAATATATAGGATATTATGATACAATTCCTCCACTACACATCTACACCAATTTATTTTACACTTATCCTCGTGAATCTCTACTATTAATAAAATCACATAAATAAGAGATGAGTGAAAACAAAAAAAAATGAGGTTATCAAAAACGGAATTATAACTAATTAGTAGGGATATGATTATCAAAGTGCTAAGAACAATAGGTTCAGTGTCCATCACGTTAATTGGCGCTACAGTTTTAACATCTTTTCATCTTTATGTCACTTCTCGAAATGTGATCACGATATATATATATATATATACATGTTGGTATATATTCAAGAGAGATGAGGTGAAATGATCAAAACCTGAAAAGATTATTTTGCCAAATCAGGAGCAGGCTGCATGGGGTGGACTATGGAGGAACGAGACAGTACAATTTTTTTTCCCATCCCCCATCCCAAATTTAATGAAATTATGATGTGATTATATGAATATTACTTGGGCAAGTGAAGACGTACATCTCACATACCTGAATAATCATTCTCTCTCTTGACCATGATTTGGCACATTGGATCAAATGAATCAGTCCGATTCGGATGAATCGATGCGAATCAGGAGAAATCTGATTCGTCCAATTCCCATCGAATCGGACTGATTCCCATCCGATTCCCATGTAAATCGACTTGAAAAAATCAAAATCATGGTCAAGGAGTGATTATGAGCGAGAATGATATTTAAATCAAAATCTGTTCTACTAATCTTCACTCGGTGTTTCCGATCGTACCAGTATTTAGGAGAGAGAGTTTGTCATCACCCATCTAAGAGTGGTTTGTACCCGGGAATTTTTAGGTGTGTTAATATCATGCTTCGGATATATATATATATATATATATATATAGATATGTGCCTGAGGGATCGATTTTTTTTACAGCGAGAACTGCAATAATAACCAGAAACATGAGGGGTAAAAGCCAGGCTCACTGTCTAGGTCCGAGGAGGATCCATAATCTTAACATAATGAAGAAGAAAAATGATTTAATAACACTGGACATAACTTTTAACACACCAATCAAAATACATCACGACCCTTAATTTCTTTTATGAAGTGTTTTTTATTTCCTCCTCCTCACAAATAATGATATGATAAATTTTTATTAGTTATGTCATTTTAGTGTCTCTGAAAACGATGTTAGAAAACCGTTTCAAGCAAGTTATCAAGAGGCTCAGAAAGCCTAGAATGTGCTCGTGACGATAGCGAACATCAGAATGCTATCCGAAGTCCAAACAAAGTTCACTACAACCTCAAAGATATATGACACCATGAAATTACGACAATAAAGCGGCATGAAAAGCTCAGTGAGGGCTCATCTGCCATTCTGCATCACAAGTTTTCATGAGAGATTAAAACATCAAACTAATTATGGGTTGCACATGTTCCTCTTTTCGAGAATGAGAGTGGCATGCATGAAACCCGAAGAACTTATGCCTATCCTCCTTTTCACTGGTTTCACGGGCAGGCGAATGCAGTGTGGCTCAGTATTGATAATCTTTCGACTTGAAAAAACTATATGTATAAGTGGATTATTGCCTAGGTAGAATTAAAAAGAAAAATCTACAACTTACTGGAGAGATTACTCAAAATTAATTACACATAGTATGCATAGATATTAGCCAGCCCGCGCCAGTAGGAGGCGACCAAAAGACGGGACCCTAGCCCTGTCCTGATCACTTTCCCCACCCCTAAAACCAATTTACCTAGAAAAAAGAAAAAAAAGATATCCCCGGGTATTGAACTCTTATTTGTGCCACTGAGTTGAACTAAAAAAAGAAAAAAAAACACTTTACATGCAGTTATAAATCAAGTAATTTCCTGTCACTCTAAAAGATAGAGGCATGCTCTCACATGGGGCAACATGTTGTACAAGTTTCTTTGTCAATCGAGAGGACAAGGGTCAAGTCCTAAAACAAGACAAATAAAGGCCACGGGTTAGCTGAAAGATATATTCCAACCACCAACGGACTTGACATCCCATATATGTATCTATCTAGAGATATAATAATGGTATGTAGATTGCAATAAAATAATATTTATTAGTTGAAAAGATCAAAGAGAAATATCTATTCAACATAATTACTTTTCTTGCAATCCATGCATGCTATAATATTAACCTTGTGGTAAGTATATCTCATGTATCTAACATTGTTTTTCTGCATGGTGTCACTGCAAGTTTGAAGATAGTAAACACGGAAACATGATATAAATGTTTTTACGTACTGCAGTATATAGTCTTGATGGTTAATTAACTTCTTTACTGAAGGTCTTACAAGCCTACGTACATACAAAAAGTTACATCCCTCTCGAAAGAGAAACAAATGCTAGCTAGCTGAACGTTAGCTCAGAGTGAACAACATTCGTTTAGTACCGATCACTGCGTCTGCAAACTCATCAAAAACCTCTCTTTCGTGCATGGTTATATGACATACTACATTTTCGAGTCTAAACCTTGATATATAGATATGGCAGAACATGTGAGAAACAATTCAGATGGAGTCGAAGAGACGCACTTCCAAGTTCGAACTGATCACGCTACTCTCCCATTTGTATGCAGATGGACAAGGCCTCCATACTCGCAAGTGTGATCCAAGAAATTAGGGTTCTGGAGACGAAGGCAGTCGACGTCAGCAGGGGCTTCACAGTCCCGTCAGCTGTGAACCATGTCTCCGTGGTGGAATGTGAGCAGAGCAGTGAGGAAGCCAAGCAGCATGCGACTCCTCTTATCAGGGCGTCCATTTGCTGCGACGACCGGCCGGACTTGTTCTCCGAGATCAGTGAGGCACTGCATGGCCTCCGGCTGAAAGCACTTAGGGCAGATATAGTTTCCCTTGGAGGGAGGGTGCAAAGCCTGTTTGTTCTTGCCAGGGCTGGTGGTGATGGGACTGTGAGCTTGAGCTCCCTCGTGGAGACCCTGAAACAGGTGCTGGGTAGGGTTGCATGCATGGATGAAGAGGGGTTACCTCAGATCTCATCCAGGAGGGGAAGGTTCTTCCGACCACAGTACTCAGATATCCCTCTTTAAGTTCCTTGTCACAAATCTTTGCATATATTGGAGTCGTTTGGTTCTTGGCACTGCTCAGATCTTGTCCAATAAAAGTTCGTACAGCTCATACATATTTCAGGTGAGAGACTTTATATATATATATATATATATATATATATATTATATATATATATATATATATATAGTATTTGCTTCTTTATTTAAAAACACATAAGTGCTGGTCTCGTTTCTCAGAAAAATATGAACAGCTTTTCCCGGTGGTATATGATCTACTAGTCTGGTCGAACGCAAGTTTTGTGATGTTAACGTCTGACTATATCATCAAGAAGCGAATTGCTTGTAAATAAAATTTAAAGATTATAGACACAAAACTTAATTTATATGCATATGATATATGCTGCTAAAGAAATGAAGAATGCTAATTACCAATTCTATAAATTAACAAAAGCCACGCATCTGCTGCTCTGCATCTGTATGGTGTTGGAAATATAACGGAATAGAGAAGATAGATTAATCAATTTTTTTTGGATAGTTTATATAGGGATAGTCTATTCCTGTAATAAAAATGAAACATGATCGTCTCAGTACCGCGTAGGAGGGAAGTGTGGTACAAGGGAAAAAAGTGGAGTTTTACATTTAAATCCACCTGGTGTAAAGTTTTTTTACGTTTTACACAGATCGAAATGTAAAATTTTACTTTTTCCCTTGTACCACTACAAGAAATAGGACATATGTCAGCGGTTTATAGCCGTTGACAAAAGAGAAAAAATCGTTGACATATACATATGTCAGTGGCCATTAAACCGTTGATAAAATCGCTGACAAATTAGTCGTCGATTAATGTTTGTCGGCGGCTGTCATTAAACGTCGACAAATAGCGCATATGTCAGCGGTTCCTTGTTGTTGATATAGGATGTATATGTCAGCGGCTTATTCCAGCCACTGACAATATTTTTTTTTTAAGGAAAAAAAAAACCCGTCACCCCCCACTACAAGAAAATGCGCTATTTCCGACGGACGGAATCCGTCGGTATTCCGTCGAAAAGGCGCCTTCCGACCGCTTTCCGTCCAAAGCTCGTCGGAAACTTTCCGTCGTAAATACTTGGTCAGAAATTTCCGACAGATGACATTTCCGTCGTAATTCGGTCGAAACCTCCGACAGATATAATCCGTCGGTAAAGCCGTCAGTATTTTCCGACAGAATTACCGACGGTGTTTAGCCGTCGGCAATTTATCAGTTCCGACAGATACTTATTCGTCGGTCAATCCGTCAGTATTTTCCGACGAGATTACCGACGGTTTTTTCCGTCGATAATTTATAATTTCCGACGGATACTTATCCGTCGGAAATTCCGTCGGAAAAGTCACAATTTTTTTTTAAATAGGCAAATAAAATGCTTTGTCAACATTACTACAATGTCAAACCTGATACAATATTCATAAATTTAACAAATACTAACAATCAACATAAAATAATAAAATACAATAAATATAAAATCATATACAATAATGAATACAAAAATCAACATAGATCTGCTGGATCGTCTGCTGTCCCTGCCTCGTCATCGTCTGGAGCTGGATCCTATATTAAAATAAATTAAAATGAGAAACATTAATAATAAATAAAAGACATACAATATTTTCAAAAATGAAATTTAAAACATGTGATTATTTCTCAGCTTAATACAATACTATTTTTAGATCCATCATTTTCTTGGGTGTTTTTTAGATCCGTCCTTTGAATGCCCAACTCAATCCGGAGATCCAAATTGAATTCCGTCAGTTCCCACACGTCATTTTAACCCACCCGGTCGTGTCAGAGAAAACGGCACGTCGATCGGATCCCTATTTGGGATTTTGGACCCCCGGGTTGCGTCTTTTAACCATTTATATATGTTTGGCCGTATTTTTAGATCCGTCCTTTGAATGCCCAACCCAATCCGTGGATCCAAATTGGATTCCGTTAGTTTCTACACGTCACTTTAACCCACCCGTCGTGTCGGAGAAAACGGCACGTCGATCGGATCCCCATTTGGGATTTTAGACCCCCGGGTTGTGTGTTTTGACCCTTTATATATACTTGAGTGTTTTTTAGATCCGTCAATTGAACGTCCGACCCAATCCGAGATCCAAATTGGATTCCGTTAGTTCCCACACGTCACTTTAACCCACCTGGTCGTGTCGAAAAAACGGCACGCCGATCTGATCCCTATTTGGGATTTTGGACCCCCGGTTGTGTGTTTTGACCCTTTATATATATACTTGGGTGTTTTTTAGATCCGTCAATTGAACATCCAATCCAATCCGGAGATCCAAATTGAATTCCGTTAGTTCCCACACGTCACTTTAACCCACCTGGTCGTGTTGGAGAAAACGACACGCCGATCCGATCCCTATTTGGGATTTTGGACCCCCGGTTGCGTCTTTTAACCATTTATATATGTTTGGCCGTGTTTTTAGATCCGTCCTTTGAATGCCCAACCCAATCCGTGGATCCAAATAGATTCCGTTAGTTTCTACACGTCACTTTAACCCACCCGGTCGTGTCGGAGAAAACGGCACGTCGATCGGATCCCTATTTGGGATTTTAGACCCCTGGGTTGTGTGTTTTGACCCTTTATATATACTTGGGTGTTTTTTAGATCCGTCAATCGAACGTCCGACCCAATCCGGAGATCCAAATTGGATTCCGTCAGTTCCCACACGTCACTTTACCCACCTGGTCGTGTCGGAGAAAACGACACGCCGATCCGATCCCTATTTGGGATTTTGGACCCCCGGGTTGTGTGTTTTGACCCTTTATATATATACTTGGGTGTTTTTTAGATCCGTCAATTGAACGTCCGACCCAATCCGAGATCCAAATTGGATTCCGTCAGTTCCCACACGTCACTTTAGCCTACCTGGTCGTGTCGGAGAAAACGGCACGCCGATCCGATCCCTATTTGGATTTTGGACCCCCGGGTTGCGTCTTTTGACCATTTATATATGGTTGACCGTGTTTTTAGATCCGTCCTTTGAATGTCCAACCCAATCCGAGATCCAAATTGGATTCCGTCAGTTTCTACACGTCACTTTAACCCACCGGTCGTGTCGGAGAAAACGGCACGTCGATTGGATCCCTATTTGGGATTTTAGACCCCCGGTTGCGTGTTTTAACCATTTATATCTTTTTGACCATGTTTTTAGATCCGTCTTTTGAATGCCCAACCCAATCTGGAGATCCAAATTGGATTCCGTCAGTTCCCACACGTCACTTTAACCCACCCGGTCGTGTCGGAGAAAACGGCACGCCGATCCGATCCCTATTTGGTATTTTGGACCCCCGGATTGTGTGTTTTGACCCTTTATAATATACTTGGGTGTTTTTTAGATCCGTCAATTGAACGTCCGACCCAATCCGGAGATCCAAATTGGATTCCGTCAGTTCCCACACGTCACTTTACCCACCTGGTCGTGTCGAAGAAAACGGCACGCCGATCCGATCCCTGTTTGGGATTTTGGACCCCCGAGTTGCGTCTTTTAACCATTTATATATGTTGACCGTGTTTTTAGATCCGTCCTTTGAATGTCCAACCCAATCCGGAATCCAAATTGGATTCCGTCAGTTTCTACACGTCACTTTAACCCATCCGGTCGTGTCGGAGAAAACGACACGTCGATCGATCCCTATTTGGGATTTTAGACCACCGGGTTGTGTGTTTTGACCCTTTATATATACTTGAGTGTTTTTTAGATCCGTCATTTGAATGCCCAACCCAATCCGAAGATCCAATTGGATTCCGTCAGTTCCCCACGTCACTTTAACCCACCCGTCGTGTCGGAGAAAACGGCACGCCGATCCGATCCCTATTTGGGATTTTGGACCCCCAGGTTGTGTTTTTTGACCCTTTATATATATACTTGAGTGTTTTTTAGATCCGTCATTTGAATGCGCAACCCAATCCGGAGATCCAAATTGGATTCCGTCAGTTCCCACACGTCACTTTAACCCACCTGGTCGTGTCGGAGAAAACGACATGCCGATCCGATCCCTATTTGGGATTTTGGACCCCCGGTTGTGTGTTTTGACCCTTTATATATATACTTGGGTGTTTTTTAGATCCGTCAATTGAACGCCCGACCCAATCTGGAGATCCAAATTGGATTACGTCAGTTCCCACACGTCACTTTAACCCACCTGGTCGTGTCGGAGAAAACGGCACGCCGATCCGATCCCTATTTGGGATTTTGGACCCCCGGTTGCGTCTTTTAACCATTTATATATGGTTGACCGTGTTTTTAGATCCGTCCTTTGAATGTCCAACCCAATCCGGGGATCCAAATTGGATTCCGTCAGTTTCTACACGTCACTTTAACCCACCCGTTGTAACACCCCGCCCCCCTTGGGCCCTTGGCCCCGTCCTCTGGGTCGCGGCAGGGCGACTGTCGCGACGTGGTTCTGATCGTGAGCAATGTCTGGTTCTGCTTCATATTGCGACAGGGGGTATGTCGCCTTCTTGAATGCGACATACCCTAT
Organism: Colocasia esculenta; assembly: GCA_014218235.1. NCBI lineage: Eukaryota > Viridiplantae > Streptophyta > Magnoliopsida > Alismatales > Araceae > Colocasia > Colocasia esculenta. The sequence goes on from CM024753.1 coordinate 211,025,955, forward strand.
GTCGCCTTCTGGTTTGATGGATTGCGACAGGGGGTGTGTCGCCTTCTTGAAGGCGACATACCCTATGTCGCCTTTCCATCGCGTCGCCCCAGACGCAGTCTGACAGACGTGACAGGCGTCCTTTGTGTCAGTACGGCTCTGGCGGTGTCGGGTGAACACGACAAGATGGCTGTCGCCTTCACTTTTTCGAATTCCAAGATTTGACCGTTGTCAGTGGCATTGCGACAGGGGGTATGTCGCCTTCTGGTTCCCAATGCGACACAAGGTGTGTCGCCTTCTCAGGATTCGGGCTTAAAGCCCGGGCGCCCGAGCTCTTCCCCCTCTCTCGCGTTTTTCCTTTCCCCCTCTTTCCCTCTCGCCCTCTCGGAGTTCCGGCGGTGTTGGGGGTGCCTCCCCCGTGTTGAGGCGGCCGTGCTGAGGAGGGTGTCGCTCCGTTCGTGCAGGGGTCGCGTTCGTGCCGTGCGGTGCGAGGAGGAGACGTTTCTACCTACGAGAAGGCCCCAACGGGTGCGTTCTTCGCGTGGAGGTAGGGACTCTTGATCCTCTCGCCCTAAGCATGCTCCCCTTCCCCTGCAAAGCGTGTTTTCCTTGTGGTTTGGGGGTTGGGAGTGTGAGTTTCCATGCTCGTGTGAGTGAGGTTTTCCTCCGAGCGTAGAATCCATGTTCTTGGGTGTTTGAGGGTGGTTTGAATGCTTTACTAGCTTCCTAGCATGATAAGCATGCTCCCCTCCCTCGCCGTGTAGCGTTTCTCCTGTTTCGGAGAGTTCCCGGAGGAAGAATCTCCGGAACCCCCGACTGGCCTGAATGCGACATACCCTGTGTCGCCTTCTGACTGGTAATGCGACGGGGCCTATGTCGCCTTCTTGAAGGTGACAGGCCCTATGTCGCATTCAGAATGCGACATGGCTATGTCGCATTCTGAATGCGACATACCCTATGTCGCCTTCTCAGTCCAGAGGCAGGTTGTGCTTCCGCCGCTTCCGTTTTCCGCTTTACTGTACCCGTGGCACCTGTGCTAGTTCCCTAGTACGGTCTCACACTAGTCGTTCGCCCGTGCGCGGCACTTGAGGGCTTGTCCCGTGCGAGAGGTTGTTACCGTTACCTGGGACCCCCGTCCTCGGGAGCCTGTTGAGGGAGTACTCCGGGCTACGAGTGTGCTCGAGTTGGCAGCCACCAGGCGGACTCTGGAGCTGAGGGGAAAACGGTGGTTAGGACAGTGGCGTGTGAGTCGCTTGCAGAGCTCTCGTGGTTGGTCTGGGACGCCGAGGACAGTTTGGAGTTCTACCCGGTGCAGGCCAGCCAGTCCTTCTTCTCACTGCCTCGCTCCTTACGGCCCCGGAACCGTTTGGAGAGGTCAGGCGTGGGACCGTAGTTCGGCCAGACTACGGCGGTTACTGTTGTGTACTTGTGTCCTACCTCGCTCTGACGAGACGCGAGGGCCAGGACCTAGGTCGAGGATAAGACGTCTATGGACGCACCTGACCGTCTGACTAGTGGTGTTGTTTCCGTAGCTAGTGTTCCTTGTCCAGGCGGAGTTCCCTCCGTCTGTGTTTTACTAGCCGTGTGGTGGTCACGACGAGCAGTCGTACGGAGTTTCCGACCGAGAGAGTACTTCCGTACCGTGCTAGCTTTAGCTTCGTTTCCGCACTTCCGTTGTAGTAGAAAGATATAAACTGCTGTCTTTCCCTTATTAATAGTTATATGTTCCTCTGCCTGTTTAGAGCCAGTAGGAGATTGGTAGTCCCTACTGAGCTTCTGTTGTGAAGCTCATCCCTCCGTTTTCCAGGTGAGTCTTCTCAGCAGCGGCAGGGCGCGCGTCGGGCGGAGGAGACGGGGCGGTAGTCGAGGTCCCCGTAGCTAGCAGTGGTTCCCCCTCTCAGTGTACGTCACCCTCGGGGTATGCCCCTAAGGGACTTGTCTCTCCCCTTTCCTTACTTGTACTAGTGTGCGTGCGTTGGGACTGTACTTAGAGCAGTACGCAGCGTGTCACTTTACTTTCCTGTTTCCGCTTGTACGCTTCTAGCTTAGCAGTTGACGTTTACTTCCGTTACATATCCTGTCAGACGCGTGTTATAGCCCTTCCGGGTCCCCCGGATCCGTGGGCGGCGATCGCGAAAATCGGGTCCTCGGCGTGGGCCGAGGTCGGGTTCTCGGGTCGTTACAGTTGGTATCAGAGCTTGGTCTGACAGGACTTGCAGTGGATCTAAACCGCAACAGTAAGTCCAACAATAGTACAAGTACACTGCTAGCCGCCCGAGGTATTTATAACCTTTGTTAGTTGTGTTGCCGTGTAGGTCATGGCTCCGCGTAGGCGCAGTCAGGCTAGGCAGCTGGTTGAGCAGCAGGATGAGTCCGACATGCCCGCTCAGGGGTAGGTTCGGAGGAGGTGTCCGTGGAGGAGTCAGTGGCACAGCCTCAGGGTGCACAGGCAGCAGCAGCAGAGGCAGCAGCAGCAGCAGGTGGGCAGCAGCAGGAGTACCACCCTCAGCCTCAGCAGTATGCAGACTGGTTTCCCATGGCCGAGCAGTTCTTCAGAGCTATGTACCAGGAGCGTGGCAGCCCGGGCAGGCAGCAGCAGGTGGTCATTTTCCAGTACCACCCCCAGCCGTACCAGAGCAGCAGGAGGTGGAGCCAGAGGTGGAGCAGCCAGTCCGCCAGTAGCGTTGGGTACTGGGAGTACCCGGTCCGGTCAGCGGAGGGCAGCGGTGTCGGAGGCGAGACCGCTCTTCTTGAGAGGTTCCTGCGTCTTCGCCCACCGATGTTCCACGGTGAGTATGATCCAGATAAGGCAGAGAGCTGGACCCATGAGTTGGAGCGCATCTTTGAGACTATGGATTGCGCTGAGGAGGATCAGGTTCGTTTGGCAGTATACCAGCTCAAGGGAGCAGCTCATGAGTGGTGGAGAGTTCAGAGGCAGACTCACTTCCAGGGGCAGCGGTTGGACCAGATCACTTGGCAGCAGTTTTTGGAGGTCTTCCACGGCAAGTACTTCCCCGACTACGCTCGACGTGAGAGGCGAGACCAGTTCCACGAGTTGGTGCAGGGCGACCTCACAGTTTCTCAGTACCACCAGAGGTTCGTCCGGTTGTTGAGGCATGTGCCTCATGTAGCAGGCAGCGACCAGGCTTGTGCAGAGAGGTTTATAGCAGGGCTGAGACCAGACCTGAGGTGGGGTGTGACTGCACACATGTGTACCACCTTGGGAGAGGCCGTGGTGAAGGCCACCGCCTTGGATAGGGAGGCTTGGCAGCCTCAGCAGCAGCAGCAGGGAGGAGCCTCTTCCAGGTCCTCGCCGTACCAGCGTCCAGCAGGCAGCCGCGGTAGTGCGACTTCCGCTGCGTCTGTAGCTCTACCCGCTGCGTCTGTAGCTCTTCCCGCTGCGTCTGTAGCTCTGTACGTAGCTCCTCCCGAATGATGCCTCTCATGTCTTCTACACCACGGACGGGCGGCGCAGAAGATGAACTCGCGTGTGCCGGAGGAGCGATCGAACTGGCATATGAGGACAACACTCGATGAGTATCCAGGCTGTCCCCAAAGCCGTACACTCGACCCTTCCTCGGCACTCCCGCTGCCTCGACCCAAGCGTCCGCATCCAAATCTGGCTAGGGAGTGCCCTCTGTGTAGCGCTCCGCCATCGTCCTGTCGTACGTCTCCTGTAAAATAATTTAAAATTAAATTATTGAAAACAAATTACTTTAATATCATAATTGAATTCATAATTTAAAGCTTGACTTACAGCAATCGTGCGGGCACTCTCGGTAACATAGTCATCCGTCCCCTTCCGCTTATGAGTCCGGTCAAATACCTCGCGGAAAGTAGGGGCACGCTCCAGGTCGTGATGCTTAAAATTCAACAAAATTAGTTACTTTCACAATATAATCCATATGTATATATGAATCGAACAATAAAATACTTACCAATTTTTGACTGTGGGTCGCATAAGATACGGATCCACTAGTATGCACATTCTTCTCCGGTTGAGTTGCTCTGTTGCGTATTGCCGCCTGTGACTGCTGCTGCCATGGTCCAGCAGCCTAACGCGTGCAAAGGGACTCCCAATAGTCCCTCCGCAGCCAAACAGGGCCGTAATCCACCCAAGCCATAGGATCCCGGTTGCCTGTGGTCTTCATTGCCTTGTCCCGTGCCTCCCACATCGACTTTCTTAAATTAGTCTGGGCCGTAATCTCCCAGATGGCTCGAGCCCGAGGGAGATCCTCGGGTCTCGTGAACGCGAACCTCCGCTGTAAAGAGAAATAAAATTAATCAACGTTCTGCAATAAACCAAATTAATAATAATTGAATAAATGACTTCAACTCTTCTAAAAAATAAAAATACCGTAAACATGTCAAAATAATAATCACAGGACTGGCACCGGGACGTCTCTCCATGCATCCACTGGTCCTGAAATATGTGCGTGGACCAGCGTCGTAATATAGCGGGAAGCAGGACTGGGATCTATCTTCCCCCTGCAATTCCACATTAATTTTCTACATGAAATGTATATCCTAAATAACAATACAGTAACATGAGATGATGAACTTTACCCTGAGATCCAGCATGGTTGTCGTCCTGGTAGCTGAGGCCCCTCCTCAGCTGCTGATGCTGGCTCTCCACCTCTGTTGAAAACAATTTAGTACAATTTTATTGTATAAATTGCAAGAGACCAAACATACTAATCTATTGAAACATGTTTACCTTGTGGTGAGGAGAAGACGAAGGTGGCACTGCTCGGATGGTCGACAGGGAGGCAAAATTTCATACACATTAGAAAATATGAATTTCAAATAAACAAGAATATAGAAATTTACCTGTCGCTGGGACGACGGGCGTGGACGGGGAGGCAGTCCCTGCAAAATTTCATACACATTAGAATTATGAATTTCAAATAAACAAGAATAGAAATTTACCTGTCGCTGGGACGACGGGCGTGGACGGAGAGGCAGTCCCTGCAAAATTTCATTCAACACATTAGAAATTATGAATTTCAAATAAAACACAATGTAGAAAATTACCTGTCCTGGGACGACTGGCGTGGACGGGGAGGCAGTCCCTGCAAAATTTCATACATTAGAAAATATGAATTTCAAATAAACAAGAATATAGAAATTTACCAGTCGCTGGGACGATGGCGTGACGGAGAGGCAGTCCCTGCAAAATTTCATACACATTAGAAATTATGAATTTCAAATAAACAACAATGTAGAAAATTACTTGTCGCTGGGACGACGAGCGTGGACGGGGAGGCAGTCCCTGCAAAATTTCATACACATTAGAATTATGAATTTCAAATAAACAACAATATAGAAATTTACCTGTCGCTGGGAAGACGGGCGTGGACGGGGAGGCAGTCCCTGTAAAATTATATGTACGTTAGTTCTCGTGAAATCAATATAAACAATAATACCCATATGGTTTTTTGTGTACATATGCATAACCTGTCGCGGACTGGAGGCAGATGTGGACGGGGAGGCAGTCCTCTGCCAACGGACGTGGCAACCGTCCGACTGCGTCCTCCACGTACCATATCTCTATTGATACAAATAAAGATATAGCAAGTCATCAGCACTCAATTGAAGTAGCAATTTATTATGAACATGTAATTAACAACAACCCAATTTCTTACAAAATATGCAATATATTATCTATATTCATCATCAGATGCTGAAGAATGTTTAATTCAGCATCATCTTCATCATCATCCTGGAATTCATCCTCATCATCCTGGGAGTCTTCCTCACATCAGACTCCACCTCCCGCTCAGCGACATTTGGGTCAACTTCTTCTTGTTCGTTATCCTTATGTAAGCAAATTGTTTCATTTATATCATGACATTGTATGCGTAGAAGCTGCCAACTCTCGTGCGTCACTCCGATCTGATTGGAAAAGTTGTCATTAACACCTTCGAGCTCATCATCAGTCGGGAGAAGCTCATACTCAGGGAATAGTCTTGATTTCACTCTACATGCAGCCCACCAATCTCTAATTTGAGGGATGTATAATTTGAATAATAAACTTGTTGGGCTTATGCCGCCAGGATGAATGGCTCATATGTACTCAATTTGGACTTATGCTTCACATCGATTAATCCATATGTGTGTCATGACGAATAGATGTCGGGTCAAACCAATGACACTTGAACAGAAATACATTGTTGTCTTGTCCCAAAAATTGTAGTTCAATGACTTTTCGAGAATGCCTAATAGTCAATTTCATTTTCATTGTAGGCACTTCCCTTCACACATACGCCGCTGTTCATCGTAGACTTATTCCGTCCATAATCTCTCGTGTGAAATCTGTATCCATTCACAATGTAGCCTGGATAGACACGTACAATCTTCGAGGGGCAAAACTAATATGTTGTACTCTTGAATCGGGAATGAAGCCTTGTTCAACCTATTATGAGATAAATAGACAAACATTGAATAAATGACTTCAACTCAGTCTGCATAAAAACATAACACTTATGTTTTGGAATAATTAGACACATACTCGAGATCTTAACCAAGTAGGAAAAGACTTCTCCCGTTCCTTTTCAACCTGCACGTCAGTTAGACGTGGATTCCGTCGCAATATGACCGATTCAAACTCTCTGCAATGTAAATATCACACAACCGTTAGGTTCTGCAGCAATGCACGCAAATGATGACGAATAAGCGTGGAGAGCTTACTGATGTAGGGTTCTAGTTCTTCGCAATTCATGAACACGTAGATCTCCGCAGCTACCAACTCTCTGTCTTGGAGTGCGCGAGTAGAGAAGATCCGAACGCCGTCCGGGACACTTGATACAGAGAGTCGGTCTGACACCTCGGAATCTCCACCATCATCATTACGTGGAGGTTGAGTGCGTCGGGTTCGTATTTCCGTGTCAAAGTACATCGAACAGAAGTTCGATATCTCTCAATGAGGTACGCCTGAGTAATAGAGCCCTCAACTTGTGCTTTGTTGCGGACTTTCATCTTAAGATCGTGCATGCACCTACGACAATAATTCAAATGCATACATAAGTAATATAAAAGATCGTCGTAATGGCAATAAATTGAGATGTAGAAATATACCTCTCAAACGGATACATCCATCGAAATTGTACTGGTCCTCCGACCCTTGCCTCATATGGTAAATGGATGATCAGTGCTCCATTGAATCAAAGAATGCTGGAGGAAATATCTTCTCTAATTTGCAGACTGTCTGAATTATATTTTGCTCCATATTTTGCAAGTCATGAATTTTGAGTTCTGATGCAGATAAAATCCTGAAGAATTGACTCAGCTCAGTCATTGCTCCCCATATTTGTTTCGGCAACAACTCACGAAAAGCAAGAGGCATCAGTCTTTGCATGAAAACATGGCAGTCATGACTCTTCATTCCGTATATTTCTCCTCGTTCACATTTACACACGCGCAATATTCGAGACATATCCATCCGGAAATCTCAATTGCTTTAACCATTGCAACACTTCCTTAATCTGTCTGGCCCCAAGCACATATGCAGCTTTAGGTTGCACCACTTTTCCTTGAACATGCTGTAGCTCTAGTTCTGGACGTTTGCAAAGTACTTTCAAATCAAAACGTGCCTTGACGTTATCCTTCGTTTTGCCTTTGACGTCCATAACTGTGTTGAACACATTATCAAAACCATTCTTCTCTATATGCATGACGTCTAGGTTATGACGTATCAAAAGTGTGACCAATAAGGCAATTCCCAAAAAATGCTTTGCTTCACCCAATTGTGATCCTTCCCAAAGCCAGGGATTTGTCGGGTACTACCAGCCAGTTGTGTTACAGTCGGTAAGTTCTGGACCCGCCTCGCCATGTTTTCACCAGACACCCGTTCCATATCTACCTCCTCCATCACAGTTGTATTTTTCATAAAAGAATCTTTTGCTTTCGGAAAGGATGGTCACTGGGTAGAAACCGCCGATGACAATCGAACCAACAAGATTTTCCCCCAGATTTCACACAAATGATTTAGAATCCTCCATGCAATAAGGACATGCCAACCTCCCATGTGTGCTCCAGCCAGATAACATGCCGTAGGCTGGAAAGTCACTTATTGTCCACATTAGTGCAGCCTTCAGATTGAAATTTTGTTTCTGGATGCATCATAAGACTGCACACCATCTGACCATAACAATTTCATCTCATCAATCACGGTCTGAGATATGTCTATATTCTTTCCTGGACTTTTTGGACCCGGAATCAGCAATGAAAGGAACAAATTCTCACGCTTCATGCACATGCCTGGCGGAAGGTTATACGTGTGTTAGGAATACTGGCCAACATGAGTAAGATGCCACCGAGCCTCCGAAAGGATTGAAACCATCTGTGCATAAACCAAGCCGTACGTTGCGTGGATCCCTTGAGAAGTAAGGATGAGTACGGCTAAAATGAGCCCAAGCTTCACCATCGGCAGGATGACTCATTTCACCTTCGTCGCGACGGACTCTTTCCGCATGCCAAGTCATATGTCCAGCTGTCCTCGAGGACATGAACAATCGCTGCAATCTGGGTGTGATAGGAAAGTACCGCAATGACTTATACGGAACATCCTTCTGCTTTGACTTGTCCCCTCTCTTGGGCTTGAACCTATCATGCTTACAAATACAGCATGATGTCTTATCTGCATCCTCTTTGTAGTACATCATACAGTGATTCGGACATGCATCAATTTTCATAAAACCAAGCCCCAAATCATTCACCATCTTCTTCGCACGGTAAAAGTCAGCAGGTAACCTCTCTGATTGAGGAAGCATGCTCTTGACCAGTAAGAGAAGCCGGTCAAAACAACTCTCGCTCATATGAAATTCAGATTTCAAATTCAATAGCTGCGACACTGCAGACAACCGTGTATGCTTCTCACAACCATCCCATAATGGCTCATCAGCATCTCGAAGTAACTGATAAAATCTCTGAGCTGTATCATTCGGCACTTCTTCATTTGTTTGATCTTCATGAATATTGAACTCCGGACCAGCAGCATCGACAACCATGTCTACGTACGTACTTGTGGAGGCAAAGTAATTAGCTGGTGCAGACGACTGAATATTCAACTCACCATGACACGACCATAACTCATAATGGCCAACAAATCCTCTCGTATACAGATGATGCTGCACATCCCATGTCGATATCCACTTTCTGTTCTTACAAGCCGAACACGGACATCGGATGTTACCCATCGGATCAACTGCTACTGAGGAATTACTCAATGCAAACTGAATAAAACTGTCAACTCCATCTTTAAACTCCTCGGTCACAAATCCATTCACTAATCCACGATACATCCATGACCGTTTCTCAAAAGACATTTTTCCTACACAGATTAAATGTCATGTCACGAGTTAAAATCCAACAGACCCTCACATCGTTCGAGTAAGTCAAAATGAATAGGTAGGATATTATTAAGATTATCACTTTTTACCTATCTGTGAATATTTGATCGCACTCAGATGACCATTTATTATGTGTTTGTATTATTTGCTGAAAATTTCGGCAGCATCTCCCCACACCTCTCCGATATACCAAAATATTTATTGATTGAGATATTTTCTTAAACACTTACTAATAAGTGGTTAAGAAAATATTCTAAACAATAAAGGTATATCAGAGAGGAGTGAGTAGAAGCACCCGAAATTTTAAGCAAATAATACAATCACATAATAAATGACCACCTAACTCCGATCAAACATTCACAGACTGTCCAAAACGGGACAATTCAGAACTTTGAGTTAGATATACACGTTCTCATTATTGAAAATAAGACTCGTGCACATCAATCCCAAAGTCTTGAACGGGAATGTTCATTGACACGAGCTGAACACGCTCTCGTGATGTGTGTGCAGTGAAAAATTACTATACATGCATAGATCAAATTTCAAACGCACATGAATATGAAATGAATATGAAATCAAAATCATGCATGTGAACAAGTGCAATAATAAATCAAATTCATACATACATGTACATGAATACATATAAACAAGTGCAATACTAAACTAATACATTATAATAAGATGTGTAATACTAATCATTAAGCAGAAAATAAATAATTAAACATAAACTAAACTAATGTGAAAGAGGAATATGTGAGGAATGACCATGAAAAATATGTAACAAATCTTTCTCGTCAAACATATATGTATCGAAGACATGTGACTAACTATTCGAATTAGAATGTATAATTTCTAATGAAGCATTTGTGCAATATTTGTGGTTCCACATTTGTGTCATCGGTTTATCAACACTTACTCCCTCGTTGTCTTTATGTGGTCGATCACGAAGTTATGTTCGCTTACCTGCGGTCCAATTTTCAAATAAAATAGCAGAAAGATAAAGTGTGAAAAATAAATGACGAAAAATATGTTTTTTTACTTTAACCCAAACATCCGTTTAATGTTATGTATAGACCGCTCCATTAGTCCAACCATTTAACTTTGTCTAAAAGCCCACATGGTTAACATCCATTAGGGTAAAAATGGAATATGCATCCAAAGAAAGCAAGATTGACTAATATTGAGCTTGATCCAATGAGAAGGAGACCACACGGGATTGGATGTTAGTGACGGGGCCATATATGTCCGTTCATTCGTTTCGATCTGATATGTTTTTACTGCTATGTCTTTCTTTTTTTTTTTTCTTTTTTTTCCTAATTAAGATATCAACGTGTCCAAGTTAATGGGGTGATCAGTATAGCTCCGAGCAATCTTAATTATTAGCTTCCAAACAATCTTGGTAGCATAAGAAACCAAAAGAAGAAAAAAGCTAAATTAATGATGTTAGAGCGTCTTAATTTTAGTCTATGATATAGACTTCGAATGAAACAAAGTCCAGGTTAATAATTAGTATATGATATAGAATATATTAATGAAACAAAGTTCAGCTCGTTCTGATCGAGGAATAGAAAGCTTGTAAAGAAAATTTTGAAGTAATTGTCAGTCATGTGGTAAAGTTGCTGTTGACTAGATTGAGAATTTACTTGAGAAAAAACACAAACTCGTTCGTGTTAGAAAAATATTTACTACACATATCTAGAAAATTCACGTTAGAGAAATATTTGTTACACTTCCTTTTAATTGAATGGTCATCGTATTAATGTAATGGACCACCCAGTCCTCCATAAATATGCAGGGGGATGATGTGTAACAAGCATCAATATTTCACGTTATCTTGTTTTGTCAACATCATCTAGATCTAGATTTCCTTTTAGGGGAGAGGGTGGGGGGGGGGGGTAGGGGAGGGGGGCCTTCACAGGGGAGGGGGTGGGGGCCGGGTGGGTTAGAGGAGGGGTGGGGCAGAGGAGGAGGGGGAAGGGGGCCGCATTTAGGGGGGGGCCTGGCACGGGGAGGGGGAAGGAATGGAGGGGGAGGGGGGCGCGACAGGGAGATGGAGGGGACGGGGAGGGGGACTGGGAGTGTGGACGGGGAGGGGGACTGGGATGGGGATGGGGAAGGAATGGAGGGGGAGGGGGGCGCGACAGAGAGGTGGGGGGGACGGGGAGGGGGACTGGGATGGGGAGACGAGGAGGGGGACTGGGACGGGGAGGGGGGGCGTGACAGGAAAGGGGAGGGGGGCGCTGGGACGTGGAGGAGGGGAATGGAGGGGGGCTGGGACGGGGAGGTGGAGGGGAATGGAGGGGGAGGGGGGGCGACAGGAAAGGGGAGGGGGGGCTCGGACGGGGAGTGGAGGGGAAAAGAGGGAGGGGGGGTGCGACGGGTACCTGCGCCGACGGGTGGGGGGGGGGGGGGCGGCGGGCCTCAGGGGCGACGACGGGCGGCGTCTCGACGGCGGCGTGAGGGAGCGGCGGTGGCGGGAGCTTGGGGCGACAACGGCGTCTCACGGCGGCGGGCTGCAGGCGACGAGGAGAGAGAGAGAGGAGAGAGAGAGAGAGGGAGAGAGAGAGAGAGAGAGAGAGAGAGAGAGGAGGAGAGGAGGGGAAGAAGGGGGGTTCGTGGATTAGGAATAGCGGTGTATTACCGACAGATATTCCGACGGTTATTTCCGTCGGAATATCCGTCGGTATTATCTTAGTTCCGACTGATTTTCCGACGGATTAATTTCCGTCGGCATAATCGGTAATTCTGCCGAATTACCAACGACAATAATCCGTCGGAAATATCCGTCGTAATCCCGCAATTCTTGTGGTGCCCCCCCCGGCACCATGCAACCCCCGTCTACCGATCCCGACGTTGCCCCCACCTCTGCCCTCCCCCCCATCTCCTCCTCCGGCGCCCCTGCAACCCCCCTCCCCTGATCCCAGACGATGTCGCCCTTGGACCTCTGCTTGCTCGAGAGCTGCTCCCGAGTCCCGCTTCTGGCGCAACCTCTGCTCCACCGACTAGCTCTAGATCTTGGTGGCCCTCTCCGCGCGGCGGTGGCCATCTGTGGGAACACTGTCCCCGCAATCCCTCGTCGTCCGGACGTGGCCTTCCCTGGGATCCCCGTCCCCGTGGGCTCTCATCAGCGAGGGGGAGGGATCATCGTCGAACCATGCTTCTGCCGATCGGGCTTCGTCCTTTGCCTCATAGTACTTGTTCGTCAAGTGGCTACCAAGCGCCTCCAGCATCGACCGACACACGAAGTTCTCCGAGGCGATGAGCTCGATCCCCTTGAACTGCCTTTGCTTCTCTCGCTCCATGATCTCAAATATTTCGGGATCGGCCACAGTGAGGCTCTGGTTCCCCCACGCCCGGACGGAGGCCCTCCGCGCCTCCAGATCGGTCTCCACCATCGCCCTCTTCTGGGGATGCAAGTTGGAGGACGAGCACGAGGAGGATGATTCCCTGTGGAAATGAAATTTAAAGTTTTAAAATCTATTTATCATGTTGCTCTTTTTCTCATGGCTGCGCATTATAAATTCAAATCTCGTCGAATGCTACTCGAGCAAAGGTGACGAGAGATGACCTTACAATTGCAGAGCGCGGGCGTGCCAGTCACCAAGGTGACAATAAAGTGTTTTGTCTCCGAAGGTCGGAGGACTTTAAGTCTATTGTGCGCACCGTCTGACTTCGGCAAACAAAAGTGAGTGTCAGGTCCTGGACCAATATCCCGCCGTTGCCTAAGCGCAACGACATTAATTACATCCCTCTGAGAGGGAAAACCCTTGATTAATCACCAGATTAAGAAAGCCCCATGACCTAAAGTGGAGACATCTGATAGATGTGCGAACCACAATTTAAATTTGCTGCTAGTAACTATTAAGCAAAATGAATGTCTATTCAAAATCATTTGATCTTTTATTTAGCCAATTATCGAATCTCTTTGCCTATTTACCCATTTATTTCTTTTATCATGAAGTGGTTCCCATAAAAACAAACAAGTCAAGAAATAGTCTATTTGGTCATTTGTTGAAAACAATCTCAATTTGGGTCCTTTGTTCTTGCAAAGCATAGGGTGGTCTTTTATTTGCTTGGAAAAGTTCAATTTGGTCTTTTGTTCTTTTGTAAAACATGAGATGATCTTTTGTTTGTTTAGAAAAGTTTAAATTGGTCTTTTGTTCTTTTGCAAAACATGAGATGATCTTTTGTCGCTTGGAAAAGTTCAATTTGGTTTTTTTTGTTCTTTTGTAAAACATGAGATGATCTTTTGTCGTTTGTTGCTTAAAAAAAGGTTCAATTTGATCTTTTGTTTTTTTTTTACACACTTAAAACATGGAGTGCTTTTTTTATTCTTTTGTTTCTTTTACCATAAAAGTTTTGATTTGTCCTTTGGTTCTTTTGAAGAGTGCAAGTTGTGGTTCTATGCGCGATTCGGCGCTGCTCAGCCGTTTGGTGGCCAGTCAGCAGCACAGGTGCGCTCGATTCGGCGATGCACATCTGATTCGGCGCTGCTTGCAAGCAGTAGGGCAAACAACGAATCGGCTAGGCGGGTCTGAATCGGCAGGCCGGAGTGATGCACAGCTCGCTTGATTCGGTAGGACAGCCTCGATTCAGTGGGGCATGCAAGGTCCATTCGATTCGGAAGACAGCCTCGATTCGGAGGAGCTCATCTGATTCGGCGCGGCTTGCAAACAGCAGGGCAATTGGCGAATCGTCCAGGCGGAACCGAATCGGAGGGCCGAACATGGTCCATTCAGCAGGTTCAAAGCAGAAATTGAATCGGCGGGGCAGAACCGAATCGGCGATCAGGGCCAAACCAGTAAAATGGAGTTGAATCGACGGAATACAACTGAAGTGATAGATAGCACCGAATCGGCGCTCATCTGAAACACCGTTGAATCAATTGAACATTGACGATTTTTTTTAAGAATCTCTCGCCGATTCGACCCTCGAGGGGAAAATTCGGCAGCATCTCTCCTTATCGTGGTTGATAGGGGAGAGCGCGGTACGCATCCACCATGAACGAAGATGGCACCAAAAAGAGAGTATATACCGAAGGGCGGCATAACTCCAATGGCACGCGACGTCGATCCCCCAAGGTACGCCTTCGGGGAAACCGGACAATGTCGTGGCCACGCGAATCCACGGGGCGGATGAACAACATGTGAACCCATCCGTCCAGATATAGACATTGCATTGTCCAATCCGGGGGTTTGGATGAGTCTCCTATCAGTCTATTAGTTGTTTTGTTAAAACCACATTGAGCAATGACTTTGCCCGTGTGGCTCTACCAAGGGTGATCACTGCCCATCGAATCGGCGCACTGTCCAGACTGGCTGAACCAGAGAAACAGCCCCAGGACGGCGAATCGGCGAGCCTTTGGGGGCATGGTTCACCAAATTCCGGGGATGGTTTTGAGCGCCAAGCCGGGTTAACAAACTGTTTAAAGCACGAGGAATCTATTTATGGGTTTGAACTGGGCACGGATACTGTTAATCCGACCCTTCTTGTTCAACACCACAAGAGAGGCGATTCGGCGCTGTAGAGGTAATCTTTAGTCCCACATTAAAAGATAGTGAGAACAAGGTGTGTGTTTATCAGCTAGAGCCTCACCTCTTCTCCAAGAGGGCCTTTTAAAGGACAAAACTCTAAGCATGAGGACAATACTCTTGGGAGACACATTAAATCACGTCTTTCATTGGCGCCGTCTGTGGGAACGAACGAAAGGCCATGTGCCTACCCGAGCATCTCATCTTCATGAGACCCGACACCCTTATCCTCACTGGGGGGCTGTGTAGAGGTAATCTTTAGTCCCACATTGAAAGTTAGTTAGAACAGTGTGTGCTTATCAGCAAGAGCCTCACCTCTTCTCCCAAGAGGGCCCTTTTAAAGGACAAAATCCCAAGCATGGGGACAATATCTCTTGGGAGGCACACTTAAATCACGTCTCTTCAGGCGCAGTCTGGGACAGTGGGAATCCATGAAAGCAGGGCAATGAGGGGGCTGAAAACAGACTTGATGGGTCCCTTAGGGGTGAGTGTCAAGCAAGAGGGCATGAACATTAGTTGTTCAACCCCTTGACTAGCAAAGGGGACTTGCCCCAAATGCGCAACACACACATGAAAGGGGGACTGTTTAGGCCATGCATGAATGCTCACTAAAATGATTTAGAACAGTGAAGACCACAAAGCATATGATGGGTGGAGGGAGGGTTCCCCACTTCCATTCCTCATTTGTTGAGGTGGAGGGGTTTGAGACTTCATGTATGGCCTATTGGGATGAGAGAAAGCACACTATGTAACAAGTGGCTTCTCCTCATCTCGGGACCTCTTACCCATACAAAGTAAAAAAAAAAAACTTGAAGAAAACTTGCATGTAATGGAAATATGCTATGCATTAAATGCAAGGGAATGAGCAATCACATCAAGAAGGGGTGTGGGGAAGCACATAAATAGGATGCTCTCTTGCTAAAGAAGGGAGATGGTACAAAAACTTCAAAGAAAGAAAAGGGGAGAAGAAGACCCCTAACGTGCCACCTCCTCTCCTCTTTCTTTTCTTGATGGGACAAGACAAGGCAAAAATGGAGAAGAAGAGGAGGCCCTCTCTCTCTCCCTCTCTTCACCTTTTCTATTTTTCTTGGCTTTTTTCTTGCTCTTTTTTTGCAGGATGCTCCCGGGAGAAAGCTTCTTGGAGCAGAAAAAACGCAGAGCTCCCTTCCCTCTTGCCTCTTGCTTCTTGCTTCTTAAGGAAGAAGAAAGGCCTCTGCTCTCCCCTTTTTCCAACCTCTCTCCCTTCTGCCTTTTTGCAACAGCCCCCCTCCCTTGGCCCCTTTTCCAGAGGCTTCTAGAAGCCTTTTTACCCCATACAAAAGGGCCCAGCCAGCCAGCCACCAGCACCTGTACGCAGCCTCTCTTGCTTTTCCATTTTGGGGTGGTTTTGGTTGGTTGTAGTGGGAGGGGTAGAGTTAGCTTGAGCTCACCTCCAAGCATGGGGGTGATATGGGTTTTTAATTAGTGGGCCTTGGTTGGGCTTCAAATGAAAAATTTCTGTTTTGTGGTGGTTCCTCTTAGAGAATTGGGTCGGCTCTAGAGATGGGCCCATTTGGAAATTTGAGGTGTCCACATTCCCCCTCCTTCCTCTTCCGTCGGCACATCGGGTACCCCAGGATGCTGAACTCCTCCCCCTCCTCATCATCGGAGTCCTCGACGTCCTCGGTGGCAGTGGACGAGTTCTCCCGCGGGTCCTCAAGCTCTTGGTTGAGGTCGTCGGCGATGGGGGCGCGCGGCGGAGTGGTGTGGGGGTGGAACCCCAACAAGATGTTGGATTGTGGACTGGTGATGTCCATGGAAGTAGTATGATGGAAATTATGGGGTTGGGAGGAAGAACAATAAAAATGGAGGGTTCCACAGGCGTTCCAAGGGGTGCAGGAATAGTTGAAGTAATTGTCAACGACTTCTACAGCCGTTGACAAATGTAACATATGTCAACAAACATCCCCAGCCCTTGACAAATGTTAATAAGGGCAGGAAATATCCCGCCACTTTTATCAATATATGTCAACGACTAATGGAGACCGTTGACATATGATGAACATATGTCAACGGCTTATTGCAGTCGTTGACAAAAGCTGTTTATGTCAACGGCTTAATTAATCTGTTGACATAAGCAAGGTTTATGTCAACGGCTTGCCGTAGCCGCTGACATATGTTCATCATATGTCAACGGTCCCAGCAGCCGTTGACATATGTTGCACTTATGTCAATGCATCAAAGTAGCCATTGACATATATATTATATATCAACGTACGGCTTTTACAAGCCGCTAAAAAAAAGTCGTTGACAAATCCCACTTCTCTTGTAGTGTATTGACCGCGCTTCCCTCTTAGGCGGAGGTGATCTTGTTTCAATAAAAATGGTTTACGGGATCTCTCCTCTGTCAACTTCTGCAAAAGAGATTTTTTGGCATTTTTGCAAGGAAAATAATTCAGTATAACACCATTTTGTAATACATACATTTGACACCATTCACATACTTTAAAATTTATTCTATGTGAGTGGTGTTAAATACATGTGTCAAATGAATGGGTTACTAAATAATTTATTCTTTTTTGCAACGAGGCCAATTTGACATGATTTCTCTTAGTTAGACTGGTTAAACAAGCCATGCGTGTCCGAGTTGGGCTTCTCAGACCTGGGCCTACGAGTCCTGTAGAAGGAAGAACCAGAAGTGGATCACGTTTTATCTTTATAAACTTGGCTATGTGACAAAGAACCTAAAATACCTAAACTTTTCTTAGAGACATCATCATCATCATTATCATCATCATCATCATCATCATCATTCATCATCATTATCATCATCATCATCATCATCGGAGTCTTATCCTATTATTTGGGTGGGCTACATAAATCATGTTCTGTCAAAGATTTCTATCGAGTGTTATTTTTGTGTTTAAACTTAAGAAGTCAATGTCATTCTTAATAACATTGTCCCATCTCATTTTAAGTCGTCTCCAATCTTTTTACTAATATTCACTAAGATTTGGTAACATTTTTTAACCGGTGTCGAGTTAGAATGATGGTATATATGTCCAAACCCTTTGAGTTTATTTGTTGTTATTTTATTATCAATGGAGCTATCTCGAAGTCCTCAAAAAGTACTCTATCTTAATCTTATTTTTCTTAATTTAACCACACATCCATCTCAATATCCTTATTTTTGCTACACATATTTTATTAATTTGTTCTTTCATACTTGATACCATATAATAATGTAGGTCTCACAACCATTCTTTCCAAATATCTTTTGATAACTTTCACAATTAACCGTGAGTCCTAAACCTACTTATAAGAAAACTGAAAAACTTTAAATTTAGAGTCAAATATTCGAGTTAAATGTTAAAATTTTAAATAATTATTTTAGGCTTTTCTATATTTATCTAAATGACTTTTAACTCCAAGAAATTATGCGTAAAACAAATAAAAAACTTATTTTTGGGATTTTTTTTGCAAATCACCCCCTAGAATCTTTTTATATTTTGAATATCATCCTCTAATTTTCATATTTTTCAATGACGCCCTATAATTTACTTGGGTTCATAAATAACCCTTAGATTTAGTTGCCATTAGAAAAATGCATCAGCATTGAGAATATTTTTTTAAAAACTCTGTTAATAAATTTGAGACCAAAATACCCCCTCTTCATACCCGCACCCTTCTCTCCCTCCCCCCCTCTCTCTCTCATATACACATAGTCCACCGAACTATGTGCATGTGAGAGAGAGGTCGCTACGATAGTTCTCTCTCCCTCTCTCACACACATATAGAAAGTTGGCATATAGTCTATGTGAGAGAGAGGACGAACACCTGACTATTCTCTCTCCCTCTCGCACATAAAGTCTGACACAAACTGTGCATGTCTATGTGTGTGTGAGAGAGAGAGGGCGAATGTAACAACCCAGCCTCCCGAACCACCACTCAGGGACCCCGGAACCCACGCCGCCACCCACAGGTCCGTAGACTCAGAAGGGTTAGAAGAATAGTTTAGTGGGATAAGTAATGAATTCGAATAATTATAATAAGAGAGCATGTACAACATATCCCAAATAAAAGTATAAGTACAGAAAGAAATGTGCAATCTTCAAGGAACATATTTTGAGGACTTGAAAAATCTAACTCTCAGCTCACACCAGTACTAGAACTCTCACACTCACACTCTCACACTACTGGTAGCATACGGTGCAACGACTGCCACCACAATCGTCAGGCATTAAGCTCTTGCGACAGCGAGTCCCTACCTGAAGAAAGCAGGGGGGTAAGTCTTGCGATCAAGGCTCACTAGGAATAATCAATCTTTTACTAGCAAGAGCGGCATGAACTCCAGAAAGTGGAAACTAGCTACAACTGGAAAGTAGTAACTCAGAGAACACCTGCACTACAACTACAAAGTAGCGGAACCAACACTACGCCACGACCACCGACGAGGGTCGAGCCACGCATGACTCCCATAAGAACCAATGGAGTCAGACACAAGTGGAAACGACCTTTGGCACGCACGTCGAGGTAGAGAACACATAGCAACTCAAAAGGCAACAACGTGAGAATAGAGCCTTACCATGCAAGCACAACCAACCCAGACCTCGAACACTCCACAAGGTTGGGAACCTAGACCTTGAACACTTCTATGAGGTCAGGAAACTACACACCAATGCTTTCATGAATAGGCACCGAGAAAGGAAAGACCACACATTAGGACCGTCACGAGCGGATGCTAAGGAACGGGTTATGAAATTGAAGTTGAGGCCCACACAAGAGGCACATCGAGAGAACACCCGAGTCGAAAACCACCAATGGCACGTCTGAGTCAGGCAACACTCCACGCCATCTCTTAGCACAAGACCATGGATGAGAGTCCACTCACTTCAACCCTCGAAACGCCAACGAGGCTAGAGACCCAACTCAACACAGGAACCAAAGACACATGCCCATAAGACCCAACACAACAAAAGAAACAGGGCATCACAATGAGTGCCAACACAACGACACCATTTGGAAACAAGGCACGACTCAATTACAATCGTTGTGCAAAATAGGGCAACACATCAACACACGGAGAACACAACAACCCAACACACAGAGAACACCGCAAGGAAACACCATAACAATAACAACAACCACACCACCGCCACAGGTGGTTAGAAGCGCCCATTGGCAACTAATCATTCGTCGACCACAAGTCCAAATCTCTCCTCCCATCGGAGGGAGACACGTGGACAACACGACCACAAAGAAAACAAGTACAGTCTGGCCAAACTGCGGCCCTACGTCTGACCTCTCTATGCGGCTCCAGAACCAACGTAGAGTGAGGCAGTGAGAATATGCTAGCTGACCTGAGCCAGAAGAACACTCCAAATGACCTTAGCATTCCAGACCAATCACGAGAGCTCCACAAGTGACTCAGTGCCACTGCCTAAAACTGTTTTCCCCTCTACTCCAGAGACACCTACACATATAAATAAAACTAGTTAGGAATCATGCAGTACGATAGCAACTTGAGTGGAGCAAGAGTACAAGGCCCTTGCCATTGACCATGGTGGCAAGTTTGCCGACCTCAAGGTTGATTTAGGAGCTGGACTTGGTGGCCTTCTCCATCTTGGTAGCCTTTCGCATCTCTAGGACCCATGGTGCCTCGACGGTGGAGTCCCCCATCCACTCCTTTTTTTTTTTTTTGACAGGAAAATGAAGATAACATTTCATTAAACAGTAGAGATTACAAATACAAGATTACATGCATAGAAGACATGAGGTGGGATGGAGAGAGATGCAAGTTTAGCAATAAGGTGAGCTACTTCATTAACCTTCTTGGGGGCATATTTGACTTGAACAAAAGGTGGGTTCTTCAATACATCCTTACAATCTTCAATAATGTTATTGCACTGCCAAAATAGAGGGAAAATGTCATAGATGGAATGGATGATGTTGCGAGTATCACTGAGGATAAGAACAGGGCAATTGTTGTTGATGGCCCAAAGAGAAGTGTGGAAGATGGCTAATGCCTCCCCCATCCACTCCATCAACAATTTCTTCAACTTTCCTGCAACATCTGCCCTAACTTTGATCAACCCCAAATTCACCACACACATAATTAGTCAGATTGTTCTCTCTGATCTCTCTCTCTCTCTCACTGAATACACACACTCACTCAACACACACACACATAGTCTGGCAAGTACTTTATGTGTGAGAGAGAGGGGGTCACTAGCAACAAATTATGTGTGAGAGAAATAGAGAGACAATATCTCTCTCTCTCTCTCACACACAACACACACACACATATCTCTCTCTCTCTCACAATCCGACACGAACTGTATGTGAGAGAGAATAAGAGAGAGAGAGAGAGAGATGGTCACTGTGGGGTGTGTGTGAGAGAGGGTCATCAAACTATATGTGTGTGTGTGTGTGTGTTGTGTGTGTGTGAGAGAGAGAGAGAGAGAGAGAGAGAGAGAGGAGAGAGAGTATGGGAAGGGGGCGTGGAGGGATGTCAGACTATGTGTGAGAGGAGAGAGAAACAAAGAGAGTGAGAGTGTGGGAGTGTGTGTAAAGAGAGAGAGGGAGAGAGAGAGAGAGGAGAGAGAGAGAGAGAGAGAGAGAGAGAGAGAGAGAGAGAAGGGGGAGGCCTTTACAATAGAGAGAAGGTGACATTCGATATGTTGGATTAACTTTAACTTTGGTGAAATGGGCTTTTTTTTGTCCGAACGGAGTTGATTACAAGAAGGTGATTACCCAGCCTGTTCAATGCAATTTGTCTCAGATGATAGGCTAATGATTGGAGATATTTGAGACTCTACATACTACAGGGGGACTAAACTTAGGAGACATGTCACAAAACCTACATGGGTCATTTCTTAGCTAGGGATGGCAGAAATGAGAAATGTACGTTATAGAGGCACATGGGCTTGTTTAGATTCATGTTTGGCTAGTCGATCGATTGCAGGTGAAATCCAGATGAGTATAATTGCAGGTGAAATCCTACTGAGGCATATATGAATGCATCCCATGCTAATCTACATGAGTTTAAAGAGCTTGTAAACTATATATGAAGCAAAGAACATACATGTAGTAGTACAAATAAAATTTATTATTTTATTAATGAACAAAACGATTCATGTACTTGCCTTATTATTATCACATTCCAATTAATTTGAAGAGCAGGTATCCTCTTCTTTACCGTAAAGGAAGTGCATAATGTTGGTAATCTCATCCCAACCCTAAAGCCATATTCACATCTTTCCTCTAAGCACTAAATAAAGATATATACTTTTGAGTCTAACATTACCAATATTTGAGTCTAAGGCTTAGGTTTGTAAATTGGAGTAATACATACGAGAATAACTAAAGGGGTGGTAAGTACATCTTTATATAATAATTAGCCTATGATCAAGTGATAATATATATTTTTAATGGGATAAGACTATGATGGTGATGATTAAAAAATCAAATGAGGTCCTCTATTACTATGCTTTCTTTCATTCTTTTGTCACTTTGTCACATCAGAAGAAGAAGTGCTAAGAGGTAAGAGGGAAATGTATTTATCAGCTTATCATTTAGATATGTAGAAAATCCAAATACTACTCTCAGATGGAGAGAATTGTTATATCAAGGGAATCTTTTGAAAATAACTTTCCTTAACGCATATTTATCAAACTATGTCCCGCACAAATGTATATAAGTTGTGGTATATTTGTATAAGTTACAATAAATTTAAGTAAATTACAATATATTTTATGTAAACTACATAAATTTGTGTATCTATGTAATTTATAGTAAATTTATGTAAGTTGTAACATATTTATATGAGCACCACAAATTTATCTAAGCTACAACATATTAATTTGTGTAAACTATCTAGACATAGTTTTAAAAATTTGTTAGAAACTGAGCATATTTTGATAAATATTTATTAAAACAAAGTTATATCAATCACACACGAAAAAAAGAAATTTTAAAGATAAATGTGCAAAAATCCTTGCACCTACCTGTACCATCCGGTGGTCCTCCGTCGCTCCTCCAAAAAAGGGGTGCCCTCTAAAAAGTCGTCAACGAAGGCGAAGCCCCAACATAAGCATCCATCACTGATCTCTTTGCTGGGCCCTCCCAGTCGAGCATCCGGTGGACCCCTTCACGAGAACCACGGGATCATTAACCCTCCGGTGAGGGGACCATTCCTTTTCGACCGTACGATCAGACTAGGTGTTGTCTGGACGGGCCCCAACCGCCCCCCAGGCCATCCCACGCCACCCAGTGGGACGACTCCACCAAACGGGTCATTTAATGGGCTGGTTGGTCGAGTGGGCCCTCCTTGCTCCCTTCCTTGGCCGCCCCGACAAAGCCCAATAATTTACAGGCGGGCCCACCTCCACCAAAGTAGCGTCTGCCATGGCTCAGAGAAACGGTGCCGTGTCGGATATCTATTGGATGGGCGTAGCGCCACGGTGCGCATATCTGCCTTCGTCTTTCTCTTCCTGCGCGCTCCCCTACTCTTCTTCTTCCCGAAGTGGCAGGGCGGGGAGGCCCCCAGTTTGAGATCCCAGGCTGCAGACCGGGGCGGAGATCCCACTCTGGCCCCCTCCCCCGCCGACTTCTTCTCGATCTCCGGATTTCTGCTGTGGGATCGTTCGACCAGTAGCCGGAAGGATTCTGGTGTGCTGCGGGGGATTCGGCGTGTGCATGCAGTGCGAAGCTCGGAGGTATTCTTGGGCTCTTTTTCCCGTCGGGCAGAAGCGGAGGATGAGGGAGGAGATGCACAAGGGGAGGTCCCCGGAGCCCTTGGATTTCTTCATCTGGACCGTCGAGGTGCGTTTTCCTCGCACGATTCGGGACCCCACGGGTCCATGTGGTGTGCGGCTTGTTGCGAATTTACTTTTGGGGTGTGGATGCTGTTTGAGATTATTTGGTTGGTCTTCGCATGAACGATTTATGAATTCTCGTAGTGATGTTGTTTTGCAAGTGCGTGCAAGCTGGTGGAAATTTCTTCTCTAGGGATGTCTGTTCAGGTTGTTTAGCGGGATTCGGCTGCTGAACTGTGGCAAAAGAAGTTGTTTGATACTGTTTTTTTTTCGTCTTGAACCAGTGATTGTGTGAGAGGCTGGTGGTTTTACTTGGCATAGAAGTGAGGGCGCTATTGTTTCTATAGTTCGTTCTTTGTGTGCGATGTGTTTGGTATACCTGTGCCATGTCAGTATGAATTGAGAAGGCTTGGTGAATTTATTGAATGTTGAGACAGTATCTCCCCCTTTGTAGCTGAGCTGCTTCCTTTGTCTTGTGGTGACTGGACGTTGATCCGCAGCTTCTTGGTTACCTTGTAAGAATGTAAGGTGAAGGAGCATAGAAAATTTAAAAAACATCTTTGTTTGGGTAGGGCTTACAAAAAGGAAAAACCTAATTCATTGTAGTAATTTGCTTTAGAAGATATTTTTGGGAAAGCTGGAAATCTGTTGCACTAGGGTGAACCCTTGGGTCTCCCCACTTCTCCCCTCTATTCATTATTGATCACGATGAATATATCTCAGAGCAATCTCTGGCACTTTGTTGTAACCTGATTCTTCATCCTTCAAGGTCAGTGAAGGATTTCAGGGGAATAGATTAGTAATACAGCCATAGATTGACTAGAATTGTCCCATGATAGTACTGTCGAAAATTTGCTGTTTTTAATGGGAACTATTTAGTTATAGGGATTATTGGAATTTGGAAACCATGAAGTTTTCTTGTAGGTGCTTGTGTATAAATGTTTCTCTTTTCGTTGGTACCTTACCAAAACCCGCAGAGGTTGTAGTTTGGAAACATCTACAAAAATTAAGGGGAGAGATTGACGATAAGGAAGGCCAAGGATTTGTTAGTAATCAATCAGCAAGGTTCAGCAACAACAGTTGTGTACGCTTCCATCCCAACAAGTACATGCAGGCTTAGGCTTATAGGCCAGGTTTTCTGATACCTTCCAAATGGCATTTATCAGGGTTCGTCGTCGTTAAATAAAATGAGGAAATGGTAACACCTGGTTTATACCATGCCTGGGTGCTTTCGGTCCCAGGCACGGTCAGTCGGGTCCAGTTTTTTTGTTCTTTTTATTTATTATCATTATTATATTTTTAATGCAAACTGGACAAAACCAAACTGGAACGTACCAGTCTGGTACGCTCTGATATGGACTTTACTTTTACAGGAGAAGTCTTAGCATATCAGTTGGAAGAAATTGCAATTCCAAATTGACTAGACTGGAACCTCGATCAGATGAGAGAATGATTGAAAGTGGATAACTTAGGACTTGGAATGGAAAAGAGACAGAAGAGGGCCTGGTTAAGCTAGGCAATAAGGAAAAGGAAAGAACCTCACATCATGGTGATTGACAAGTTTCCAAGGGTACGTGATAACAAGTGTGCTTTCGTTCAGTAGTCAGAGTTTGCACAGAACATTTCCTCTGAATGTGTTTTCATGCAATTCTGCAATGACTTATTTTGTTTTAAAATACAGAAGCTGAATTAATTCTTGGGGAAAGAGGGGAAGGGAGGATTGAAAGAAGATGCCTTATGGGGAGCAAATGTAAGCTCCAGGGGTTTATGCATTTCTGAAGTGTTTGCGAGTTGCAACTGCCAGACCACAGATCAACCATGTGAATGCACAAACAACACTTGACTTTTTGCTTATATTGCTTGATCCTTTCTCCAACCAAGAATTTTGCTTTCTCCCCTTATTTATCTCATGAGAAATCATCCTTTTATTAAGTTTCTATAGGAAAAACCTCCTTGTTTCTTTTCTGTTTGCTGCTTCTGCAGCTGAGATGGATGCTTGTGGATTACGTTCTGATGTTGGGCCTCACACAGGTTGCACACATTAGTTTCTGGCGCAGGCCTGGATATTTTGTTCAGAGAAAAATTACCAGGCTTTCAGGAAGCTCGTGAGGCGCCCTGATTAGGTTGGGGAGGAAGTTAGTGTGTGGTTTGTGCTTACTGGGTTATCGAAACTAAGGACTTGAATATATCTCCTAGTTTGTGAATCTTGTTATTGGCTCTTGTTGGGAGGACTAGAGAATGTGCAGGCCTTGTATGCGCTAGTTCCCAGATCCTCAGTCATCTTGTTGGCTCTTGTAGGGGGGGACTAGAGAGTCTCTACGTCCTTGTGTGAGCTATGTACCTGATATGTGGAGCTACAACATTCTAACTTCTTTTAATCACACTTGGTACCCATCACTCCAAAAGGAACGAATAAAGGTCTTATTTCTCTGATGCATCATCACTGAAATATGCTTTCCTTCTTTATTTCATCTGTATTTTAGCATGCTTCATATATTTATTTACTTACTAGAATTTGTCATCATTACCTTCAATCCAAAGCATGTTCAATAATGCAGCATATTGCTATTCTTTTGACATTCTTCTTAATTGTGATAGTTCCCATTGTCATTGGTCCTTGAAAGAAATTGTGCTTGTTATTGCATTTTGTGCATCAGGTGAAAAATGTTCTTATTTCT
Source organism: Colocasia esculenta (assembly GCA_014218235.1). Classification (NCBI taxonomy): domain Eukaryota; kingdom Viridiplantae; phylum Streptophyta; class Magnoliopsida; order Alismatales; family Araceae; genus Colocasia; species Colocasia esculenta. The sequence continues at coordinate 211,052,288 of CM024753.1, forward strand.
CTGACGGTTTCAGCACTGGAGTTCCATGTGCTTCCTTTCTTATTAACCGTAGGGGCAGTTTCATCTAGACTTGGCATGCATTATATCCTTTAATAATTAAGAGTCTGTGATCATATTCATTTGACCTTGTTCAACAGCGTGGATTACTGATATTGCATTTGCATTTCTGTTAATAACTTCTTGTAGTTCCCATTAATATTGGTACTTCTGAAAAAAATGCGCTTTTCTGTTTGCAAAACTGGAAAGCAACCATGCTTATGATTCATAATCAGTAGAAGAAGTTGAATATTTAACTTACTCAGATAAGAGTTCACAACTCTTCATTCTGACTGACATTGGAATCATGGTTTAGGATGTCGGACTGTGGCTCGAAGAGATAAACCTTGGTAGCTACCGCCAGGCCTTTGAGGAGAATGGTGTCAATGGAGCATACCTAGAAAGCCTATCCATGTTCACTACCGAACAAATTTTGCGGTTTATCAGACGCTCTCATATGAAATGGGGAGATTTCATTACACTTTGCAAGGAACTGAGGCGCATCAAAGGTAATTCTTTCCCACCCTATGTTTACAATTCTGCTTAATTCTGTTGGTCTCCGTATTCTTCTACTTAAAATCCTTTTCTGTCTTATATTTCCCTGTTTGATTAATTCTAGTTGACCTCCATTTGCTTCCATACTGGTGAAATGCACCAATCATTTCTAGAATCTCTTCCTTACATCGGCTGGAATGATAGCCCAAAAATTTCACTGGTGCAGTTGCATGCCTGAAAGGGGAGCAAGAAGTCCATCACCCATGGTGGGCGCCATCATGCCTTTCAGTCGTATTCATCAGGGTGGCAAAACGTAACAGAAGATCCCGTGTTGTTTCACTAAAGCTGGAGCCGTAGCCCACACAAGAACACTGTTACATATGTACCTAATAGATCTTTTCCATTCTCTCCTTTTGCCTCACCCTGCTGGAAAAGAGAACGAGTGGTGATGGGTTGTGCTGATATTGCGAAGAGTGTTGTTGCTTGATAAAATGTTGTTTGTTTTCCCCTGCCTTGTTCTGCATGGTTGATGGCCTACCCTTAGCATCCAGCAAAATGTGGGGCAAACCATCGAGCCGGGCCAAGCTACATAGACAATCTGTTTTGCTCTGCCATGAAACCCAGATCCACACTGCAAGTTTTAGTGGCTCTCCAGCATTGCAAGGATCCTCCCCCAGGATCTTTGCCCACGAGTGGTTTGAAAGGGTGCTGTTGTGATAAAATCACCTCTTTCTTTTTTTCTGTTTCTTGCTTGTTAGAATGTTTTGCAACTATAAAGTGAATTCAGTTTCTCAGAAGAAGTCAAGTTCAAATATCTGTGTGGACCTGATTTGTGCATGTCCATGCTTGCGTTGTGTTTGTGGCCAGCAGCAATTTTTAGAGTGAAATGATCTCAAGACAATGCTCACAAAGTGAAGGAGAGCATATCTAGAGAAAGACTTATTGCACTTGCACATTGCACTTTAAGTGCAATGTGACTAGGCAATAACCCATGTGGCACCCCTCACATGAGGAGTGAATAAAGTGGCAATCCAATTGTTGGATGTCACATGAATTTGTTGTCTAGTTATATTGTACTTAAATGTGAAAGTGCCATAAACCTTCCTCGCATATCTAACTAGCTTTGAAATGACAGGATTTACAGGACTATTCTTAATCTGAAATTATCATATTTTTAGCTCAAATATTTTGATAAGGCCAAAAGTACTAAAATTTCAAACGATAGTTTTTAAACTCTAATAGTAGTAGTTCTGAGTGTAAAATTAGTTTTTATGAGTTTAAGTTGATTACTGTTACAATTCGGTCAATTTCAAGTTCATTATTATATATCATCTAGGTGGTGGTGAAAACACAGGGCCCATCAAGCCCCCCCAAGAAGGCCATTAATTGGGCTGTCAAACAGTCAGCCCACCTACTTGGGCCCAGATTTCTGGGGGCCCATTAGGGTGACCAAATCTGCCACTGTCACCACGCTGCTACCCGTCTGCGCCCCGGCCAATCACATTTGATAGCACCGTCAAGAACGCCCCCGATAGCATCTGGTACGGCAACACCTCCAAAACTCCCAAGCCCTCTTCCTCTTCTTCTTGTTTCTTCCTCTTCTTCTTCTTAATCGTATTTGCAACATCAGACCAGGGTTCTTCGAGTTGTTTCTGCCCAATCTAGTGGATTTCCATAGCAAGTTCAGAAATTAAGAAGGATTCTTTTGCCCTAACCTGTGCCAGGGTGGAAAGTTATGTCTATTTCTTTCGCTGAAAGGGTGAAATCATGAAGGGGTGAATATATTGGCGATATTTGTGCACCTATATTTACGACTTGGGGAGAAGTTCTCGCGTCGAGTTAAACACAACTTCTGATCGCCGTGCTAGGCCGACTGCATGTTGTGGCCCCACTAGCGATTTGCACAATCGAGGGAGATGTTACTACAAGAAAACCTTGAAAACAGGGAGATCGCCGGCTGGAATCGCAATTTTAGAGTGCGAAACGGAGGTTTTTTTACTCGAAAACAACATCTTATCGCCAACTGGGCAATAAGGAGCGCCTCCAATTGACGATTCCGAATTTGAGTATTATAAGCGATTCCAATAACCTAGCGGAAAGTTATGTCTGTTTGAGCAAAGTGGTGGCAATATGCGATCGCATCGGGAGCCTACGACCACGCTCCCGAAGGAAAATTTGGGTGCCAGACCGAAAATCTTCGAATCCGACCTTGTGCCAACTGGGTCGAAGTGCGGATTCCGACTTGGGGCCTCGCGCGCGATTCCGATCGCCGAGCGAAGAAATATCTGCGTCTTACCAAAGGGGTGCACGATCGGTGTACAAATGCACACGCTCTGCAGTGAAATTTCGGCCCTAAAAAAGAATTCAGCAAAACCAGGGTCCTGTTGACCGTCTCGGAATGTCGATTCCGAATTGTGGTCACATAAGCAATTCTGATACCCTGGTGGAAAGTTATTTCCAATTCTTTCACAAAATGGGTGAGAATAGCCTAGAAGGGGTGAATATATCGACGATGTTTGTGCACCTATATTTACAACCTGGGGAGGAGTTCTCGCGCCGAGTTGAACACAACTTCCGACCGCCGTGTTAGGCCGACTTCGTGTTGTGGCCCCACCAGCAATTCGCATGATCGAGTGAGACGTTACTGCAAGAAAACCTCGAAAATAGGGAGATCGCCGGATGGAATTGCAACTTTGTAGTGCGAAATGGAGGTTTTTCGACTCGAAAATGATGCCTTATCGATAAGCAGCGCCTCCGAGTGACGATTCTGAATTAGCGTCTTATAAGCGATTCCGATAACCGAGCGGAAAGTTATGCCCATTTGAGCGAAGGGGTGTGCGTATGCGATCGCATCGGGAGCCTGCGACCACGCTCCCGGCGGGGAATTTGGGCTCTGGACTGAAAATCTCCGAATCCGACCTTATGCTGACCAGGCCGAAGTGCGGGTTCCGAATTGGGGCCTCGCGGGCGATTCCGATCGTCGGGCGAAGAAATATCTGCGTCTTACCAAAGGGGTGCACGATCGGTGTACTAGTACACACGCTCCGCTGTGAGGCCCTCGAATTTTCGTCGCATTATTTGTATTTATGTGTGTATATTTGTGCTTGTGTATGTATGTACATATTTACGTACGTATTAATTAGCACGAGTACGTGTGCATGTGTTTATATTAAATATAAATAATGCATGTATTGAAATGTGATAGTATGGATATAATACTGTATACATATTGCATGTATATATGCATGGTTTTCTGCATATTTCAGAGTTCTGGCCGAAGGCCATCTTGGCGTCAACCCCAGGCCGTTTAGCTGGTGTCAGCGTCTAGACATGGACGCCAACACTCATCCTGGCGTCCAGAGATATGGACGCCAATCTCTCTGGCCTGCATGCGCAGCAGAGCTGCAAGCTTCTGAAACAAGAAAGCCCAGCCATTGGGGGTTCTCCCCAACGGCTCTGAGGGCTGTCATATCACCCAGGGAGTGGGAGAGGGGTCTCTCCTTAGGTCTAAAACCGGAGCTCCCTTCCCCCAGCCTCTTTCCACCCTTGCAAGAGGAGAAAAAGAGGAAGAAAAAACCTAGAGAAAGTCTGTGAGAAACCCCATCCTTGCCACCCAAAAATCCACACTTCTGAAGCTTGATCCGGCGTTCCACTGCTTCAAGAAGGTTTCTGGACTGACGAGGAAGGCTTCCCCGACCTCGGCTTGCTGTGGATCTCGCTCAAGAACCCGGAGGAGAGATCATTTGGAGGGAGTTTCTACACTTCTTGGGACAGCCCAAGGAGAGCTTCACCGAGCCCTAAATCCTTTGGAGGAATTTTTAAAAGGCAAGTGACCTATCCATGATGTCCCCGTATGAGTCTAGGTTGGTTTTGCAATTTTTGTACATTTTCCCTCGAGTCCTAGACCCTCCCATTCACGAAATCTTGAGAGGTCGAGTCTGTGTTTCTGCACAGACCTGGCTTGACGGCAAGGTCCGTGGACGCCCAGATCATGCTTGGCGTCCATCGGCCATGCCGCTGACTCTGAGTCAGCGGCCAGAGACCGCCGCCAAGTTCCTCTGGACAGAACAGTGAACTGTTCTGCCCTCCTTTACATTAATTTCGGTATGGTTTCCGTGATGAGGATATATGGTAATCCTATACTCTATGTATAGTCAATTGTGGTGTGTGGATGAATGTGGTGTGTGATGATGAATGTAGGAAATATTGTATCCCATGAATTGTGAGCATGACTTGTTAATGATCTTGTTAAATTTATGTTTCATGAGTAGGATTAGACTGAATGCCTTGGTTTTTGTCAGTTCATGAAGATTAGTAGATCAGTAGATGTATGCCCAATTTTAGTAAATTGATCCATGCTTGCATGAGTTGCAAATGAATTCGGTTCGATAAATAGAAAGACATGCAAAAATGGTTTGTGGTGATTGATCTATAGATGTATGATTTAGGGAAATTTTGTATTCCCCAAATTATGTATATATTAGTAGCCTCTGTTTAAAACAGTAAGTGGCAAATTGCAAGATGTGTTAAACCCCATGTTAATTTAAGTTGTGAATGACATGCAAAAATAGGTATTTGATTTTCTGCAAATTATATTTAGCTCAGAAAAATCTGAAAATTTGAGTGTATGATCTTGAACCCGAAAACAGCATGTGGTTAAAATTTCAGGTCATTTGGATCAGTAAACAAGAAGTTATGTATTTTTATGTGAAATGTGATAATCTACGTATATTATCGTGATGTGATTAGTTATTGTCAAGAACCAACTTGATTAGTGAAATTCCTGTGTGTTAAACTCCTGAAATTCTGTAGTACCATGTTAGGAAAAATAGAGATATTCATGTGAGTGAGAGAGTGAATGTGATGAAAAGGGGGAAGTGTAAAACCATGTGTAAAACGGTAAATGTGTAAATGTGTAACTGTGCCAATGTGACACTGCTTCCGTAGAGGGCAGTGGATCTGTATCAGGAAAAAGTCCCCCTGAGAAAGTTCAAAGTGTAAGTGACCCTAAGGGCATTAGGGGGAAATCCTGGAGGTGGACAAGTACCACTGGTTAGGGTGGAGACTTGTTCTCCCGGTCTGCGCAGTCCAAGAGTCGCCATTGGAATGCCTAGATGGCGTCTATGTGTAATGTGATGTGTATATGTCCTTCTTTGGTGGTTTGGACTATGTGTCACGGCACCTAAAATATGTAATGTGAAATGTGTAATGTGTATGTGTAAATGTGTAAGTGACAATGTGAATGTGTATGTGTAAAGTGAACCATGTGAAAGAGGAAACTTGTGTAAAGAAAATGTGAAACTAAAGATGTGAAAATATGTTATTGAAAACCATGTGAGACAAATCTGAAATCATGTGAAATCAGTGAATTTATGTTATTATCACCATATTATTATGTGCAAAGATGTCTAGAATCCATGTTATGGATAATTAGTGAAAACGGATACACGATAGCATGATTGTTTGATCACATGATATGTTTTATGCAATATTGTAGCTTTCATGTACAGGTTTACAGCCATTAAACCATGTGAAATCAGCAACCTAAAGCATGTGAAAAGGGTTTTGTAAGTACTTAAGGACATGTGAAATCCATGCTAGTTGTGTTCCCCTTTCATGTATGTAAAATGTTCATGTTGGTAGCTCTCATGTCTTAGCTCTTTAAAGATTAAAGTTTCATGAGTAAATTGAATAGAGAGCATGTGATAGGTGAATTTTATTCTTAGAAATCTGAAAACATGATCCATGTATAAAATTGTAAAACTTTCATGATAGGTTGAAACTTGAATTGACTAGCATGCCATGTGTTGCAAACTGTAAATGTGCATGTAGAAACCACTAGAACTTGTACGTGTATATTATGAATAGTGTCGCTTGCTAAGTCCTTGGACTCACTCCTTGCTTCGGCGTACAGGTATAGTTGGTGACACGACACCATTGGAGGAGACGGTGGAGACGGACTCCGAGCGCGGAGACTAGCTTTGGAGTTTCTTGAGATTTGTGTATTACATAAGTATGTAATTTGAACATTGTATTAGAGTATTATGAAAAGGATGTATAGGTGTGGACAATTTGTGGTTCCATTTCAGCAAATTTAAATTCTGTGGACCTTTAGTTCTTTTATGTTAATTGCGAATTGCATGTATGTTTAATGTGGATGATGAATGAATTGAGACAATGGTCTTTTACTTCTGCTACTCTGTTGTATATTCGTGTGTATCTCAGCTGTATGTATCGTTTGGGTAAATGTCTCACTGTGAGGACTCTTGCTATACCGACGTGGGTTGGTATAACCGTACCGGTATAATAAGGGTCGTCACATCCGCAGTCGAATTTCGGCCCCAGAATGGAAATCAGCAAAACCAGAGTCCTATCGACCATCTCGGAATGCTGATTCGAACTTTTGGTCACAAAAGTGGTTCCGATACCCGGGCGGAAAGTTATGCCTAGTTCTTTCGCTGAAGGGGTGATAATAGTCCGGAAGTGGTGAATATATCGGCGATGTTTGTGCATCCATATTTACGACCTGGGGAGGAGTTCTTGCACGGAGTTGAACACAACTTTTGATCGTCATGATAGGCCGACTCTATGTTGTGGCCCACCAGTGATTCACACGATCGAGGGAGACGTTACTGCAAGAAAACCTCAGAAACAGGGACATTGTCGGCTGGAATCACAATTTTGGAGTGCGAAATGGACGTTTTTCGACTCATAAAAGATGACATATTGCCAAAAAGCAATAAGGGGCGGCAAGCGCCTCCGAGTGTTGATTCCGAATTGGGGTCTTATAAGCGATTCCGAAAACTGAGCGGAAAGTTATGCCCGTTGGAGCGAAGGGGTGTCTTTATGCGATCGCATCAGGAACCTGCGACCACGCTCCCGAAGGGAATTTGTGCGTCGGACCAAAAATCTCTGAATCTGACCTTATGCTGACCGAGTTAAAGTGCAGATTCTGAATTGGGTCCTCACGGACGGTTCCGATGACCGGGCGAAGAAATATTCGAGTCTTACCAAAGGGGCGTGTGATCAGTGTTCTACTACACGCGCTCCGCCGTAGAATTTCGGCCCTGGAACGGAATAAAACGATACCAGCGTCTTGTCGACCATCTCGGAATGTCGTTTCTAAATTGTGGTCACAAAAGTGATTACGATACCCGGGCGAAAAGTTATGCCCAGTTCTTTCGCTGAAGGGGTGAGAATAATCCAGAAGGGGTGAATATATCAGCGATGTTTGTGCACCCATATTTATGACTTGGGGAAGAGTTCTTATGCCGAGTTGAACACAACTTCCAATCACCGTGACAGGCAGGCTCTGTGTGTGCCCCCCCCCCCCAACCAGTGATTCACGCGATCGAGGGAGACGTTACTGCAAGAAAACCTCGGAAAAAGGGAGATCATCGGTTGGACTCGCATTTTTGGAGATCGAAATGTAGGTTTTTTTATTCGGAAATGACGTTTTATCGCCTGATGGCGATAAGGGACGACGAGCGCCTCCGAGTGACGACTCTGAATTGGGGTCTTATGTGCAATTCTGATAACTGAGCAGAAAATTATGCCTGTTTGAGCGAAGGGGTGTCCTTATGCGATCGCATCGGGAGCCTGCAACCACGCTTCGGAAGGGGAATTTGGGCACTGGACCAAAAATCTCCGAATCTGACCTTGTGCCGACTGGGCCGAAGTGCGGATTCCGAATTGGTGCCTCGCGGGCGGTTCCGATCACCGGGCGAAGAAATATCTGCATCATACCAAAGGAGTGAGCGATCGGTGTACTAGTACACACACTCCGCAGTGGAATTTCGGGCCCGGAATGGAATTCAGTGAAACCAGCATCCTGTCGACCGTCTTAGAATGCCGATTCCGAATTGCTGTCACATAAGCGATTCCGATACCCGGGAGGAAAATTATGCCCAGTTCATTCACTGAATGGGTGAGAATAGTCCGAAAGAGGTGAATATATCGGCGATGTTTGTGCACCCATATTTACGACATGGGGAGGAGTTCTTGCGCTGAGTTGAACACAACTTCCGATCGCCATGATAGGTCGACTCCGTGTTATGTCCCCACCAATGTTTCGCACGATCGAGGGAGACGTTACTAGAAGAAAATCTCGGAAACAGGGAGATTGCCTGCTGGAATCGCAATTTTGGAGTGCGAAATGGAGGTTTTTCGACTTGTAAACGACGTCTTATCGTTAGGTGGCAATAAGGGGCTACGAGCGCCTCCGAGTGACAATTGCAAATTGGGGTCTTATAAGCGATTCTGATAACTAAGCAGAAAATTATGCCCGTTTGAGCGAAGGGGTGTTCGTATGCGATCGCATCGGGAGCCTGCGACCACGCTCTCGGAGGGGTGAATATACGCGCCGGACCGGAAATCTTCGAATCTGACCTTGTGCCAACTGGGCCGAAGTGCGGATTCCGAATTGGGGCCTCGCGGGCAGTTCCGATCGCCGGGCGAAGAAATATTCGTGTCTTACCAAAGGGGTGCGCAATAGGTGTACTAGTACACACGCTCCGCGGTGGAATTATGGCATTGGAATGGAATTCAGCGAAACCAATGTCCATTCGACCGTCTCGGAATGCTGATTCTGAATTGTGGTCACATAAGCGATTCTGATACCCGGGCGGAAAGTTTTGCCCAGTTTTTTCGCTGAAGGGGTGAGAATAGTCTGAATGGGGTGAATATATCGGCGATGTTAGTGCACCCATATTTACAATCCGGGGAGGAGTTCTCGCACCGAGATGAACACAACTTCCGATCGTCGTAATAGGCCGACTTCGTGTTGTGGCCCTACCAGCGATTTGCACGATCGAGGGAGCTGTTACTTCAAGAAAACCTCAGAAACAAGGAGATCACTGGTTGGAATCACAATTTCAGAGTGCGAAACGGAGGTTTTTCGACTCGAAAACAACATCTTATCTCCATATGGCGATAAGGGGTGAGGAGCGCCTCCGAGTGACGATTCCGAATTGGGGTCTTATAAGTGATTTCGATAACCGAGCGGAAAGTTTTGCCCATTTGAGCCAAGGGGTTTTCGTATGCGATTGCATCAAGAGCCTGTGACCACGCTCCTAGAGGAGAATTTGGGCGCCGGACCGAAAATCTTCGAATCCAACCTTGTGCCGACCGGGCCGAAGTGCAGATTCTGAATTGGGGCTTCGCGGGTGGTTCTGATCGCCGGGCGAAGACTTACCAAAGGGGTGCGCGATCGGTGTACTAGCACACACGCTTCGCGGTAGAAATTTGGCTCCGAAACGGAATTCAGCGAAACAAGCGTCCTATTGACTGTCTCGGAATGCCGATTCCAAATTGTGGTCACATAAGCGATTGCGATACCTGGGCGGAAAGTTTTGCCCATTTCTTTTGCTGAAGGGGTGAGAATAGTTCCAAAGGGGTGAATATATCGACGATATTTGTGCACCCATATTTACGTCCTGGGGAGGAGTTCTCGCGCCAAGTTGAACACAACTTTCGATCGCCGTGATAGGCCGACTCCGTGTTGTGGCCCCACCAGTGATTCGCACGATTGAGGGATACGTTACTGCAAGAAAACCTCAGAAACAGGGAGATCACCGGCTGGAATCACAATTTTGGAGTGCGAAACTGAGTTTTTTCGACTCAGAAATGACGTCTTATCACTAAGTGGTGATAAGGGGCGACGAGCGCCTCCAAGTCACGATTCCAAATTGGGGTCTTATAAGTGATTCCGATAACCAAGCGAAAAGTTATGCCCATTTGAGCGAAGGGGTGTCCGTATGCGATCGCATTGGGAGCCTGCGACCATGCTCCCGGAGGGGAATTTGGGCGTCAGATCGAAAATCTCTGAATCCAACCTTGTGCTGAACAGGCTGAAGTGCGGATTCTGAAATGGGGCCTCGCGATCAGTTCCGATCGCCGGGCGAAGAAATATCCGCGTCTTCGCAAAGGGGTGCGCGATCTGTGTACTAGTTCACACGCTCCGCGGTGGAATTTTAGCCCCAGAATAGAATTCAGCGAAATCAGCATCCTATCGATCGTCTCGAAATGCTGATTCTGAATTGTGGTCACATAAGCGATTACGATACCCGGGCGGAAAGTTATGCCCAGTTCTTTCGCTGAAGGGGTGATAATAGTCCGGAAGGGGTGAATATATCAGCGATGTTTATGCACCCACATTTACGACCTGGGGAGGAGTTCTCGCGCTGAGTTGAACACAACTTCTGATCGCCGTGATAGGCCGACTACGTGTTGTGGCCCCACCAGTGATTTGTATGATCGAGGGAGACGTTATTGCAAGAAAACCTCGGAAACAAGGACATCGCCAGCTGGAATCACAATTTTGGAGTGCGAAAAAGACATTTTTAGACATAGAAAAGATGTCATATCACCAAAAAGCGATAAGGGGCGACGAGTGCCTCCGAGTGACGATTCTGAATTGGGGTCTTATAAGCGATTCTGATAACCGAGCGGAAAGTTATGCCAGTTTGAGCGAAGTGGTGTCAGTATGCAATCGCATCGGGAGCTTACGACCACGCTCCCGGAGGGGAATTTGGGCACCGGATCGCAAATCTCCGAATCTGATCTTTTGCCGACCGGGTTGGAGTTCAGATTCTGAAGTTTGGCCTCACGGGCGGGTGTGATCGTTGGGCGAAAAAATATCTGCGTCTTACCAAAGCGGTGCGTGATCGGTGTACCAGTACACACGCTCCGCAATGGAATTCCGGCCCTGGAACGGAATTCAGGGAAACCAGCTTCCTGTCGACCTTCTTGGAATGTCGATTCTGAATTGTGGTCACAAAAGCGATTCCGATACCCGGGCGAAAAGTTATGTCCAGTTCTTTCGCTAAAGAGGTGAGAATAGTACGAAAGGGTTGAATATATCGGCGATGTTTGTGCACCCATATTTACAACCTGGGGAGGAGTTCTCGCGTTGAGTTGAACACAACTTCTGATCACTGTGATGGGCCGACTTCGTGTTGTGCTCCCACCAGTGATTCGCGCTATCGAGGGAGACGTTACTGCAAGAAAGCCTCGGAAACAGAGAGAACACCAGTTGGAATCGTAATTTTGGAGTGCAAAATGGAGGTTTTTCGACTCGGAAACGACATCTTATCGCCTGTTGGCGATAAGGGGCTACGAGCGCCTCCGAGTGACGATTCCAAATTGGGGTCTTATAAGCTATTCCGATAACCGAGCATAAAGTTATGCCCGTTTGAACGAAGGGGTGTCCGTATGCGATCGTATCGGGAGCCTGCGGCCACGCTCTCGGTGGGGAATTTGGGCGCCGGTCCGGAAATCTCTGAATCCGACCGTATGCCAACCGGTCCGAAGTGCAGATTTCGAATTGGGGCATCGCGGGCGGTTCGGATTTAAATATTCGCGTCTTACTAAAGGGGTGCACGATCGGTGTGCTAGTACACACGCTTCGCAGTGGAATTTCGGCCCCGGAACGGAATTCAGCGAAACACGCATCCTGTCGATCGTTTCGGAATGCCGATTCCGAATTGTTGTAACAAAAGCGATTATGATACATAGACGGAAAGTTATGCCCAGTTCTTTCACTGAATGGATGAGAATAGTCCGGAAGGGGTGTATATATCGGCGATGTTTGTGCACCCATATTTACGACCAGGGGAGGCATTATCGTGCCGAGTTGAACACAACTTTAGATCGCCGTGATAGCCCGACTGCGTGTTGTGGCCCCACCAGTGATTCGCACGATCGAGGGAGACGTTACTACAAGAAAACCTCAGAAACAGGGAGATCGCCGACTGGAATTGTAATTTTGGAGTGCGAAATGGAGGTTTTTCGACTCGGAAACAACGTCTTATCACCAACTGGGATAGGCTCCGAGCGCCTCCGGGTGACGATTCCAAATTGGGGTCTTATAAGCGATTCCGATAACCGAGCAAAAAGTTATGCTCGTTTGAGAGAAGGGGTGTCCGTATGCGATTGTATCAGAAGCCTGCGACCACGCTCTCGGAGGGGAATTTGGGCACCGAATCAGAAAATCTCCAAATTTGACCTTGTGCCAAACGAGCCAAAGTGCGGATTCCGATATGGGGCCTCGTGGGTGGTTCCGATCGTCGGGCAAAGAAATATTTAGGTCTTACCAAAGGAGTGCGCGATCGGTGTACTAGTACATACGCTCCGTGGTAGAATTTCATCCCCGAAATGGAATTCAGCGAAACCAGCGTCCTGTCGACCGTCTCGAAATTTCGATTCCGAATTGTGGTCACAAGAGCGATTCTGATACTCGGGCGGAAAGTTATGCCTAATTCTTTTGCTGAAGGGGTGAGAATAGTTTGGAAGAGGCGAATATATCGACAATATTTGTGCACCTATATTTATGACCTGATGATGAGTTTTTGTGACGAGTTGAACACAACTTCCGATCGCCGTGATAGACCGACTCCGTGTTGTGGCCCCACCAGCGATTCACACGATCGAGGGAGACGTTACTGCAAGAAAATTTGGAAAGAGGGAGATCGCCGTCTAGAATCGAAATTTTAGAGTGCAAAACGGTGGTTTTTCGACTCGAAAATGACACCTTATTGCTAGGAGGCGATAAGGGGTGATGAGCGCCTCCATGTGACGATTTCGAATTGAAGTCTTATAAGCGATTCTGATAACTGAGTGTAAAGTTAATTAATTAAGAGTTCTTATTAGATTTTTGACTTATTTGTTAGTCCCTAACAGAACTGTAACTCATTACAGTAGGTGTTATCACCTGTTACAGTATACGTTAAGTCATGTTACAGTAAGGACCTCTTGTTATAGTTGAGACTTCTAATTAATTTGTCTAAAAAAATATCCAACTCAAAATATGAGAAGGGCAAAACACCCCTATCGAAGGATCCCAATTCTTTCTTTTTTTAACTAGTAGGGAAAATGACTTCTCGGAGAAGCTACCTTAAAAACGCATTCCAAAGTTTTAAGTCCTACGCCGGACGCCGAGAAGGGAAGGCGGAGGAGAAGGTGTCTGCTTCGGCTGCCGGCGGGAGATGGAAGGCGATGGGAAGCACGCATCTTCTGGTTCGTGGCTTCTCTACTGGATGCAGCTGCTGCAATCATACTTCCACATATTTGTCTGGTCTTCCAGAAGTTTTTCCTTCCCCTTGTTGTTTTGACGTAATGTGACCTGTATTGGCAGAAGAAGGAGGAGGGGAGAAAGGGAAGGTTCTGGTGGTAATCCTGGTGGGCGCCCCCGGGAGCGGCAAGAGCACTTTCTGCGAGAACGTCATGCGGGCGGCCAGTCGCCCCTGGGTTCGAATCTGTCAGGTTTGTGCCTTCATAGTTCACAGATAGATAGATAGATAGATCGATCAGTGCCATGAGTAGGAAATTTCTGCTTTCTGGTTTTGATTTTCTGTTCTGTGACCTGTCTAGTTCTTGCGATTATATTTCTCGCATTCTGTTCGAGAATTTGGGTGCAGCAGCTGGCAAAAAAGTTTGCTTTGTTTGAGGCGGAGTTGGGTGGGAGGGCTTGTTCTGGAGGGCTTTGCGATGTCATTTATTTGAATAAATGTTCTTTCTGCAATTTTGTGTGTATCCTTTCACCTTCGGTTGGCGACTTAGCACACTATGCCTAACCTAGAATGGTTTGTTCAGTTTTTGACATGCTTTGTAATGCTTTTTTTTCTTTCAAAAATATACTATTTGGTTCATGCGAGAAATTAACTCCATGGGTGTATTTGTCCTCTTAATATCTGTCTCATGCCCAATCTCTCCCATGCACATGTCTTATGCTGGTATTTGTGCGAAATAAGTCTTAAATGGTTGGGTATTGTTCTGGAAAAATGTTAAGTTATCTGCTTCATCTGCTTGCTTCATGTTTGGCAATTCTTTGTATATTACTCAGTTTTGGATGATATCTTGCCTTACTCGAATTTACTGTACTAGACATATTGCTCTTCGTTGTATCTGCTTTATTTTCATTTCATCTATTGGACCTGTCATGTTTGAAAGACTCTGCTACTAAAGGTGTCATCCTGGCTCTCATTGTAGGATAGCATTGCAGATGGGAAAGCTGGGACGAAATCACAATGTATACAATGTGCAAGTATGCATTAAATTATGGGAAGAGTGTCTTCATTGATAGATGCAATTTAGATAGAGAACAGCGTGCTGATTTTGTGAAGTTTGGTGGCCCTCTTATGGATGTTCATGCTGTAGTTCTTGATCTTCCTCCTCGACTTTGTATCTCTCGATCAGTAAAGCGTACTGGACACGAAGGTAATTTGCAAGGGGGGAGAGCTGCCGCAGTTGTGAACAAGATGCTACAGAAGAGGGAATTACCTAAGCTGAATGAAGGATTTTCTCGAATTACCTTTTGCCAGAATGAAGCAGATGCTCAAGATTCTGTCAACTTGTACCGTGCACTTGGACCTTCCGATACTCTTTCATCTGGATATTTTGGTGAGAAGAGTCTTCATTCCAAAGTACAACTTGGAATAATGAAATTCCTGAAGAAAGTAGGGAAGCCTATGGACCTTCCTTCTGAGAGAAATAATTCTCTGAGTTCCCTTCCAAAAGAAGGAAGTGATGAGAAAGCTTCCAGTAGCAGGGAACTTGAAAAAAAGCATGATGATAAAAAAGATGCAGAAACAACTCCTCTTGCTGGAGACATTTACCTGACTGGTTCCCATACTCTGGCTTTTCCATCAATATCAACTGCAGATTTTCAGTTCAATCATGAAAAAGCATCAGATATCATTGTAGATAGTGTTGCTGATTTTCTGCATAATTATGATAATGTCAGGCTTGTGCTTGTAGACTTGAGTCATAGATCGAATATCTTGTCCTTGGTAAACGTCAAGGCTGCAAATAGACAAATTGATCCCAAGAGGTTCCTCACACTTGTTGGAGACATAACACGACTGTCAACAGAAGGAAATTTGCATTGCAGTGTAATTGCAAATGCTGCCAATTGGTAATTTTCCTTGAATTTTTTGTATGTTTAGCATCTACTGTGGGAAAGAAATGTTGAATTGTTCCCTGTTTGTCACTGGAGATGAACTGTTTGCCTAATGCCCATCTGTTTGTCTCTATGTAGTCATCAAGTGCACATGCATGCATAATGCACTTTGTGCAGCTAAACATTAGTGGCCATAGGCTGCCCAAGGTCATTGTATAATTCATATATGATTTTGGGAATTTTTTGCCTCAGTTTTACTTCCTTCCTCTTCTGTTTACCTCATTCATTGCACCGAACTGGTGGTCTTATCTGACTCTGATGAAACTTGGTCTAACTTAGTCCTGGTTTACTTTTTGGAAGTGATCTGTTTTCTTTGCATTGTATTAATTTTCAGTGAACTTGGCTATTTTTATCTCCTAAATGTTTGCCGATGACTAAAGCCTAACAGTTCACTTCTCGCTCTCCCACCCCCCAAATCCAAAGTAGTACTTGATTTATATGTCCATCTATCTACCATCTGTCCATCCTCTAACTACTGATCAATCTCTTCTTTTATAAGTGATACTGAAGTCTTGATAAAAATTGCACCCCTTTCAGAAACGTGATAATTTTAAGTCTTCAATACAAAGTTCAATTTATTTGTGGTTGCAATAATTGGATTATCCTCTTTCAAAATGCTGCCACTTTTATTTTAAAACTGCCTTGTTTTGAAGTTGTTGATGAGTTGGAAGATAAGATATCAATTTAAACTGTACTAAATAAAACCACATTATTTTCATAATATTGTCGAACTTTAAATAAAATGCATAGTTTTGGAAAGTGAAACATGCATCTGTCTTAGAGTAGTTTCAGAATGCATACTCTGGAGGATATCATTGCATCTTAGACGTACTGAAATGACATTCAATATCACATCTAAATGAAGAGGCCGGTCTCCTTCTTACTTTGGCGGTGGCACAAGATGCAAGCAAATTATACCTTTTTTTTTCAAGAGTCCTCTAGGAATCTAAGATTATTTTCCTTTTTTTAAGAGGAAAGTCTACTTTTAACTAATTCTGTTTTTAAAATTTGTGAAGTTCATCTAACGCTGGAGCTAGAAGCTGGCCATATGAAACGTATAATAAAAGCCTCTGCTTTCTTGATCCATGTGTAAAGGTATTGAGCATGATTGGCACATCAAGCTGAAAAATGAGTCCCCACTGGAAATCCTCTCAAAATCAGGAGCATTTACAGATGGGACATGGCCTGTTGAAGTGTTTATACTGCATTTAGTTGGAATCCTACAATGAAGACTGTCCATTTTATTTGCCTGTTTGAATCACTGTTTATAAGTATGCTGTTTCTATCATTATGTTCTCCTGATAACTCCTATTTGGAAACATTAATTCAGGAGAAAAGATCTGAAAAGAAACTGAAATAACCTTGCAGGAGGTTGAAACCTGGTGGTGGAGGGGTCAATGCAGCCATACATAATGCGGCAGGTGAAGGACTTGAAATTGCAACTAAAGAACGGGCTGGTACTCTCAGCCCTGGCTCCTCTGTTGTAGTTCCTCTTCCTTCCAGTTCTCCCTTATACCAAAGAGAAGGAGTAACACATATCATCCATGTGCTCGGACCAAACATGAATCCACAACGGCCAAACTGTCTACAAAATGACTATGTGAAAGGTTGCAAGATTCTTCGTGATGCCTACTCATCACTTTTTAACAACTTTATGTCAATTGTCCAATCCTCGGTGACCACGGAAAGCAGTAAACAGTTGGTGCCTCAGTTTTTGGAGTCAAAGGAGCAACTCAGTAATAGGAGTCACTGTTCAGATTCTGATCTGAAGAACAAGAGGGAGGTTGTTTATGATCCAGAGAGTAACAAAAAGTGGAGGGGGGAGCACACAGTTCTTCAAGAAGATGAAGGCAAATCTACCAGATTGGAATCCATTGGGAAGATGACACATTTGCCATACAGATCCAGTGTACCAGATGTGAAGATGGAGGAGAATACTGATGGGAGGGGGAAGAAAACATGGAGTTCATGGGCACAAGCTCTTCATCAAACTGTCATGCATCCTGAGCAGCACAAAGATGACATCCTAGAAGTATCGGATGATTTTGTTGTTTTGCGTGATCGTTATCCCAAGGTTCCACTTATCACCTTTGCTTTCTATTTCCTCCTCCTTACAGCCATGTGACGGTACTTGAATAATTCTCTGCAGGGAAAGAGGCATGTCCTCGTGTTATCAAGATTGAATGGGTTGGACTGCCTTGCAGACGTCCGGAGAGAGCACCTGCCCTTACTGAAACAAATGCACAATTTGGGGATCAAGTGGTCCAAAAAGTTCCTAAATGAGGATTCCTCCTTGATCTTTCGACTAGGATATCATTCGGTATTTATCAACAACTTACCCCTTTCTTCCCCTTATCCTTTTCCTGCTTTACAACTTACACCCTTGTCTCAGCTGATGGTTGAATTGCTTCACCTTTCTTCCAGGCTCCATCAATGCGGCAACTGCACCTCCATGTTATCAGCCAGGACTTCGACTCAGAGTACCTGAAGAACAAGAAGCACTGGAATTCCTTCAACACCGCATTTTTTCGCGACTCGGCCGATGCACTGGAAGATGTCGAAAAACTAGGTTCTGCAAGACTAAACGACGAGAAGCTCTTGTCGATGGAGTTGCGCTGCCACAGGTGCCAGAGTGCTCATCCTAACATCCCCAAGCTCAAGTTCCACCTTGGCCGATGTCGTGCCCCATTCCCAACCCATCTGGTTCAAGGTGGGCTGCTGATAGCTGCAGCATCTGGTTCTGCAGATGTAACTTTGAGTACAGGGCATTCGAACTCACTTGTATAGAAGGCCTTGACAGTGGAATGGGAACAACCAGGTGTTTCTAATGAGGCTATTTGGGTTTTTTGTTGCCCACAAATGCTTCATAAAATCATGGAGCACAGCTTTGTTTGTCACTTTTGTTCTGATGGTCCTCAAGAGTCTGGCAGTGTGACTTTTTGTAAATGTTTTGTCAAAGAGAAACACTTGTTTTCCGACTGAACGGATCGCATTTATTATACGTGTAGCATGGGATTGTCATTGTACTAGTGTGGGCTTTGCAAAAGAGAAATGTTTATTGTATTTGTATATTACACTTTAACTGCAATATGATTAGGCAGCAAGTCCATATGATATCTAACAATTGGATTGTAACTTTATCACTCCTCATGTGAGAGGTGCCACATGGGTTATTGTCTAATCATATTACACAATATGCAAGTACAATAAGTCTTTCTCTTTGTAAAATAGAGAAACAATTTGTTTCCCATAAAAACAAGTGCCTTATTTGTGTCTGTAGACACGAGCGGGTGTGGGTCAGCAGTGGGGCCTATCTATTTGTGTCTAAGGGCCCAAGTGCTGGTACTTATTTTTACGAAAAATAATTATTTTTATGCAAAATAGCTTATGCAGTGTGGGGCTCAAAGGGTAGCAAAAACTACTTGTCCAGTCGAAAAAAAAAGGTATTTCTCTTTGTCAACTTGCGAAGGCGGAGCAACCATTTGTTATGGGAGGTTAAGATTACATTTCGGGATGAAAAATTCAAATTTTTTATGGGATAATTAAAGGATAAAGTGTAAATGAGGATCTAAAAGGTTGAGATGATAATTTTGACACTTGAAATTCCTTTAATAAGGGTAAGCTATGTTACTGTCTTAATATAATCAATTATGGGATGTCCGAAGATGGCCTAGTTGTCATTTCAAAAGCACACAAAATCGAAATTTGCAGAATATTGGTGATGAGGGGAATAAAGAGCCAGGGCCATACACCATGAACGTCGGAATGAAAGCACCATTTAAGGCAGATTTCGTTTGTGAATTATAGGAGGATCAAGAACAAAAGGCGAAAGTTTGCTAAAAATCAACATTAGACTCCCATCTGAATTTTGAAGAACATTTCCTTTTGCCAACCAGCGGAGGAGTAATGGTTTCATATCTCATAAAATATCCAACTTCTTGGTCAATTATATATAGAAGAATGAGAAAGATTTACTGCACTTGAGGAAGTACAGTAAGTAGAATTCACAGAAGATTGCAACTTATGTGACGTCTTGTTGGATGTCATATGATTTTTTTTTAAATCTAACTTTTCTATTTTGGTACTCAATTTTTTTTTTTATTTTGGAGCCTAATTTTCTATTTTAGAGCTTAAAATAGTTTGACTCTAAAACAGAAGATAAGTTGGACTCCAAAATAAAGTGTTAGACTCCAAAATATAATGGTTGACCTCTAAAATAGAAGGTTAGATTTCAAAAAATAAAAATCTTAAAAAATAATTTGGTTCTAAAACAAAAGTCAAGTTAGACTCCAAAATAGAAAATTATGTTTCAAAATAAAAAAAATAGACTCCAAAATAGAAGAATTAGAAACTAAAATAGAAATACTAGATTTCAAAAAAAAAAAATGTGATGCCCAACAAAATACTACATGAATCACAATTCTACGTTGGTTGATTGTATTTATTGTACTTTCTTAAATATACTAAAATTTTCTCGTAAAAGAATATCACTTAGTACTCGTTTATTGAGGCGGGCGGGTACCACAGATGAAATAAAATAAAAATATTTTATGTCCGGCTGCGGCACCCCATCTTACCATAATAACATGTCCACTTCAACAGTATCTATACTTGGACCTTAAATATATCCCGAACATAAAGTATTTTCTTGGAATAAAATGTGGAGTATCAACCCAAAGGGGCGCCCGGCCCAGAAACCTGCGCGGAGCGTCTCCTCCAACTTTGATCAAAGTTGGGGTTTAATGTTCGTATCTTTCAAGTTTCAACACGACAAGTGTGGCATTGCACACCCACCTCCTATCTTATGTTCGTTTGCTTGTGCCGCCTTTAAATCGTGTTTGGAGTCTTTGTGGCTTGATTAGATTGTCGCATTGGACTTTGCAATCCTAGCTAGTCGTATCACTTCCACCCTTATAAGGGAGAGATGTTTACGTCGTCTACGATTTCCTCCGTTGGAATCCCTCAGCGGGAACCACGTTTCTTTCGAGTGCTACTTTCGTACCGTGGACTTGCAGCAGCAGCTCGTATGAGTTGGGACTCGGTGTGTGTTTTCGGAACCAGAGGAACAAGTGTTTGTTAAGCATATTGTGCTATATGCCGCAAAGTTTTTGATTTTATAGACATACCCTGTAAGATTCTTGAGTCTTCTTTACAACCGTTGCAGACTAAACACTGGAATGACCTGCGTTAATGGGGCTTCTCAGTGTTCCCACCGACTACCAAAAGCATACAAATAAAGAATACTTGTAGGATTTTTTCTCATCCCGTGGGTCCTCGAGAACATCGTGGAAAATTCATCTGCTGATTCCATATAGGAGGTCAGAGATCTAATTTAGGGGTGTCAATAGGTTGAGTTAATTAAAATTCAATAGATTTATTTTACTTTAATTTATTAATTTGAGTTGAATTATTTTAATATTGAACTAAATTGAATTTAAATTGGGATAATCCAAGTTCACTCATTGACACCCCTAACTTAGTTGGCTTTAATTTTAAAATTTTTAAATTGTAAGGTAATAAAATTAACTAGAGAACCGACCTGACTAGTCACTAACACACTTTTTTGACACCAAAATTGACACAGACCAATAGAAGTGTGATGCGAACATGTCAGAAGCACACCACAGCAAGACACTTCACAAAAGGGGCAAACGTATTTTGATGGGTGCCTTACCTAAAAATTGTGTTTCAAAAGTAAATAATTAAAAATTCTGACTGTAATAAAAAGATTCTTACTGTAACAAAAAATTTCTGACTGTAATAAAAAGATTCTTACTGTAACAAAATTTAACGTATATTGTAACAAATGATAAACGCTTACTATAATAAGTTATAACTCTGTTAAAAACTAAAAAATATGTCAAAATTTTGATAAAGACTCTTAATTAATTTACCCTTAAATCAACTAATTAAAATAAAATAATATTTCAATTCGACGTGACTAACAACTGTTCTACTGTCGAAAAGACCCACAAGGAGACGGCTCTTTATGCAAATGAATGGAACAGATTAGAAACCCAGTTCTCCGATGTTAAGTTATCACGAGATTCACGACACTTTTTTTTTTCAAAATTAGAACAATAAAAAAATCTTTCTAACCGTGTAGTATGAACTTTATTCTCTTTATTTGTAAATAAATAGTAAATAAATGAAGCCAAAAGTAAAAATCAAAACCCATGGCCACACTAAGGAAGCGCTTCACAAAACTCCGGACGGTCGCGTTCCGCGGCGACGGCCGGCCATCTTCCGGTGTCTTCCGCCGCCATCGAAGAGAGAGAAGAACACGGTGGCCCCTTCTCAGACCTCCTCCTTTTCAGATGGCATCACGACAAAACACTGCATGCGCCAAAACGTCTCATATCACGATGGTTTAAAAAGGGAAAAAAAAAAAGACACGCAACTGCGGCTATAACAGAGCCCACAACATGTGTTTCGACCAGAGAAAGAAGCTACAAGGAGATGTGAGAGCGAGCCCAGACAGCCACAAGGGAACAGCTATTCTGACCGATCAAAACTGGAAGGAAGAAACCCATGTCTTTGTGGCATAATATTATGGAACAAGAAGAGCTACCCACAACTGAGACGAGTAACCGAGTTCATCTGAGTTGCGGAGTATGGGTAGTAAGAGGAATCCGGGGAAAGAAGAGGTGGAGGAAGCCACAGGTATGGCTTCCCATCGCAAGCAATACGGCAGGGCAAGCAAGCGAGCAATCTACTGGGGGTTGGGCGGGCGGCTGTTGGCAGCCGAGACCCTGGAGCCCCACTCCAGCAGCTCTTTGCTAGTGTCATCCTTGTGGACAATCACCTCTATGAAGCAGAGGCTGTCCTTCTCCGGCCCCGTCGCCGTTTCGATCGCTTCCTTCAGCTCCTCCTCGGTGCGCACCTGCGCCGACAACACAGAGGACCCATCCACATGTCAATACTACCACGCGTTCGTGGATCTTGTAAGTAAAAGAGCGAACTTGGCCCATGGCGATTCCTAACGCACCTTGGTGGTCCAGCACTTGCCCTCGCCGTTGTGGATAGCGTCCACGAGGGCGGTGTAGTTCCAGTTCTTGATGACGTTGTAGGGGCCGTCGTGGATCTCCACCTCGATGGTGTACCCTCCGTTGTTGATGAGGAAGATGATGGTCTTCTGCTCGCAGCGGAGCATCGTCGACACGTCTTGCGCGGTGACCTGATGATTTCGGCAATAATGAGACCAGGTGGGGAAGAGATGATGGCAGAAGAAGAACAGGGGCCACCACCGCCCCACCCGCCAATTTCTGGGGAAAAGCTAGACAAGCATCATTTCCAATTTGGGAGTGTACCTGGAAGCTGCCATCACCGATGCAAGCAATCACTCGCTTGTCCTTGGCCGCCTGGGCATACCCGAGCGTCGCGCCTACCGACCAGCCGATGGATCCATACTGCATTTGGAACTCATATCTGCAAAAAGGAAGACCAGCACGTTTCTTCACGACTCATGAAGGAAAAGACCCAGCAAAAATGCAAAGGTGATGGATGATCTAGGGTGTTGAGGTCTCTGATTCGGCTTTTACCCGCAACCCTCCGGCAATCCAAGTTTCTGGCAGTTGAACCACGAATCGCCCGTCTCCGCGATCACCGCGGTTTCGCCCGACAGCATGCGCTGGACGTGTTTGAACATAACGTTCACCCTTAGCGGCTCCCCCGGCTTGGACTCGAGGGGCACACCCGCCGGCACGTAGATCCGCTGGTAGTTCTCGAAGGCAGTCGTGTTCTTGTTTAGACGCTTGGCCAGCGCGGTGAGGAAATCCTTCATTAGGACGCATCCGAACGCGGGCCCATTGGCGATCACCACCCGCTCCGGCTGGACGATGATCGCCTTCTCCTTCTTGAGCAGGAGCGAGTAGCCCACGGAGCTGTAATCGTTGAAGATGGGGCCGGAGAAGATGTAGGCGTCGGCGGACTCCACGATCTCGGCGCAGAAGGCGGTGCTCACGGCGCCCCAGTAGGTGCCGATGAACCTGGGGTGGTGCTCCGGGACCAGCCCCTTGGCCGACGGCATCACCGCGACGGCGTAGCCGCAGGCGTCCGCCAGCTCCACGAAGGCCTTCCCGGCCTTGGCCACGCGAATCTTGGGGCCCCCGACCATCACCGGCTTCACCGCCTTGTTCAGGAACTCGGCGGCAGCCTCAACTGCTGCCTCGAGGCCAAGTTGGTTACTCAACCTGGATGATACCGGTACATATTTTACTAATAATAAACAAATAAGAAAAGATCTACCGCCGATCATCGAAAGGGAAATTCTCTCTTCCCCAAATTACCCGATTCTTCTACCACGACACATATAAAAAGGGCCAGATCAATTACTTGGGAGCAAGGACGAAGGGGACCGGCTCGCGGCTGAAGGTGGGGTGAGGAATCGCCGGCAGATTGCAGCTGACGCTAATGTAGACTGGCTTGCTCTCCTTCAGGGCCGTCGAGATCGCGGTGTCGATCAGTTCATGGGCGTCCTCCAGATTATTCACAACAGCCTGCATCCAGGTAAACGATTAGACCTCCGCAAAGACAGAATCCCTCTCCGTTATCTGTCCAGCAGCGCTCGGGATCTGCTCGAAGGGCAACCTGGTAGCAGGTGACGGTCTGGAAGCAGCGGAGCTCCTGGCTGAAGTCGGGGAGGCCGATGGTGTGGTGCAGGACCCTATTGGTGCCGTAGTCGTTGGAGTTCGGCCCGCCGACGATACAGATCACGGGGAGGTTCTCGCTGTAGGCTCCGGCGATGGCGTTGAGGACGCTAAGACCGCCGACCGTGAAGGTGACGACGCAGGCGCCGACGCCCCGGGAGCGGGCGTACCCGTCGGCCGCGTACCCGGCGTTGAGCTCGTTGCAGCAGCCGACGTTGTTGAGCCCGGGCTCGGCGATCAGGTGGTCGAGGAGCGTCAGGTTGAAGTCGCCGGGCACGGTGAAGACGTCGGTGACGCCGATCTGGACCAGCCGCCGGGCGATGTGGCGGCCGAGAGTGGCCTCCGACTGGGAGATGGGGGCGGAGGGAGCGATGGTGTGGCAGTTGCTGGACGGCAGCGCGCCCACGTCGTTGCAGGGCGGCCTGGCGGCATCCACGGCGCCGATGTGCGTGTCCATCGCCGCTCGCGCCGGATCAGATCACAGAGAGAGATCGGGGAGCGACAGAGCTCGAGAAGAAGCGAGGAAGGAAGAGAGAGTGCTAGAAGACAGGTGAAGGAGGTATTGGAGATTTCTCTGGTTTGCTCACTGGTTTGACGCCTGTCGTCCTCGTCGTCGTCGGGTTGGAGGTGGGAGAACGGTGACGGGACCGGTATTTATACGGAGCTCGTCTCTGTTTTTTTTTTCTTTTTAAATTTCCCCTTTTCCGGCGATTCCGAAACAACGGGCGGTTTTGGGGGAAAAAAAATAAAAGAGAGGAAAAAATTGGCGGGACTCACGAGAACAGAGGAAACGGCGGCGTCCGATGCAGCCACTGGTTATGGTCCATGGAGCGGCCGGGACCAAGTTGCCGCCCCATGGACCACTAATTAGCGGTCTGGAGATTCCGGTTTTCGGATTCAGTTGTTATTGGGGAACCCGTTAAGAGCAGATTGATTCGAGAGTGTTTAGGCCCGGGCCGCATGTATCCGTTCCGTGGGATTCGGCAGGCGGCGCGGCTCAAACCACGTCGCCGCTTGGATCGAAGGATGCGGCGGGTGGGGTCCACAAGATGCATGCACGAGGGCGCTTTTATTGAGATGCAGGATATGCGTCGGGATCCGCCACGTAGATACAAATGTGCGGTAGGTGATACTAAAAATAGGATTTTAAAAAAAATTATGTGGAAAATAAAATGGTTTTTTGAATTCACAATTCTAGGGGAAGGTCTGGTCGTGGTGTTGGACCGTAAGAACATTCCGAGAGGATTCCTCCCCCACCGCCCCCCCCCCCCCCGGGGGCTCACCCTCGCACGTGGGAGCCAGGGGTAGTGGCCAGGGAAGGCCAACTGGACCGGGTTCGGGGAGGGGGATCGACTTTTGAGTTTTGGGGTGGATTTGGACTTGGTGACTTTAAACATATTTCAAACATAAAAATAAGGTTGGCTAGACTGATGAATTCGATTACATCAGTCAACCTATAATATGGTTCGATTTAATTTAATTTATATTAAAATTATAACAATAAAATATACAAACAAAAAAATATTAAACTAGGATCACAAGATTTCAAGCACGACATAAACCAGGTGTATCTAACCATTTTGTGGTTTTTTTTAAAAAAAAATCAGATTTGGGGGTAAAAATTAACTAAGACCTATTTTTGGGACACAAAAATCTATGCTTCATCATTTCACATTTTCTCTCTATCTCTCTCCTCCCTTCTCAAAATCTCAAATCATAATCTAAAAACACATTTTTCTCACTTGAGAGTTAGAGTGAGAAAAAATAACTTTCAAATGATTAAATGATTAGAATATCTCCTTCCACATTGTTAGCAAACGATATCATGTTAGATACGACTCAACTGTATGCAAAAGTAACATCAACGAGTCAATATCAAAAGTGATTTTATTTTAGATTTTTTACATACATATTTCTCTCAAAGAATACTTGCATAAGAATGTTTTTTGAATTTATATTCATATGTTAACTCTTCTTAAAGATATAAAAAGTATTCAGTTTTTTTTTTGCAAGTACCATCAAAGATCATACCATGGAACTTTAAAATAATTTGTTCATTAATCATTGTAAGAATATCAATAATCTATACAAACTACAAATATTAATAATATTATTTACTAATCGATATGTTCAGAAGCAATCAAAAGATACATTCAATAATTGATGTCTGGATATTACTAATCAAAAAGATGTTATGTTAATCAAAACAATTGTTCATTAATTGTAAATTACTAAGCGTAATCGGAACACCAATGACTTGATTAATTGGAACACTTATTCAATAATCAGAAAAAGTGAGCATTAATCGGAGTAAATTTTACATAGTAATCATCAAAGAATGTTCAATAATAAGTGGAGATTCACTAATTAACATAGGTTTAACAATAATAGGAACGAGTGATATATAATTAATCAGAATATGTAATATATCAGTAATCGATATGAGACTTTTCACTAATAAGTATAAACTTGTTATATAATCATTGTGGCACTTAGTCTCAAGTCGATACGTATTGAGCTGTAATCATTATAGATGTTTAGTGTATATTTTTAAAGCGATGGATATTATCTTATTTCTTATACAGTTATACACAATTATTTTTTAAATTTTTTAAATGTATTTATGATATTCATAAATTTAATTATCACCAAAATATAAGAATAAATATATGTGAGTGGTTCAACAAATATCTCGTGAAAAAAGTCAAAAATATAATTAGAATATTGAAAGAATATTTCAAACATATTTTTTTACCTATTAGCAAATTACGACATCTTTGGCCGACTTTAGGAGTGAAGACAGAGTTGTGATGGCTTCAGAACTTGTTGTGTGGAATCTCGGACCAAGTGGAGATGGACTCTAGGCACTGGCATGAATACGAGCCCAAGATAGTATCAACTTAGGTCACCCTTCCCTTGGGTCAACGTTGTTCTTGGGTCGAAACTGACCTGAAGTGGTTTTATATTGATATTAGGTCAAATGATTTAGGTCGATTAATTATCAAGACCCACTTCGGGATTGGCTTCTTAGCTAGCAAACCTCACAAATTAAGGTCGGTCGTGTTTCCCATCAAGACCTAGATGGGCGGTGGGGACATCCAAACTGGGGATCTGCAAGGCCTCAGCATGGACCTCAGTGCAACTCCTTGATGGTGAGGAGATAAGCCAAGCTCTTAAAGGGACGGACGTATCTTGTGAAATGCTCCAAGAACTTCACCTCGTGAGTGTGGAAGTTTTGGCAGCCAACGTCTTGAATCACATTGCAGTGCTTCCCTCAAGAAGGGCCAAGAACGTTGAACACTTCATCCCATTTGACGCCCTCTCGAACAAAAGGAGTGTGTTGAAATGATCCAGGAGATCTGATGCACCCATTATAGACCTTCATGTTAGGCATCTTCAGATGCCCAGGGTGCAAGGTCAACAAGATCTCCTCGGTGAAGAGAGATCAAAGATCATTCACTTTGGGGGAGGCTAAGTTGGGAAGTTGTTCGGCCAAACACTAGACCTCTCTCTGCATCTCCTCCAACTTTTTGTCAGGGTCTATCGAGGAGGGGACAAAGACTATTGTTGCTGAAGTTAGAACCGACAGGCCGTAATTGGTCGCACGGTTTTGGGATCTGACATGATTTGGGGGGGGGGGGGGGGGGAGGGAGGATGTGAAATTGCCTATGTCGCAGCCTGAGGCGGGTCCTAGGCAAGCTTTGAAGGATTCCCCATGTGGGACGAGGATGGCAGTTTCTAGTTGAGGGGCCCCACCAAGTCGACCAAGGCCGCTAGTCCCTGCACAGCCTCTCCAAGATCTACAACCTAGCATGAATGGGTGTGAAACTACTCGGGGGAGACCACGATATGGTTGTTTTTGCCCCTGGTGGTTACTTCAATTTCTCGAACTTCAATGTTGTTTGGACAAGTGATCCCCTTGCTTTTGTTCGGAGCCATTAATGCTTTGTTTTTACAGACGCTATCAATGATAAAGTCGATTTTGTACCCACAACAGTCATTATGGATTGACCCCTGATGGCCGAGACAGAGAGCTGTGATCTGTTGATGAAGGGGGAAATTGTAGCCATTGATGTCAGTGCTGACGCCAATATGACCTGTAAGAAGTTAAACTTGGAATGGAATTTTAAGATCAACTCTCTGACACTCAAGCTAGATGTTGGTCTGAGGAGAGGAACAAAGAGAATGAGAGTATTTAGTGGAGAAAGAGAGAGAGAGAGAGAAATTAGAATATGTGAACATACTTGGCTGAGATCACATGTTAAGATCCAAAACTTGCACCCCTTATTTTAACAGGATGAGAGTTGGAAGTTAATTGAGACTCTTTGCGTTGGATAAACTTTGAGAGACCTTAAGTTAGGTGACCTCTTGAGCAAGACTTTTGGGAGGAGTAGATTAGCATCCTTGGCGAATTTTGGGGTGTGGGGATGGAGTCGTGATGAGCTTCAGAACCTATCATCGAGAACTTCAGATCAAGTGGAGATGGGCTCCGAATGCTGACGTAAATTTGATCTGTAGACGATATCAATTTAGGTTGTCCTTCCTCTAGACCGACGTCACCTTTGAACTGAAAATCAAGCTAGAGTGACAGATCTAGGCCGATTACCAAGACCCTTCAAGCACTACTGGTTTGATACATTGCAAGAAGACACGAGTTTGAAGATTCTCAAATACAAAAATATTATCTTCTAGGATAGATCTATGGTCCGGTGTTCTCTTTTTTCATTTGAATAGTTTTAAATCTAGAAACATAATCTACATAGGTGCAAAATAATCGTAATCGTGCAAATTTGTTATCCATTGACATGATAATATTGTGAATCTAATATCCAAATTCAAATGTTTTCTATTGAAAAAAATATTATTGATCAAAATGATTTATATTAATAACATATAAATATTGAGAAATACTTAAAACTCATACAGATACCGTGCCATATCCACTTTCACACGATGAGGGGACCCTGCCCGCTCGTCCCATAGCAAATCAATCTCATAAGCATGTAACCACACTCTCGTAAGAACATCATCTTAAAAACCACGTGGTTTCGGTGGATTCTTAGGAAGGAGGACTCTTGGAAATTAAAGAGCAATTTGGTCATTTTGCCACAAAGGCGAGTTCGGTTCCTCCCAGTACATGAGAGGATTGAACTCGGTCAGTCACCAATGGGGTGAAGGGTGGGTGGGAAAATTTCAAAAAAACCCAAATGAAAATATGTAAAAGTTTTGAGAAAAAGATTTTTTTGAAAATTTTCCACCCACCCCTTCACCCCATTGGTGACTGACGAGTTCGGTCCTCCCATGTACTGGGAGGATCCGAACTCCACAAAGGCGAGTCTTTTCAATCTTATATTTTATGTGAAATATTTATTATCCTGTTATATTTTTTTAAGTATATTTTTGACCTTCTCGTTAACCAATAGATTGAGAGCACTTTGTACTTAGGGTAATAGAAAGCAACAAATTAATATACTAAAAAATGTATTGATAACACAATAAATGCTTCTCATATTTTATACAGCGCCTCATCTAATGATCTCTTAACTTTATCGTACGTCA
This sequence comes from Colocasia esculenta, assembly GCA_014218235.1. Taxonomy (NCBI): domain Eukaryota; kingdom Viridiplantae; phylum Streptophyta; class Magnoliopsida; order Alismatales; family Araceae; genus Colocasia; species Colocasia esculenta. Next base: position 211,081,982 of record CM024753.1, read on the forward strand.
CAGACAAAAAGCTCACTAAAATGGGTAGAAAACAATGCCTACAACAGATTAAATGTGTGTCTTGGTGGGGGAGGTGGTCCAAGAAGACAAGGAATGTACTAATAAATTTCCGCGTAAGTTGGGTTCAGAACTTCATATCGTATGATAGAAAAATACAAAAACATGATATCATGGTTTTGTGTCTTGATATGAACGAAATGGGAATATGTGTTTTTATAATACTTTGAATGAAAGAATAGCTTTTGTGGGAGAGGGTGCAAGGTAAAGAGACTGCAAACGTGATAACTGTTATAAAAGATTGAGAAACACTTTGTACCAAAAAAAAAGGTTCAAGTGCCCCGCCGTAGATACGATGGTATAATGGCGGATTTAAAATTTTATTCAGTGAAATTTTAATAATATATACATATAATTTAGTGGGGTCGTTTATAGTAAAAAACTATTTTAAAATATAAATTTTTTATCGGTGATCTCATTGGACTTGTGCTAAGTCCGCCACTGCGATGGTAGCACGTGTCTGTATCTACGAGTATAAACTCTAAATATTTCATTTAAATACAAATATTTTTAAAAACATTTAGCAACGATGACTAAGTAGGGGGATTGGTTAATGTTTGATGATGGGAACCACACGTACGAGTTTTGAGTATTTTCCTTAATATTTATAGAATAATTAAAGTTTTGATAACTTGGTAGGTGAGATATCTCCCTATCATTATGTCTAATGATTGGAAGTCTAATTCGATAAGGCAGATATATAATTTACTGAGCTTTATCTCTAATAAAAGTTGATCAATATTGTATCTCTCACTTCTCCCATCTGTTAACCTTATCAAATTCAAATGGTGATAAGTTGAGATGCGCTTGCCACCATTAACTAATCTGGTTATGAGAGCAGGTAGGAGTGTCAACTGAGCCGGGTCGGTCCGAAGTTTCGGTGGCCCAGTCCGGTCTAACACGGGTTTGGGTCACAATTTTTTATCCTTTTTTTTTTTAATTGAGCCTGACCCGATCTAAGATTGGGCCGACTTCGGGCTTCGGCCGACCCGACCCGTCAACCCAGTTTTCAACACCCCCGCTCCCTTGCCATGTTCGCACTGCTGCCGCGTCACCCTGCGCCGTTGCTGCATCTGATGCTGTTGCACCTACTGCCGCACCTGTGCACCTACTGCTGCACTTGCTGCTATTGCGCATCTGCTGCCGCTGCTGCGCACCTGTTGCACGTGTTGCCACTGCTGTTGTTGTTGCACTTGCTGTCGGGCCCGACCGGGCATAGGTCGGACTGTAAAAATTTGCCCCGACGGGCCAGCTTCCAAAAAATCGGGCTTTGGCCCCGGGCCGGGCTGGGCCTGGGATGATCTCTTAGAGATCGGGCTGGACTTGGGCCTATTCAGGCACGACCCAAGCACGGCCCATTGACACCCCTACGAGCAGCCCTTACTAATATTTTTTGTTAAAAAGAAACATATATAAGAAACAACATATGTAGAGATCTCCTATGAGGCTATGATTACATATGGAAAGCATTGGCTTCATGTTATATTTTCACACAATTTTAATTTAAAAAAAAATTATGTTTAAGAAATAAAATTAAAGAAGTATTTTTAAAGTGTCTATCTTGTGCATTTAACAGACACTCCAAGTTGGGATGCACTGGCTGGCTCCGCCTTCTCTCTTCTCTCTTCGGCCAGATAATTCAGTCGCGCTAAAGTCAAAAGTATGGGAAAGTTTTCTCCAAAATAAAAAAATATGAGAAAATTGCACACAGGCACAGGCATTATATATATACCTATAAAATTTGTGATATTCGAATTGTATGCTTTTAAATTTTAAATATTATATTTTAACCCTTAAAATTGAAAAAAGTTGACGGTTATATTATTATTCTATAACATATGAACATAACTTTTAAGCAAATGGTGAAAGTATTAAAATACTCATATTCAAGAGGGAGAATTATATGTGCTTGTAGGATTGACCAAATGAGACTAAGAAGGGAGAAAGATGGAAAATTGTAAAAAAAAAAAAGTTTACAGAATTTTAGATAGAAAATTAATTTTTTACCTCCTTGACTCAATTGTGATTGGATTAAATAGATAGTATCAAAACATAGAAGATAAAAATATCTGATATAATATGTAAAAGTTTACAGATATATGTTTGAATATCATATGAAATTTAGCATGCCCTCCAGAAGTATCGTGTTCATTTAGGCTTTTGTATTTTTCTTAGGAAAAAAGTCACTTGAGAGAAGAAAAATGAGTTTTGTTTATAAGAGTGTAAACGAGTTGCGCTGAGTACTGTACTGCTCAAGTTCTATTTGTTAATTTTTAATCGAGTCCGAGTCAAACTTAAGTTTTATGAAATATTAAAAATAATTTCAAGTTTGATTCGTTTAATACTCTCGAATACGAACTCTTAACGAGTATCTTAACTAACCCAATTAAATTTGTGAGTTATATATATATATATATATATATATATATTATATATATGTGTTTGTGTGTGTATGTATAAGTCCAATCTAATTCACAAATAAAAAATTAATTATTCATAACACCCAAATCTATCTTATCAAGTTCATAACTAAAGAGTCTTGATAAGTTACTTAGCTTAAATTTTAGTATAATATTTAAAATATTTTTAAAAATATATCATAATTTATATATTAAAAATTTTAAACAAATTTATTCACAAGTTTAAACGAGAGCATGCCTTTTCTCACACTCAACTCGTTTATGAAACAAATTTAAAATTTTGTTTAAACTTAAATCATTAACTTGTAAATGGGTCAAATTCAAATAACATTCGAACACCAAACTTGAGCTCCTTGTCGAATATATGAATTTTATTTTATTTTAAATATATACTTATTTTTACTATTTTTATGTGAGACTAAATTATATCTTTATATTACTCTTCTAATGAGAATATAGTGTGGAGGTCTTGCCACGATAAGACAGACGTTGGCCATAATATATGGCTTTTCATTTAATTTCTAGACAATTTCATAAAAATATGTAAAATTTTAGTCCTTTCAAAATATATTATCTCTCTTTAGAGTTCATCTTTTTCTCAAAAAAAATTTCTCTTGACAAAAAAAATGAATCTTAGACGTATATATATATTATACTATTTTAATGTGAAATTAAATATGTGTACACTACATCATATATTTTATGATAGATATTAATTAAGAGTACATATTAGATGTTTTACTTATTTTTTAAAAATTTAAATAATATTTGATATTTGAATAAATTAGAGATTGAATGAGATTATGCTCGATCTATCCAAATATCAAACATAGTTTAATATAACCTGATTTTATTTCCAATCTTTTCAAATACCAAACATAACCTGATAGAATTATAACTCATTGCACAAATTTTATTCTATCCTATTGTATATAGATTTTTAATTATTTTTTTTTTTATATCAAGATTGTATAAATATGTAATTTTTTGAAAAAAAAATATTTAATCCACCGGTTTGACAGCATTTTGCTTCTCACTTCCCACAACGTGGCAGACTTTCTGTTGTCCACTTCACGTGGCCCGGTAAGAAGCACTGCCCCCAATTAGTTAAGGAAAACACTTGTTCGCGGTTTGCAACAAACTCCCCCATTGGATGGGATTATGTCACTACCCCCTCCCCCCCCCCCCCCCATTGGAGGTGAGCACACCAATGGAGTTGTAATTTGCACCACTTGGTGGTGCTCCCCAGTTAATGCCCGTGGCACGTGGCCTCGTTTCTCTCACACACGTCTCTCGCTCTCTCTCTCTCTCTCTCTCGTGCGCCTCACCCAGCCGCCCACCGCTCTCGCCCTCGAAGTGCGCGCGTCGCCGTAACCCGGCGAGGAGAGGAGGGGTGCCGCACTGCCGGGGGAGAGAACTTCCCGATGGCGATGGAGGAGGCGAAGGGCGTGGTGAAGCATGTCGTTCTGGCCAAGTTCAAGGACGACGTCGCGCCGGAGAGGGTGGCCGACCTGATCACGGGGTACGCCGCCCTCGTCCCCGTCATCGAACCCATGAAGGCTTTCCACTGGTACTCGCCCCCCCTTTTTCTCCTCTTCCCCACCTTCCCTGCGGATCCCCTATGTTTCACACCCCCAGATCTTTGTTGTTGCTTGCGCACTTTCTTCGTTGTCTTCGCTCCTGATCTTGTTGTTGTTGGCTTCCTTGATCTGGATGTAGATTGATCTCTTTTTAGCAATATATATTAATGCGATTCCGCATTCTTCAATGTGCTGCCGTTTCCTCTAGTTATGTTTCAGAAAACCAGTGATTTTTAACAGAACAGTGCGTTGGATCAAGAAATTGTGATGATCTATTTTGACTCTGGTCAGTGCTCAGTAAACATCAACATTGAAGACTTAATCGGGGCTTATACTCAGATCTAGGGAAAAGAAAAATCAGTTTCTGGAATGGGGTCACCAATGTTTAGTTTCTCTTTAAACTTGACTAATGTGGTTGATCATTCGGCAACCACGGTCTTAAAAATGAACAATGTTCTATGTTCCTACCATTTTAACTTTAGATTTGCACAACGGGAAGAGGAGGGGCTCCTGGATTCAAGAGGAAGGGAAGAGTTAAGTGGTTCAGAGCCTCCTCCCAATGGCTTAGTTTCTTACTTTTGTCAATTTGTCATCTTTCTCCGCTTGTGGCATCTTGTCCGACTACACCCACCTGTGTGCGCTGCGTTACACTGTGTGGAGAGATGTGAAGCCCACAAAAGGATACGCATGCAAAATTTTCCTTGTCATAGATTCTCTTCTGCCCCGAAGTAGCCACAATGGCGATTGAGTACTGTTACGGCTCATTTATGTGATGAAAAGTTCAAAGGACTGGACGAATCATCGGGCTATTTGATATTTGACCATCTTTGAGTAGCACGCTATTATCCAAAATACCTTTTTGTAAGACTGACACTTTGGGAACTTTTCGAGGTTTTATCTTTACAATTAGAGAAAGACTTTAGGAAAGTGCAGTAAGTGCAATCCACTTAGGATGGCATAGACGGACCCAGAAAATTTTTCAGTGGGGTCACTCCCTTTAGAAAAATTTTCAACCAAGTTAATGTAATGGAAAATTTTAGACTCATTAATAAGGTTTTAAAAATCCAGTGGGTCACATGACCCCACTGGTTCTTCATTGGATCCGTCCATGGATGGCAGCTCATGTGGCGCCACATGGGCTGTCAGGTGGTTTTTTTTTTTTTTAATCTAACTTTTTTTTGGAGCCTAAACCATCTATTTTGGAGTCCAACTCATCTATTTTGGAGCTTAACTTTTTTATTTTGGAGCCTAAAAATAGTTTGGCTCCAAAACAAAAGGTAAGTTGACTTCAAAATAAAAGTTGGGCTCCAAAATAGATGGGTTAGGCTAAAAAAAAAAAGCTAGATTTCAAAAAAAAAAAAGAAAAACCACCTGACAGCCCATGTGGCGCCACATGGGCTGTCATCCTAGGTGGATTGCACTTACTGCACTGCACTTTCCTAAAGTGCAGTAAGTCATTTTTGTCTGGAGAAAGGCTTTCTGCACTTGTGAAAGTGCAGAAATGCTTAGTCATCATGTACTTCTCTCCTCCCATTGGTGGAAAAGAGGAGAGAAATTTATGTGGCAGTTTGACTCCCACCAATGGGAGGGAGAAAGTACAGGATGACTAGGCATTTCTGCACTTTCACAAGTGCAGAAAGCCTTTCTCGTCTGTCTAATATACTCGTTCAAACAAAGTTATGGCAACAGCGTTACTTCATAATGTTCTTCGGTTATTCAAGTAACTTTTATTTGAAGTGCTTTGAAACTGGAGGGTATAACATTTGCTGGTTTCTTTTCATTCATTGGAAGTCTTGAGTGTATTCATCTGAGTTATGGATGTAATTGTTATTACTTTTACAATTGTGTGGATGTGTTAAATACAGGGGAACAGATGTGAGTGCCGAGAACTTGCACCAAGGTTTCACTCACGTCTTTGAATCAACTTTTGAAAGTGTGGAAGGTGTTGCAGAATATGTCGCACATCCTGCGCATGTTGAATTTGCAAATAAGCTTCTCCCAGAACTGGAAAAGGTTGTCGTCATTGACTACAAACCAACCACTATCAAGCTCTGAAGTTATATTCTTTGGCTTTCTTAAGTTTAGTATATCATTAGCATGTTGTTATTTCTTGGAACGTTTTTCTGTAAGCATGGGCATTTTAATTCCTAAAATAAAGTTTAGACATTGCTACATCCGTTCTGGTTAATTTGTCATGTTCTTCCTTTGTCTTCGTCATTTTGCCCGGCATCATATGAAATTGATCGTGAAAAGTTGATTTCTCAAGATTTGTTATTCTATAGCTTTCTCTTGCCCCATGGAAATTTGTCCCCGATTGGGTTTTCCGAGTTGATTTTTCATCACTTTCACACTTTGTCATAAGAAAGGAGAACACATTTAGCAAAAGTTTTTGTTGAAAGTCACTGTTGGTTACAGTTCAACATGACAAATATAAATCGCCAGTAGTTTAACTGGTTTCGGTAGTTCCCAAAGTACACCTTCTCTAGTAACCCTGCCTGACCTCCATTCATTAATGTTACAAAGTGGTTGTGATTGATATCCTTTTGAAGATTTTCAAGCGACTCTGTAGTCTCCATGAGCCTTTTGCGTGAGTGCCTTTCCAGTACCACTGGACTGTAGTTATTATGTGTCAGGAACAGAGAGTTTTATTAAAGAGAAAAGCTTAGTGCACTTGACAATTGCATTTTTTCATGCACTTTGGCCTTCCTATTGGTCAATGCACTTGGGGCACATTGTGCCTATCTAATAAAGAGGTCAAAGTGCATGAGAAAGTGCAATTATCAAGTACACTAAAATTTTCTCTTTATTAGAAGATTCAAAACAATGGCTTAGATTCAGAAAATGTGATGTTATGAGCTTGTATGACTGTTGTATGTACAGTACACATTGAACTCTTAATCTGGGCTTTATACTCATCTTCTAGAAAGTATATGAACCAAGGTCCAGGGAGGGGTCAGCTGAAACTTACTGTCCTTTTAAACTGGTGCAAGGGGAAGGGAAGGGCTTTGTGGATTTAGTCAGAACATAAGAATTTGAAGGGGTCCAGAGTTTAACAACTTCCAAACAACTAAGTTACTTATATATGACGCCTTACTTGCCTAAGTGCCGCCACTTGTTTTACCTGCACTGCAGAATGTGTGGAGATGTGCAACAAAAAGGAATATACATTCAAAATATTTACCATAGTCACAACTTCAACCCAGTCAACTTTCAAGGCGCGGAAGGGATTTCGAGCGAAACCCTTGCTGTCGTCGCGGATCTGTCTCGGGTGGTCTCCACACTGAGGATTCCGTCACTGGACTCGCTCCGGGGAAGTGTCTCCGAACCTCACTCCGACGGAAGCGTCGTCGCGTTTTGCGGCATTTCGGTCGAGCGGGGGTGAGGGGGAGTATGGGGGTGGGGGGAATACTCCTCTCACTCCCCGCCCGCGCCTTTCCTCCGTTCCCTTCATCTCTGGCCTCTTCTCCACCTCCAATCTCTTTCTTTCGTTTCCCCTTCTTTCTTTCCTCCCCTCCTTCTCGCCGCTGTTGGCTTTTCCCCCTTGTTTTCTGTGTCGTGCGTAGCCATCCCGGGCCCTCCGATCTGACCCCTCCATCCTCCTCCCATCGCCTCACATCCTTCATCTGTCGCCTTCTTCTTCCTTTTTTTCATTGTCGTCTATGACCCCGGTGCTCAGCCGCCACCTTCACCCCATCCCTGTTTCACCTGTTCTTGTAGCTTTCTCCTTTCTCTACTGTTGCCTCCTTTTGGCACCCTCCGCCTCAGATCCCCCCCCCTCCCCCCATCTCCGATAGCCACTCGACTCCCACCCTGCCGCCCACCAGCTAACTCGTCCACCTCCACCACCGCCCTGATCTGTTCCCATCTGGCCACCTTGGCCTTTTTGGGGACCTCTTCTATCGGTGGCAGAAAGCTTAGTAGTTGTTCGAAATAGTACTTGTGTGGTGTCGTTGGTTAGTGTTTGCTATTCTACTGATCTACCTCTGCCTTTGGAGGCTTTTTGGAGTTCAATCTTCAGCTTAGGTTGCGTGCATCATCGTCAACAAGTTTCTTCTACAGATTGATCGTGTATGCTAGCCCCTGAGGTGCAGATTAAGATTTATTTTTCTAGATTCTCCAACTTTGGAGCTGTGGAGTTGTAAGTATAGCACTTGTTTTATCCGCACACTCTTTCGACGTGTGCGTCAACCAAGCTATCTTTATGTTGTTGTTGGATTAATATGCAGCCAATCTCCAAAAGAGACGAGTTTTATCTGGAGTCATCTTTGGCAAAGTTCAGATCTGATCTATTTTTGAATGATCTTGTTCTTTGGTGTGTCTATATGGTTTTTTGCTATGTGCTTTGGGCAACCTATGTTATCCTTTCTCTAGTAACTCCTAGTGTTCTCTATTCTCTGAGTGCTTGCCCCTCCTTCATGTACTATATAAGTTCCTTATGTTAGTAAATTGGAAAAAAAAATCTTCATCTATACGCTGCCCTGGAAAAAAAAGAGCCACAGTGGTAGAGTAAAGAGCTATATAATTCTTAGCTGAAGCAATTGGATAAACATCAATGTTTTGTCTGATGCCTATACTTTGCTAAATGAATAAGATCTTATAGAACCTCTTATTCTGTAAGACAAGTCAAAAATTTGTCTTGGTAGGATAGTTTTGATCTACGTGGGTAAGGATTTAGGCATCGCACTAAAATAATATGTATATTTATGTACTAAAGTTAGAAAAACGAACATGTTAAATTACTCCTCTGACTTTATCCTGACCCATTTTCTTCTGCATGCTTATCAAAACTATCATAGTTGTTCAAATACCTATTCTGCTCCGAATTCTTAACAACATTTTCACCCTACTTCGGGAGGATAGAGACCGACCCTCACATACGAAAAGGGATACTTATTACACTTATTAATTGTATTTTTAAATGTTTTTTTAATACTCCGGGAGGATAGCCTAGACCCTCACATACGAAAAGGATACTTATTGTACTTATTAATTGTATTTTTAATGCACTTTTAAATTTTTATTGGCCAATTCACTGTAGCCACCTAATGAAAAGTAAGAAGTCTCACTCAAAATTATAATTGATAATTACAATAAATATTTCCCCGTGCGAAAAAAAATTCCAAAGGAGATGCGGATCCTCTTCCCTCTCGTTTTGCCGCCACTCTTCTCCTCCCTTCCTTTTGAAAAATACTTAGTGCATGTATACTAAAAATGTGCACTAGATCAGACACATGTAATTTTACATGGGTGTGCCACATCCACTTTGAGATATTTAATATACTCTTAAAATTGAGTTACATCAACTTTAAGAGTTGATGTGACATATTATTATAAAATGTATCCACTTAATGTATATTTTTTAGTTTGCACTAAATCTAACTCCCCTCTGTTATAGTGACACGTCCCAGTCGTCCATCCATATATACTTGGGCCAATAAGAGAAGGGTGACGCACTCCACCTCACCTTTCTGGCACGCTATTACTCGAAGAGGAGTTTGCAACAACTGAACCTTACACAACGCATAGCTTCAGCCCACTAAACTCACTCGAGCCCATTATAGGTGGGAGAAACCATTACAGCATCGTCGCTTTGCCAAAACATCAAAACTTAGATTCGGCATTTCCAATCGTCTAATTAGATGACAGCAACGTGAAGACGCCAGTAGATTCCTCTCCCAGTACGTTTAAAGGTTGCCGTTTTCTTTCTACAAACCAATCTGAATACGTTTCCCCGCCACGTACGCTGCCCCCACATGCATCCCGCACAGCTAATAAGGCCAAATCCTATACCCATGCACTTTCGAAGTTTAAATCTAAGAAGTCCGGCCATTATGCGAGGTTCTTGCTCAACTACAGAGGTACACTTGAAGAGGTGCAGTAGATCATGAACAACTTACAGCAACTGAGATGATATCGATACACAGCACCTCCAAAAAACGTACAACATGAGTGCTACTACGTACGTACCACCCTGCCATGAGAGCAAACGATCCAGATGGGGGTTCACCTGATCAGGTCTAACAGTCACCGGCAAACCAAACACTGGGGAAAAGCTGGTCGTCGTCCTCCTGTTGTGTGTATCCAAGTCGGCTCGGAAGAGGAGGGAAAGGTGGCAAAGGATAGCCGAAGGCGTCCTGCAGGGGAAGCAGAGATGATGCAGTAGTGGTTGAGCTACTGATGCTGGCGACCAGAGCTTCGTAGTAGGAAGGAGAGACCAGGCCCGAAGAAGACGGCAGCTGTGCACCAGCAGCGGTACGGGAGGGAGCGGCCAAGGCCGCGGCGGGTTCTTTGTGCGAGGAGGACGACATCATGGAGTGGTGGAGGGAGATCTGTGCTTGGAGGAACTTGACATAGTTGATGGCCTCCTCCAGCATGGAGACGGTGTCCATCTTGCTGCCCCCCGGCACGAGGCTCTGCAGTATCTTGAACCGGTGGCTTATCCGGTGGCGACGCTCCCGGGCCGCCACGCTCTGTGGGTCCGTCGACAGCTTCACCCCGGTACCTCGCCGCCGCTGCCTCCTCCTGGCGCCGGGCTGCAGAGCCGCGGCGGTGTCGGTGGGGAGGGGCGGGTGGTCGAACGGTTTGTAGGAGAAGGTGTCCATGGAGGCCACTTCGCTCTTCAAATCAGACTTTTTTGTGTCTTTCTGTGCTCGCTTATCTCGGTTGCCAGAGCTTGACGTATATATGCACCTCTGCAACATGACACCAAAACCTTCCACCTCCGCGTGCACACATATAGAGGGGGACGTCAGAGTACGGAGAGAGAGAGAGAAAAGTGAGTTGTCACGCGAGTGACACGATCTCAGGGAGTAGTGGTGGGTAGGAGAAGGAAATCTTGCTAGGGTGCGGTTGTGGAAAGTGAGAGGAGGGAGGGCTTTTATGTATGTGTGTCCTGCGGCCGTGCTTTGTGTAGAGGTTACATAACAATACAGTGAAGCTCGCTGCTTTGATCACTCTCTCGAGTTTTCATTCATGGGGGTACGGGCTTCAGGACAATACGCCGGACAGGGTCGCCAGAAGCAAGAAGGAAGAAGGAAGCCGAACTGCGTGGGAAGGGTGGCTGCAACAGGAGAAGAGAAGGTCTTAGGTTTTCTAGGGAGAGGTGTGGCAGTCCGTACCACCAAACTTGGACTGGAAAGCGTACGGACGTAGAAGAGAGCAGCTTTCAATGCTGTAAAAAAATCTGCCATCTCGCTTTCTTCTTGTGTGTGTTTGTGAGACACGACATACTGAACACCGAAGCTTTTGTACGACGGCAATCTTCTACGGTACAGGACGTTTTGCCCAGATGTGTTTTTGTTGCTCGAAGGAGACCTGCGCCTGGAGAGGGGGGCTGGTCATGGCAGTGTGGCATGCATGCATATGGCTTAAGCATGGGGAATGAATGGACAGAGGCGTGCCACATTCATCCCCAGCACATGAACTGAAGGGTGCAGGATGTTCCCTCTACCTGGCAGGATCCAGTGTGTCTGAGAGAGAGAGAGAGAGAGAGAGAGAGAGAGAGGAAGAATAGGTGAGGGCAATAACTCTAGCTAGAGCCATAAAAGTCATCCAAATTCTTTCCTCAGTGCAAAGGTAAGCAAAATTGCGGGGCACGTACAGGACTTGTAGTCAGATGTGTTTGTAAGAGAGAAGGATGTGTGTGACAGAGAGAGAGAGAGAGCACGCGCGCGATGTGATAGCCATCAAAATCACCCGGTACTGTCTCAATTCTCAGTATGCCGTCAGCTGTCAGCTGCGTCAACTCGAGCCACATAGTTCCATGGTGCTTCAATATCTTTGGGCACATCTTTCTTTTACAACTCCTTTGAATTTGGCAGTTGATTGTTGATGTAGTAGGTGTGGAAAGTAGAGTCGGGTCAATGCTTCAATATTGGTGAGGAAGGTTTAGAGTTGGACAAGTTCCGCTTACAGTGCGGTTAATAGTTAAGTTAAAGAGAAAGATTTTGTGTATTTTGAGAGTGTAAAAATATATTTTACATGGGTAAAAAATTTATGTGACATCATTCTACATGAGCTGTTAATTTATGTGACATTAAAAAATTGATGTCACATAATTTTTACCCATATAAAATATATTTTTGCACTTTCTCAAAATGCACAAAATTTTTCTCAAAGAGAAATATAATGATCTCCGCAGATAATTCTGTAATAGTATTGATCTTAATAATAAATAATATAAAAGTAAGATCATAGGTATTCAATAACTAAGAGTGTTATTTAGAGGGCCAAGTGATCAGTTGATTTAACAGTCAAATTAAAGACAAAAAATAATGATTCTCACACACAATTTGAGTTGTCGCCTTGGAGTATTCTGATTTTGGCGACAGTTAATAAAAAAATATTTCTTTCCCTTATTTCATTACACTTGTAATACGGCTACAGTCGTAAATTGGAAACCTCCACCTTACTTTTCACCACGTAAAGAACGATGTGTGACTAGCTACTACATGCCCATGCATAGCCATCTTTAATTTTCACTATTTCTAATTTGAGAAATATTTATTATAATATACTTATTATAATTATGAGGGATTTTCGTTGGTAAGCTGACAGACAGACCCATTAATGTTCGCTTTCAATGAAAACCCACAAAATGTAATAATGAACTTATGTACAATAAATATTGAGAAATAATTGTTGTACGTACACATACAAATATATTTACTGTATTTTATTGCACTTGTGAGAAGTTTTATTGTACGGATTCAATAAACCATCATAAGTAATAAAAACTCCTCCTAAATGTAATAAATATAAGAAAAATTAATTAGAAGTTTTTGACTGTAATAAGGGAGATTTTTATTATAATATGATTTAATATATATCAGATATAACATTTATTATAATAAATTACAACTCTATTTAGACAAATACAATAAATATTTAACATAAATATTTTTCCTCCATTTTGGCTTGCTCCATCGTACTCTTTGCTGTCGGAACAAGGAACGCCATCAACTGCACTGCACGGCCACGTACGAAGCTCCACGCAGCGCGGTATGCGCGGCGCGGGAGGTTGCGTTTCCCGGTCCGTCCTACCAACTCCGCGCGGTGCACGTGTGCGTGCGCCCTGTGGATCCCGGCAGTAATTGCCGCAGCACGCGCGCCCACGGCTCGCTCGTCCAGTCGTCCGTCCGCCGCTGCGTCGAAAAGAGTGGAACGCGATTAAAAGCGCCCGATCAATGGGACTTGTTGCACCTAGTTTATTACTAAGTAGAGAAAGAAAAATATTTAGTGTATATAAAAATGTGAATTAAATTAATTATATCTATTAAAATTGTGATATTTGATTTGAAAGATTTTAAAAAATAAAAATTCTCAAATCACATGTCATATTCTTGTGATCAATTAGTGCACATAATTTTTCGAAAAAAAAATACTTATGGATGGAATGAAGTTGGACCAATTTAATTTTTTTTTAAATTATGTCTAAATAGATATAACATGATATGGGTTATAGATGTTGCAGCCAACAACAACGAATTCGAATTGGTGGGGTTAGATCGGTCAGCAATATATCATGCATGTTCATATGGACTCAGACGAGCGCGGCAAATAACAATTATTTCTCATTTTATCATACCATGTCATGGGCACGTATATATTTTCCATCCCATACCATCGCAATAAAACAAGAAATGTATATTTAACATTTTTCATGCAAAAATATATCCATTAAATAATATTTAATTATAGAGCATTTTCTTTTGTTTTGCCTTTAATTACATTGTGTAGATTATGGAAACAATAGATGAGAAATGGTTATCACACTTAGATATATTATCGGCTAATTGCAACCATCCCATGAAGAAGAAATTAAAAGTGCACTAAACATATATCGAAAAAAAAGTACATTTGTCTCGCAGACAAGATATAGGCGACAGGGCGAAAGAGGCAAAGGGTCCACCTGTGGCACCGTGCGAGGTGGGCGTCGAAAGGCCAGAAGCCACTGCACCCCTCTCCGAAGTTATTGCTGCAGCTTACTTGCAGCTGGGAAAGAAGCTGCACCTGGCTACTCGGAGCGAGCACGTCTGTCGCCACCGCGGCCGCAGCCCTACTGCCCGCAGCCTTGAAGCGCCATTAAAATACTGGTATCACCACATCCGAAGGGCACAGCAGAAGGCATCGATCCCTCTTCCTCTTTCCTCCCTCTCCATCGCGTGCTTGCACGGATCACAGCAGCAGCAGCAGCAGCAACACTGCTGCTGTCGTCTGTGTCCGATACATATATAAATCAGTGTACGTACGTACGTAGAGCAAGAGAGAGTTATAGCTTTGGCGTTGTTCTACGCGATCTGTTGTAGTAGGCATAGCCGTGCTCTGGGTTCAGAGGCTAAAGAATTTGCATGAAAAGGTGGCGAGGCCGGGAGGCAATATCCAGTAGGCTACGCCGGAGGGACAAGGAGCATCGGAGGCCTTATCTGCGTCGATCGTTGTTCTCTCTCCCTTTTCTTTCTTTTTAAAGTTTATATATATATATATATATATGCTTGGAGGAGCAAGATTAGATTCTGCAGATACGGAGAAGCTAGCTGTTCTCTGGGTCTTGCGGGAGAACAGTGGAGATTCTACCCGACCTGCTCTTCCCTTTGCTGTCAGATCGACGTCGAGCACTAAGCGGATTGCGCAGATCTCCGTTACGCCAGAGACTTCGGCTGTGTGACGATATATATAGTATGTGCAGTAGTACTGGGTCTCTTTCTCGGCTGCTGTGGATCACTTTTGTGCCGCATCTGTTTAATTAGTATGAATGGCGAGATAGAGTTTCTTTTCAGATGCAGTTGCATTGTACCTAGTATTTTTTAAAATTATTTGTGGTTGATCCATCTGAGGTCCCAAGAATGAGAGAAATGCTTGCATACTGAGGGTGAGTTAGATTGTTCGAGAACAATTTAGTCCGACCGATATGTATGGTGTCGTGGAGCCAGCTGAGAAGGCGATGATGACGATCGATCGGTGGCGACTATCGATAATAATGATGATTTATAATAATTTTTCTTGATCACGAGAAAAGACTATCTGTTGTTTATCTATCGATGATCGTACTTTCTCATTAAAATCTCCAATTTAATTGATGAATGATTACTTTTTTATACCTAAACATGTATGTTTTACTCGAATTCCATTTATCTGGAGAAGATAGGAAACGTCTAGGAAACAGAGAAAGTTCACATCAGTAGCAGCATCGAGCGGAAGATAATTTAATTATAATATTCTCTGACACGCTAATTTAATATGTTGAGATTAACAATGTATAAGAGATAAATTTAGTGTATTTGAATTTTACACTTTGTATTGTATTTTTTATTTTTTATTGATCAATGAAAAATGTACAATACACTCTCTAATGAGAAAGAGAAATACAAATGTAAAATAAAAATTCAAGTACACTAAATTATTTCATAATGCAAATCACGTGCTAGAGATAATATTCTTTATTTTTTTATTTTTTTATTTCCGTCATATTTTTATCTTATTTTTTAAACAATATTATCATATATTGTGGTATTGTCACTGTGTTAGATTGAGATGTCAAAAAATATTATTGTTAAACTTTTTTTATCACCATCTAACATATATAAAAAGGAACCAGTTTATTAATGCATTTTTTTTACATTAAATTTGACATAAATTAGTAAAAATTTTACATTATTATTTGTCTTGTCAGAAACAATACAGTAAATTTCATGAAATATTGTCTTATATTTTAATTGGTATGTTAAATTTATGTAGAAAAAATATATGTTACTAAAAAAAGGCTGTCGCGTGTAAACGTGTCCTACCACACTCAAAGCGGCTTGATTCAACCCGCCAGGTGTTCGTGAGGGCACCTTCCAGAGTGGCCACGTATCTGTCACTCCCACCTCCGGCCATCGCCCCTCCCAACTCCAAGTAGCGGCTACCACCCGTCGTCGAGTAGTCGACGCCTACCGCCACTTCAGCAGCAGGTAGCTAGCGCCGCCGCCATGGTGCCTTTCAAGCTGGTGTCCCCGGCCTTCCACAATGGGGAGCGAATCCCCCGGAAGTACACCGGCGACGGACCGTCCCCCACACGGACGTGTCCCCTCCCCTGGAGTGGTACGGCGTGCCCCGCGGCACCAAGAGCCTAGCCCTCGTCGTCGACGCCCCCGACCCCGGCGGACCCATCGTCCCCTGGACCCACTGGGTCGTCGTTAACATCCCTCCCCGAGGGCTTCTCCGGCCGGGAGGAGGGCAGGGGCCGCGACCACCACGGCGTCGTGGAGGGCCACAACGACTGGAAGCAGCCCGGGTGGCGCGGCGCCACCACCGGCCACCGCTACCGCTTCAGGCTCTTCGCCTTGGACGGCCTGCTTGACCTCGGCCACAAGGTACACGTACATACATATGAGCCCCCCTCCTTTCTTGCTTGCTTTGCCATTTTCTTCTCCTTCTTGGGCTTTTCTATATTTGTGAGGACATGGTCTGGTGCAAATTTGTCGTATGAGAGAGAGGTATCTTATCAAGTAGCTAGCTAGCTAGTTTCCTCAGCTTACTTCGTGGGGATTTATGTGTGTGTGAGATGCAGGTGACCAAGGAGAAGCTCCTGGACTCCATTGGTGGGCATGTGCTGGGGGAAGCTGAGCTCGTGGGCATCTACTAAGTTCGATCTGTGTTAATTTGCTTTAACCGCGTAGTAAAATCCATAGAATAAGATGCGTATGTACGTGAGGTTGCAAATTAAGAAGGTTGCTTTATCTACGTACGCACTGTGTTGTGCGAGGAACTATATATACGTGGATTGTTACGTGTGTCTATATATGGTTTGAGGACCCATTTTGATCGTAAGATTATATAAAGGACAGAGTTTAATCTAAGAATTGGTAGCATAAAACGAGTGATATTAACATTTGCTTATGGAATTTGTTTGTGTTTTTACACTTCAAATTTGTCGCCAAGAAACGAAATAGGAGATGAATCTTCAGGAAGAGTTGATGTCGTGGGTACATTCTTCATGCAGTCTAATTATGAGAGGGCAGTCGAATGCTCTATTACTTAATATTGCTTTTACTGAGAGCCCCTGAAACTTGCTGTCTTCGCGAAGACTCTGAAAGGTAAAGAAAAACAGAATTTCTTCTCTCTCTTTTTTGGGTAAACCAGCGTATTACATCATCTAATTATGTAAAATACTCCTCATAAACTCGTTCATATGGAATTTGAATCTTTGACCTTACAATCTTGGTGTGCATGGAGGGTTAATCATTAGGCCTCTTCCTCGAGTACAAGAAAGTCCTATAGTCAGTACGCATTAGGTTATAAATCTGTTCGGCCCATTTAGCCTTTGGGCTACACTTGATTGCTGCCCGATAAGAATCGTAGGTTTGAGAAATGTCCTCCCCAAAATGCACAAGATGTAAAGATTTCATGAGTTATTCTGACATTGAACAAACAAACAAACAAGATTATTCAAGTTTAAAGAGTCTTAAGAGGAAGCATACCCAAAACATTTAATCAGGCGAACCACAAAACACATTAGTACTGTTGTAAACAGATCAAAGTTGAAGAGCTATTGTATCTGCAAGGAGCTTAGAACTGCACGTCCTTGGATCAAAAGGCACCTGAACCACTCAATGCTTATGAAGCTTCACTCTGGCAACCTTAATAAGACGACTAAAAAGTTCCCAGAAACAATTAACAGCTGTAGTTATCAGACATATATATGCATCTGCATATATTACAGACACAGCAGAGGTGTAGAACGCCGGCGTTTCGGAGTACCCCTCCCACCTACAACTGGATGGTCACGCCCCGGGCGCCGTTGGCCGCGGGCTTCGCCTGCACGCCCAAGGCGTACTCGGGGAAGGTGGTGGCGTGCCTCGTGGGGTCGTACTTCTCGCCGTCGCCCCACAGCGCGTAGGCCTCCTCGCCGTGCACGGCGTCGTCCCCTGTGATCAGCTGGTCCTCCGGCATCCTCAGCGGCGTGAAGTAGCGTATCACGTGGAGGATGACGGTTGTGGCGACGAGGTTCCACACGGTTACGAAAGCCGCGCCGCCCAGCTGCTTCACCATCTGCCCCAGGCCGCCGCCGTAGAGCACGCCCCTGTCGCCAACCGCCGACTGGAGGAGGCGGCAGAGCGTCGGGTCGGCGAAGAGCCCGGTCAGGACCCCGCCGAGGACGCCCGCCACCGCATGGGTGTGGAACACCGCGAGCGTGTCGTCCACCTGTTGAACTCGTGCGTTGTTTACACTTAACAGGAGGGAACAAGGGCCTTCTTCATAGTTCATAATAAAATTTGTCCACTTTATTTAACTCAGATTTTTAATTAAAAAGAAGGTTTTTTTTTTTACATATGTGTTTCTATTAGATAATTAATTATGCAAAGGTTCTTCTCAGATTTATATTTACATGTTTGCATATATGCTCCTCTTAGAAATTAATTATGCAAAGATTCTTCTTAGATTTATATTTACACATGCATATATCTTTTTTAATGGATATAAAATATTCTTAGAGACATTTATCTATCGAAATTTTTCTTGACAGAAGTCAAAATATCTTTTGAATATTTTTTCGACATTTTTAGTCGGGGTATAAATGTAAAGTGAAATGATTGGTTTAAAAAAATTTAAGAAAGATTACCTGAATAAATTAGTGTTGATAGTTTCAAAAAAGAGGGAAAAAATGTTCTTGATGGCTTGAAACTTGATTGTAGTTGATGAACATATATTCCACATATGTATGTCACCCATTTGTGCACGTAGTAGGAGTCTATAATTAGCTATATATGTACCTTCATCAGGAATGTGGACTTCTTATGAAGGATCATCATAGTACACCATGGAATGCTGCCGCCGAACACACCCATCACCATAGCAGCCCACGCATGGACGAAGCCTGCAGGGTGGAGAACAAAGTTACCTAGTGCATGCCACCACATCTACTTCCAAAGTTTTTATACTCGCGGATCCATATAGTTTGCAGATCAAAAAAATTTTGTGCTACCCATTAATTTTTATTGTAACTACAATTAAGCGGTTTGATAGGCCCACTGTGCCGGCCCCAATAAAATCAATAGATCCGGCCCAACAAATTAAGATCCTAGGAAGAAGAAAAAATGGAGAAAGAAGACACACAAAGAGACTTTTGTCCCATATCACATGTTTCCTCTTTGTGAAAGACTTAGTACATTTTCATATTACACTTAAGTACAATATGATTGGACACTAAATTTATGTGACACTCAATAATTAAGTTGTCACTTTATCACTTCTCATGTGAAGAATGTCACATAAATTTAGTGTCTAGTTATATTACACTTAAGTGTAATAAAAAAATACACTAAATCTTTCTCTTCTTCTTTCTTCCCCATCTAAATATGTTCAAAAATTAAGAGCCCAAGAGGCATAGGTAAAAGGGCACACGACATGGGATATTGCAATAAGGTCGGCTCAACAAAACCCTCAATCGAGTTATGATTGTAATCGTTTTCAAAATCTCGTTATATTGCAATACTTGCGACAGTATATATCCCACTTAGATTAACCATTAATTAAATTCCAAAAGGTCAAAATATTCATACTAAACTTATTCTCTCTTTCATATGCGCCTATATACTTCTCCGTCTCTTTTTGGCACAATATATGTGCTGGTCAGGGAATCTTATAATGGGGTATTTTATCCTAGTATTCGATTTCAAAGATATGCGAATTAATAGGATGTTCTTTGAACCCTCGAAGTGTAGGGATATTTAATTTTGAGAGTATATATGTCAGTATAAGAAGGATACTAAAATAATACGAAAAAATAAGATAGAAATTTCTATATGGAAAAAAGATTATTCTTAGGTGTTTTTTTTTCAAAAATATCCCGAACTATATATCTAAATAATGCAAATAAACTTTTGACAAATGAGGTTGCATGATGTACGAGTTCATATCCCAAATGTAAATCTTATGTCTCATGAAGTGACCATCTAGATATGTTTGAGAAATTTGAACTCATATGCTACGAAATTAATTACCTGCGCCGGGGGTGATGCAGACGAGCCCCGTCATCATTCCCTGGACAGCTCCGATCACCGACGGCTTCCCGAAGAAGGCCACGTCCAGGCAGGTCCAGATCAACAGGCTGGTGGCCGCGCAGATGTTGGTGTTGAGGTCCGCAACGGCGGAGGCGATGGTCGCCGCGTAGGGCGCCCCACCGTTGAACCCCGACCATCCCATCCACAGCAGCCCGGCTCCGGTGATCATGAGCAGTATGTTGTTGGGCGAGAACCTTTCCCTGTCCGCCTTCAGCCTCGGCCCCACCTGCAGCAGGCGACAAGTGGACCATGTTCATGGTGCAGCGGCGATCTAGCTAGCTAGCTGATCAGAAAGTTCGCAGAGAACAGTAGAGGGTGCTGGATCGAAGGGGGTACTATACTATTTGAGTTGGTACGGTACAGCATGCATGCTTACCCAGTATGCGGCGGTGAAGCCGGCGACGCCGGAGGAGAGGTGGATGACATAGCCGCCGGAGTAGTCGACGACCCCCCAGTGGTAGAGGAAGCCGCCGCCCCAGAGGCTGAAGGCGCCGACGGTGTAGGAGAAGATGAGCCAGAGTGGGACGAAGGCCATCCAGGCCTTAATGTTCATGCGGCCGAGGAGGGACCCGGCGAGGAGGATGACGGTGATGGCGGCGTACATGAACTCGAAGTGCACCAGGGTGGCCATGGGGTAGAAGGGCTCCGTCATGTGGACGCTCACGGTGCCGTTGGGGAAGTGCTCGACGCTCTCCGGCAACTTGGCCCGCCCGACGAGGAACGACTGGCTGAGGGCGGGGCGGCCCTTCCCCCAGAAGGGCAGAAGCCGGTCGCCGAAGGCGAGGTTGAAGCCAACGAGGTTCCAGATGATGAGGGTGGAGGCGAAGGCGTAGAGGGCCATGAACGCCGAGTTCACCGCCCATTTCTTCTTCACGATGCTGCCGTAGAGGACGACGAGGCCCGGCATGCTCTGCAGCCCCACGAAGGTGGCCGCCGTGAGCTGCCACCCGTTGTCCCCCTTGTTCAGCCAATCCGGCACCGACGGCAGGTCCGGCCGGTAGGCCAACGGTGTCGCCATGCTCACCTGCAGCTGTTTCTCTTCTCCTCTAAATTAAATATTCTCTCTGCAGAGCCCTCCTTCCCTGTCACCACTACAGACTACAGTACTGTTTGCAGAGCAGCAGGAGATGGGGTTAATAATGGCAATTAGGGAAGTGCTTGAGACGGTGACACGGTGAAACAGTGGAGCTTAAGATGGAGGCGGCCAGAGAGAGGAGCTGCACCACTGCATCGTTTGGAACGCCGGGGGGAAGAAAGCCCCCGCTCGCCAATCTAAGAAGCCTCCCAGCACGCACACAGGATTTCACCTACAAATGTGTCACTCAATAGACCTCTCATTTGCAGATTACATTCTCCAAGGTTAACAATTAACTGGTCATCGTGGTGTGGGCTTGGGGGTGGCAAACAAAGTCTTGGCATGTGCATCTGGTAATTTGCGCCTTGCTTGCTTGGAGAAGAAGGAGACGGCAGTCAGCAGCTGATCAATTAAGTGTGATTTTTGCTTATAAATAAGCTCGTGATTAATGAGTATATATAGCTGGGAACTATTCGAGTGAGGCATGCAACGTGTGTTTAAAGGGAAATGGTTTAGTAAGGCATTTGAGACAACTGGTAACACACCAATCAAACACATATTATGAGAAATACTAGTTTGGTGCACTCAAAAAAAAACCCGACCTCTTTTATCAAATATTTATGATTTCCTCTTTGAGAAATATAGAGCACATTTTAATGTGCACTAAACATGACACA
Source organism: Colocasia esculenta (assembly GCA_014218235.1). Lineage (NCBI taxonomy): Eukaryota > Viridiplantae > Streptophyta > Magnoliopsida > Alismatales > Araceae > Colocasia > Colocasia esculenta. The sequence goes on from CM024753.1 coordinate 211,103,834, forward strand.
CCCATTAGAGATGTGACATTGTCTCTTAGAATTATAATATCTTTCCATCCAACTTATTCAAACCCTCAAGAGAGAAATGGCACACCCCTAGTGGGTGTGCCCAAGTTCGTGCACACCATGGGTGTGCACTAAATATTTCTCTTCCTCCTGACACGTGATAATGATGATGTTATTGGGTTTGTGTCAAGTTAGGTGTCCAAAAAGTGAGCCTTCATCTCTTACTCGAATTTTTTGTTTCCTTATTCTTGATCTCTGATTTAGATTGATAACAAAGTTGTAAAAGATGATTCTCAATTTCAATTATTAAATTATTATTATTTTTCTCATTTTAATTGCTAAATATATAAAATAAATTTTAAATTTTAAAAATAAATAAATTTGAAGAGAGAGCTAGAGAGAAAAAAGAGGGAATGATGATGCATTAAAGTTTGTGCCTCAAAAGTTGAGGTGGAGGAATTTTTGGAAAGATTTGAAATTTTTTAAAAAGTAAAATCACTTAGCATAGTTTCAAATACTATTTTAGTCGAAAGTAATATTTGATGCACACCACTTCCCAACGATGTATGCGCAAATCAGACAGTCACGCTGTGATTTACGTGCACACCATCGAGAGGTAATTAATGTGCATCAAGTATTTCTCTTTAGTCGACTCGAAAAATGTTTCTCGAGATTCAATTCTTGCATGTCGGATTAAGGTGGCTCCCAACGAATGAGATCCAACCTCAACAATTGGAGTGCTCAGCTTGGCCCTTGCAGGCTTCAACCCGCGGGCTTCATCAGGAGACAAAGAAGGGGCAGGAGAACGTCAACACCCCTCTCATGCATTCTTTATAAGTTATATTTCCTCTTCCAAAACACCATCGATATCACCCCCGATCTGGACTCCAGCTCTATATATTAATTTGCAGAACCCAAACCCTAGCTAGTTACTTCTCCACCCCCAGTTTCGGACGGATCCAGAGCCATGAAGCCTTGGGGATCGGCTCCTTGTCCCCCGTTTAATCAGTCTTCCGAGCTTTAAAAACTTGATCAAGGGATGTGGCCGGGTGCTGGTTAGAAATGGGTGCACCAAGTTACCCACTTCTTCCTTGCAGCAGAGAAATAAGATTAGTATATGTATATGTGTACCGTGTGTACATAGTACGTGCTGAGAGTGCGCGCGTGGTTGCCCACTGCGCGGAAGCGAAGGCAAGTTGGGCATGTGAAGGCATGATTCATGCGCGGCTTTGGGGTGGGGGATCGCAACCATAGTAACAGTACTTCTCCACGCCGGCTGGGGACGTCTGCAAGCTCGACGGGAAGTCCGTAAGACTTGGCGATGACCAATTAACTTCACCTTTGCACCGGTTGCGAGGCTAAATGACCAAATGAGAGAGAGAAGATAAGGACCGCGGATCAGGTGTGAACCATGTTCAGATCATGTTGTAGGAGCCTAAAGATTGGAAAGGAAAGAAGCAGCTGCGGATTAATTAGAGGAGAACAGAAGAGACCCAAGGGACCCCCCATTCGAGATCAATTTCTATAATATGTGTCTTACTACCAGTATGCCCAAGGGTGTAGATCGATTGTAACGTCGCGTGCTTTTCGGATCCATGCGGATCATGTGCATTGTGGTTGTGGCGGCCGTTGTGTGGCCAGTGTGAGTTGGGTGTGTGGAATGCATGGTGTGATTGCGTGGCTTGAGCAGGTGAAGAGCAGGGTAGGTCCTGAATTGGAAATGACTTGCTGCTGTTCTGTCTGAGTTGGCGGCCAAGGGGTGGTCGTTTACTGTTGGCGTCCAGGTTTATGGACGTTGACTTCTTGAACTTGGGGCAGGAGTTTGTGGACGTTTAGGCTGGCGGTGCATGTGGGCGACAAGGGGGTTGACGCCAACCTGTCAGTTCAGCAGGTTATATGTTCACCCGAGGGCAGCTCTCTCAGCTCACCCTCTCTCCCTCTTGCCCCAGCTTCGCGCCTGGTGTTCTGAAGGTTCTAACAGGTATCGAGGAGTGGTTGGTCGATCGTGGACGCGCGGCGTCGCCGAATTGCGCGAGGAAACGTCGCGGCGTGGTGCAATTCGCGTGGGAGCTCGCGGAGGGCTCGGCGTAAACCGGGGAGTTGCGGGAGATTCTAACGCGTTCTGAGGTAGGGGACGAACCCTGGTAGCTCCGTAGAAACATTAAAACACATCATAACTACTTGAACCAGCATGATAATCCATGTTGGATAGAGTTGCACCATATGGGATAATGGGTGGTTTGAGTAGTTTATTGTACGAATCATGTTTAAACGGTTGCATTGGGTTCTGACATGCTAGAGGGTATGCATTTGCACGTTTTTCAGTAGTTAGAATAGTTAGAAAACCCGCAGGACCGGATTAGGGTTTCTGCAGGGTTTAAGGCCGGGGAACTTGGCGTCAACATCGTTTGCCGCCAAGATCTTCAGCCAGGAGGTCGACGGCCAGGGACCTTGCCGTCTACTTCCTGTAAGCGGCAATCGATGTGGCCGCCTACTCCTATATGAACAGAAATGGCTATTTATGGTGTTTTATCGATAATGCATGCGTGGTATCATACGAGGTGCACTAAGTGCACATGGTTCTCGTGTTTAGCATACAAGATATGATGTTAAGTGTTTACTTCGGTGACTGCGCGTTGTGTACGCGAGTCAGTTGGGTTCACGTGTAGTGGACCAATGGTTACTTGTGGTTTACGTGGTTTCACGTGGTTTGTGTGTGACGTGCACGTGGTTTTGTGTACGTGGCGAGTAGTACGACGCCTACCGTGGTTACCTCTCCAGTTGGGTGCCCCAGGTTCTTTGTGAGCCAGGCTGTTAGCTCGGGGCTTTGTCCGGTACTTGTGTTGTACCGTCGAGGTCTGTGTCGTCTGACCTGGACACCCTCACTCTTGTGTTAGAGTTGTACGTCGGCTGAGGGAAAGACGACAGTGGACAGTGACAGTTGTGGTTGTTTTTAGTCACTTGTAGCGCGCTCGTAGTTGGGGGTACGGACACCAGTAGACGTACTGGACCCCAGCTAGTCCTTTTTCCAGTGCCTCACTCTAGCGAGCCCAGGCCAGGGTCTCTGGAGGTGCCAGGCATGGGCCTGTGACCGTGTGGTCTGCAAGTTGTGGTGGTTTAGTTGGTCTCCACAGTTGTTTGACCTTTTTACGTAGAGCGGCAGCTGGACCTTTCGTCCGTGGCTGCGAGACTGAGAGGTGGACCTGTGTTAGTTTGTCCGAGTCAGTTTCTGGTGTCGCGAACCAGTTCACGTGGCTCGTGTTGGCTGTCTCTACTTTGGCTTGTACACCTGTTTGGGTTTGCCGTTTAGTTATTACTGTTGTTTCTCGTAGTCGGCAGACGGTGAGTATTTTACAGCTTTACTTACCTGCTTAGCTGTTTTATATATTGTTGGTACTGTTTACTGTTTTGTACCTGTGGTTTGTGGTTTGTTCGGCTTTGGGGGAGTTCCCTACTGAGCCAGTGACTAGAGAGGCTCACCCCTACCCCCACAGGTGAGGCGAGGAGGACGTTTCCCGTCCGACGTCCAGTTCTGGGCCGCGTCGTAGCGGAGCAGGGTCAGTACCTCCAGCAGAATAGTTCCGCAGAGTAGTACTTAGCAGTGTAGCTTGTAGTTTGTAGTTGTTTACTTTCTTTTGTTGTACCTCGGGGTATGCCCCAGACTTTTGTACACCTTTACAGTTTTAATGGATATGGCTATGTAAATTGTGAAAAAATATGAAATGTGGTGTGTTCCTTTATGTTTACACGGACTGTGGTTTGGTCCCTTGCGAGGCTCGGCCCGTTCGCGGGAGGCGGACTCGGATCAAGTGCGTTATTAGTTTAACGGGCTTGACCGAGGCGTTCCGTCACAGTTGGTATCAGAGCAAGGTCCGTGTTAATATAAGGGAATTAGAAGAATACATAGCCTTATTTCGGTCATTATACACTGCTGGTAGGGACCCTGGTTTTTGATAATTTGTGGTTTGATTTTTGCCTGGTGTTTTGTGTATGTAGAATTTCTGGAATGGCTGATAGGAGAGATTGGGGTGGTGGAGGAGATGATCCGGAGGAAATACCCAGCGTATGATTGAGAGAATCTGGGAGAGCCTCACGGATATTCGAGCGAGAATGGATCAGCAGGCGCCTATACCACCAGTTGCAGTGCCACCTGGGGAAGGAGAGGCAGTACCTGTTGCTCCAGTTCCGCCGAGGGTGGAGGTACCTTTTGTAGCACCTGTGCTACCACCACCGCCAGTGCAATTAGTGAAGAACCAGTGATACAGGTGGAGAAATTTCTGAGATTGCAGCCGTCTACTTACTCAGGAGGGCCGAATCCAGATACAGCTGAGCACTGGATTCATGAAATTGAGAGGGTTTTTGCGACTATGCGGTGTCCTGAAGCAGACAGAGTTGTATTGGCTGCTTATCAGTTGAGGGGTTTGCTTTAGAATGGTGGCGATTGAAGATGCAGACTACCTTTGCAGGTAGAAGAGAAGAAAGCTATCACTTGGTCGGAGTTTCTCGAGGTATTTAATGACATTCTTTCCGATTCAAGTACAGCAGGTAAAAAGAGAGCAATTCCGGACTCTTCAGCAAGGTAACTCTTCGGTTCTAGAGTATCAGATGAGATTCATGGCACTCAGCCGTTATGCATCTTATGTTGTTTCTAATAATAACATGATGGTTGAGTATTTTATCAGAGGATTGAGAGTGGAATTGCAGAATGCGATAGTACCCTTATGTGCAAGACAGTGGAAGAGGCAGCGCAAAGAGCAGCTATTTTAGAGAGGTCTATCCGGACTCGTCAGGCAGGTGAGTCAGGTTCAGGTAGTTTCCGGCACCGCAGCAGACAGTGGGTGCAAGCAAGGGCAAGGCACCAGCAGGACCTTCTTCATCAGGCTTTGGGAAGTGGGGACAGAAATTAAAGCAAGCACTTAAAGGAAAAGGAAAAGGATGGGGAGGTCGTCCGCAGTATCAGCAAGCCGTGGTAGGCCTGAGGTGGAGGAGTCGCAGCAGAGTACAGCCAGGCAGCCTATGGTTCCTCCAGGATACAGGTGTTATAATTGTAATCAGCCGGGACATTTGATCCGCAATTGTCCCTATGCAAGAGAGTATGGGTATGGCAGAGGTGTGCAGCAGCAGCAGCAGCAGCCTCAGCAGTTTCAACAGCCACAGACAGGTCGTGGCAGAGGAGCACCGCAGAGCAGGGAGAGGCCGGGTTATGGCTATCACCCGAGCCCAGGCAGAGGCATCAAATATGATAGAAGGTATTTTACCTCTTTATGAATATTCAGCAAGAGTCTTATTTGATTCGGGTGCCTCTCATTCTTTTATTTCCGAAGAATTTCTGGATTGCATAGCTCATCCATTAGAAGAGAAGTCTTGTGAGTTAGTGGTAGAGGTTCCTTCAGGTGAGTTCTTACTCACTTCGAGCTACATAGATGAAGCTCCTGTTATGATTGAAGGGAACCAAATGCCGGGTCGGTTGTATGCCCTGCAATTGTCAGATTATGATATTATTCTGGGTATGGACTGGCTAGAGATGTATGGAGCAATGCTAGATTGCAGAAAGAAAAGGATCAGGTTTTATCATCCTAATGGTGCAGAGTTTGAATATCAAGGTATGCCTTTTATACCTAAAGTTTCTAATTTCTGCAATTAAAGCTAGAAAGTTGATTAATGATGGGTGTGTGGCTTTTAGCCTCAGTAAGTTTGGTAGAAGCCAGTCAGTCATGGAAGCAGTTCCCGTGGTTAGGGAATTTGCTGATGTCTTTCCGGAAGATTTGCCTGGTGTAGCTCCACATAGAGAGGTGGATTTTACTATTGAGTTGCTGCTGGGTACTATGCCGATCTCTAAAGCCCCATATCGGATGGCACCAGCAGAACTCAAGGAGTTGAAAAAGCAATTAGAAGAATTGTTGCAAAAAGGGTTTATTAGACCGAGTCATTCCCGTGGGGAGCCGGTTTTATTTGTGAAAAAGAAAGATGGAAGTTTTCGGATGTGTATAGATTATAGAAAGTTGAATGATGTGACCATAAGAATAAGTACCCGTTGCCAAGAATAGATGATTTATTTGATCAGTTGCAATCAGCAAAAGTGTTTTCCAAATTGATTTGAGGTCCGGGTACCATCAGCTGAGAATCAGAGAAGAAGATATAGATAAAACAGCGTTCAGAACCAGATATGGTCACTATGAGTTTGTGGTAATGCCTTTGGGTTGACTAATGCTCCTGCAGGTTTTATGGATCTGATGAATAGAATATTTCATCCGTATTTAGATCAATTTATTGTGGTCTTTATTGATGATATTCTAATTTATTCAGCATCTGAGGAGGAGCATGCAGCTCATTTGAGATTACTTTGCAGTTGTTAAGAGATAACCAGTTGTTTGCTAAATTCAGTAAGTGTGAATTTTGGTTAAAGGAAATTCAGTTTTTGGGTCATGTTATTTCTGCTAAAGGAGTAGCTGTAGACCCAAGTAAAGTGGAAGCGTGTGTCGAGGTGGCAAGTGCCTAAGTCAATAACCGAGATTAGAAGTTTTCTGGGGTTGGCAGGTTATTATAGGCGCTTATTCAAGATTTTCTAAGATCGCAGCACCTATGACCAGACTGACCAGGAAAGGGTGTGCCTTTTGTGTGGTCCGGTGAATGTCAGAGAAGTTTCATGGAATTGAAGAAAAGACTTACATCAGCTCCTATATTGACATTGCCGGCAGGGAGTGGTGGTTTTGTGCTGTATACTGATGCTTCAAGGAGAGGTCTTGGCGCAGTGCTTATGCAGCATGGTAAGTGATAGCCTATGCATCTAGGCAATTAAAGCCAGCAGGAAATTACCCCACTCATGATTTGGAATTAGCTGCAGTTGTTTTGCTTTGAAAATGTGGAGGCATTATTGTATGGCGAAAGATTTGAAATTTTTACAGATCATAAAAGCTTGAAGTATATCTTCTCGCAGAAAGATCTAAATCTTCGCCAGCGCAGATGGGTGAGTATCTGAAAGATTATGATTTCAGTTTGGCTTACCATCCGGGTAAGGCCAATGTTGTGGCCGATGCCTTGAGCAGAAAGGCATATATGAACTTAATGATGATTAAAGAATGGAAATTATATGAAGAGGTAGCAGAGAATTTTGTATGTGCCCAACAGTCAGCGTCGGGCAATTCTAGCTGCTAGTGCTGTAGAGCCATCTTTATATTGGCAGATTATTGAGGCTCAAAGAGCAGATGCAGTTACCTGAAATTGTGAATATGGAAGGAGTCTCTATTGACGATAATGTGTGGTCAGGCTTCGAGGCAGGCTGTTTGTTCCTGCAGAGAGAAGTGAAGCAGCGTGTTCTAGAAGAGGCTCATAAATCAAGGTACACTATTCATCCGGGTAGTACAAAAATGTACCATGATTTAAGAAAGCATTTTTGGTGGCCTCATATGAAGAAAGAAATAGCAGAATTTGTGGCAAGGTGTGCTATCTGTCAGCAAATTAAAGCAGAACACCAGAAGCCTGGAGGTCTGTTGCAACCGTTACCCATTCCACAGTGGAAGTGGGATGATATTGCAATGGATTTTGTGGCAGGTTTACCAAGGACAAGTTCTGGGCATAATGGAATATGGGTGTTTGTTGACAGATTGACCAAAGTTTGCAGATTAGTGGCAGTAAGTATGTCTTGGACAGTGGACAATTGGCAAATGTTTGTTGAAAGAATTGTTCCACTGCGGTATTCGAAGACTATTGTATCATATAGAGATCAAGATTTACTTCTGGTTTTTGGAGAAGTTTGCAAAAGGTGATGGGTTCTGAGTGAGATATAGCTTATCATCCCCAGACAGATGGTCAGACAGAGAGGACCATTCAGACAATTGAAGATATGTTGCGGGCTTGTTGTTTAGTTTGGGGAGGCAAGTTGGGAGCATCATTTGGGTATGGTTGAATTTGCCTACAATAATAGTTATCATACCAGTCTTGGGATGGCACCGTATGAAGCTTTGTATGGAAGGCCATGTAGAACTCCATTGAACTGGCATGAAGTGGGAGAAAGGCAATTAGTAGGGCCTGAATTGATTCAGCAGACCACTGAAGTAGTGAAGCTTATTAAAGAAAAATTGCAGGCAGCTCAAAGTAGGCAGAAAAGTTATGCAGATGTGCGGAGGAGACCACTTCAGTTTGAGGTGGGAGATTTTGTTTTCCTAAGAGTTTCCCAAGTAAAGGATTATGAGGTTTGGTAAATCTGGAAAACTGAGTCCAAGATATGTGGACCTTTTCAGGTAATTGAAAGAATTGGGGAAACGCTTATAGACTGGATTTGCCAGCAGATTTTGCAGATGTGCATGATATTTTCCATGTCTCCATGTTAAGGAAATGCATTGAGATCCAGCTCAGATAATTAGATATCAAGGTGGTGACCTGAGGCCGGATATGACAATGCCAGAATATCCGGTGCAGATCACAGATCGAAAGATGAAGAAGCTAAGAAATAAAGAAATTGAGTTGGTTAAGGTGAGATGGGAAAATAGGTTGGGTGGTGAGGATACCTGGGAGTTGGCCGCTGAAATGGCTAAAGGGTATCCCTATCTGTTTGTGTAAGTTTTGTATTTTCTTTTTAGATGATAGTGCTTGTAAAGTTGTGTATGTTTAAATCGTTTGACTTTGTGTTGTGTTATGAATTTCGAGGTCGAAATTTTCTTTTTAGATGATAGTAATGTAACGTCGCGTGCTTTTCGGATCCATGGATCATGTGCATTGTGGTTGTGGCGGCCGTTGTGAGGCCAGTGTGAGTTGGGTGTGTGGAATGCATGGTGTGATTGCGTGGCTTGAGCAGGTGAAGAGCAGGGTAGGTCCTGAATTGGAATAGGACCTGCTGCTGTTCTGTCTGAGTTGGCGGCCAAGGGGTGGTCGTTACTGTTGGCGTCCAGGTTATGGACGTTGACTTCTTGAACTTGGCGGCAGTAGTTGTGGACGTTTAGGCTGGCGGTGCATGTGGGCGACAAGGGGGTTGACGCCAACCTGTCAGTTCAGCAGGTTATATGTTCACCCGAGGGCAGCTCTCTCAGCTCACCCTCTCTCCCTCTTGCCCCAGCTTCGCGCCCTGGTGTTTCTGAAGGTTCTAACAGGTTATCGAGGAGTGGCTGGTCGATCGTGGGACGCGCGGCGTCGCCGAATTGCGCGAGGAAACGTCGCGGCGTGGTGCAATTCGCGTGGGAGCTCGCGGAGGGCTCGGCGTAAACCGGGGAGTTGCGGGAGATTCTAACGCGTTCTGAGGTAGGGGACGAACCCTGGTAGCTCCGTAGAAACATTAAAACACATCATAACTACTTGAACCAGCATGATAATCCATGTTTGGATAGAGTTGCACCATATGGGATAATGGGTGGTTTGAGTAGTTTATTGTACGAATCATGTTTAAACGGGTTGCATTGGGTTCTGACATGCTAGAGGGTATGCATTTGCACGTTTTTCAGTAGTTAGAATAGTTAGAAAACCGCAGGACCGGATTAGGGTTTCTGCAGGTTTAAGGCCGGGGAACTTGGCGTCAACATCGTTTGCCGCCAAGATCTTCAGCCAGGAGGTCGACGGCCAGGGACCTTGCCGTCTACTTCCTGTAAGCGGCAATCGATGTGGCCGCCTACTCCTATATGAACAGAAATGGCTATTATGGTGTTTTATCGATAATGCATGCGTGGTATCATACGAGGTGCACTAAGTGCACATGGTTTCGTGTTTAGCATACAAGATATGATGTTAAGTGTTTACTTCGGTGACTGCGCGTTGTGTACGCGAGTCAGTTGGGTTCACGTGTAGTGGACCAATGGTTACTTGTGGTTTACGTGAGGTTTCACGTGGTTTGTGTGTGACGTGCACGTGGTTTTGTGTACGTGGCGAGTAGTACGACGCCTACCGTGGTTACCTCTCCAGTTGGGTGCCCCAGGTTCTTTGTGAGCCAGGCTGTTAGCTCGGGGCTTTGTCCCGGTACTGTGTGTGTACCGTCGAGGTCTGTGTCGTCTGACCTGGACACCCTCACTCTTGTGTAGAGTTGTACGTCCGGCTGAGGGAAAGACGACAGTGGGACAGTGACAGTTGTGGTTGTTTTTAGTCACTTGTAGCGCGCTCGTAGTTGGGGGTACGGACACCAGTAGACGTACTGGACCCCAGCTAGTCCTTTTTCCAGTGCCTCACTCTAGCGAGCCCAGGCCAGGGTCTTTGGAGGTGCCAGGCATGGGCCTGTGACCGTGTGGTCTGCAGGTTGGTGGTTTAGTTGGTCTCCACAGTTGTTTGACCTTTTTACGTAGAGCGGCAGCTGGACCTTTCGTCCGTGGCTGCGAGACTGAGAGGTGGACCTGTGTTAGTTGTCCGAGTCAGTTTCTGGTGTCGCGAACCAGTTCACGTGGCTCGTGTTGGCTGTCTCTACTTTGGCTTGTACACCTGTTTGGGTTGCCGTTTAGTTATTACTGTTGTTCTCGTAGTCGACAGACGGTGAGTAGTTTTACAGCTTTACTTACCTGCTTAGCTGTTTATATTGTTAGTACTGTTTACTGTTTTGTACCTGTGGTTTGTGGTTTGTTCGGCTTTGGGGGAGTTCTCTACTGAGCCAGTGACTAGAGAGGCTCACCCCTACCCCCACAGGTGAGGGCGAGGAGGACGTTTCCCGTCCGACGTCCAGTTCTGGGCCGCGTCGTAGCGGAGCAGGGTCAGTACCTCCAGCAGATAGTTCCAGCAGAGTAGTACTTCAGCAGGTAGCCTTGTAGTTTTGTAGTTGTTTACTTTCTTTTGTTGTACCTCGGGGTATGCCCCAGGACTTTTGTACACTTTACAGTTTTAATGGATTATGGCTATGTAAATTGTGAAAAATTATATATGAAATGTGGTGTGTTCCTTTATGTTTACACGGACTGTGGTTTGGTATCCCTTGCGAGGCTTCGGCCCGTTCGCGGGAGGCGGACTCGGATCAAGTGCGTTATTAGTTTAACGGGCTGGAGAGGCGTTCCGTCACATCGCTTGTACAAGATCATGCTGCAAGCTATCTTTGAGTGGTTACGTTTGTATCCTGATACGAGTCGGCATATTTACGTTCATAACTCAATCCATAAGATAAAAAAGGATAGGAAACAAGACTGAGACTGACACTGTGCCATATATATATATATATATATCCGGGCACAAACACACACACACACAATATATATATATATATAAATAGAGATATATATATATATATATATATATATATATAATAGATATATATAATTTGGATCATCAAAGTCCTGTTACCAGTCATCTTTTCTAATGGAGTTATGTTAAGCAATATTCGATAAAGAACTACTGAACCCTCCAATTCCAGTAAGCTAAGGGGAGAGAGAAAACAGACTGTGAAACGAAGATATGAAGTACTGTCCCAAGTGAAGTGATTCAAGTCTCAAGACATGCCCAAGGAACCCTCCATCCTACATACGACTAATTACCTGCAAACACAAGACAGTACTCCCGGCCCGAGAAAAGACAGAGGATTTAAAATAGATAAATATGGAACTATCAGTCTGAACACTCGTCAAAGACTCAATACAGATGAACCATTTGCCCTGGCAAGTCAAGTGGAACAGGTGTTCTATGTCAATGATAACACAACAGAAGGATGGATCATCCCTGTCAAAGCACGTCCGCGTGATTATTCGACTTGCAAGATGATGCTCCTGAGATGATATAGAACCAAGTGACGAAGCGTTTCAGGACAATCTGATTGAGTTCCATTAGAGGAGAAATTCAAGATGTGGATCTATGTCAAGAAAGTAGCGTAAGAGTGCACGATTATATTGACATTAGGTGATTTATTTACATTAGTATTTATATGTTCATTTGGTTGTACATCTTGCATATTCATGTAACTTTTATATTCATTGTTAATAGATATTCTCTAATGATGTTTAATGTTTATATTTCAACAGGTCCATCTGCACGACCTTGGGGGAGGGGTCATGGTCGTCGAGGGCCGACTAGGGGAGTTACGGAGAGGAGATGCCCTGATGGACAACAATGGAATGTCTCCCTTGTCCGAGGCTATGGCGTCGGCCTACTGCAGATCACTTTACTAGTCGCATGGGCGTTGTATCAAAGGTATATTGTAAGATTTGGCAAAAGACTTTGCGAAGCTACCTGCTGCGACTAAGGAGTTTATATTCAGAGATCTGCAGGTAATTATTATTTAAATTGAATAATATATATGCATATGTTTTTGTTATAATTCAGGACTTTGTTTTGCAGTGACATACCAGTGGGATCGCACAGACCAAATAGATAGGGAGATGCTTGCTCACATGAGCGCCATGCATCGCAGCTGGCGTAGCAAGCAAAAAAAGAGAGTAAGTTATTAATATACATTCATTTCATATGTACTTTATTTTATATACTTGTTATATAATGACAAAATTTTATTTTCATGTCAGCATTTTAATGGGAAGCCTTAGATGATGCGATTGCATGTCGTCCCAGCAGGTGTTGACCCCTCGATTGGCAAACAATGTGCGAGTTGTGGACTACTGGGGATGAGAGGGTAATATTTTAAAATGCTTAGAATATAATTGTTTATGATATTTGTTTCTATAAATGGAACAATAACTGTCTTTCTTGTCTTTTTAGAGGATTGCTGATCGAAATAAGCAAAATCGTGCCACTCAATCTATGCCATATAGACGGGGCAGGACTTCTCATTATCAGTTGATGAGTGATTTGTGAGTTATGCTTTATGAATTATGTTATCCTTTTATTCATTACTTACTTATATGTCTTTAATTTAAACAGTCTCTAATGCATGGACGTACTCCGTATCGACTTGAGGTATTCAAGATGGGTCGATGTAAAAATTTACTTGACGGCACTGAGAGTTAGGGAGATGAGGAGAGCAGGAGACGATATGTAAGAAACTTTATTCTATTTATTTTATGTGAATATGTTTTCATTACAATAGTTGTATAATTAATATTTTTTTCTCTACCTTTTGTTGTAGGAGGCTATGAGTGAAATGATTGCTCCGTTGACATTGATGTCGAGAGCCAGACTCTCGAGAACGCCTTCATTTCAGTCATGGGAAAAGATCGACCTGGGCGTGTTCGCTGCGCAGGGAGTGGAGAGACGTTGAGGACATGGGTATGGATTACATCTACAGGACCGTCTGCCTATTCAGAGCGAGAAAAGCAAATGCAAGAACAATTAAAAGTACAAGAAGACAATTGAAAGCACAGATAGATAAGATGAATGAAATTCAACAACAGATTTCTCAATTGCAGAGTGTAGCCCAAAGGTGGACGAGATGAGCGTACTCCTCTCCCAGATACAGGCGTCACAGGCACGTACCCAGCCCTCAGTACCTCCTCCAGTTCAGAGCGAGAGAGGAGACCGAGACAGGAGCGGTAGATGATTTTTTATATCATGATGTTCCTATCTCTTGATTTCCTCTTGTTTTATTACACATTCATATTTTCTATTCTTCTGGATATTTGTATAACAATTTGTACGCATTATATTATATGTGTGTGATTGAATGATCCAGCGAGCCTGGGTGGTGGCTCAATTATGTGTGATTGAATGATCCAGCGAGTCTGGGTGGTGGCTCAATGATAATATATGTATTTGTTGAATGATTCAGGTAGTTCACATGTGAATATAGAGTGTTGTATGTTTAAATAATTTTTTTTTCTTTTCTGATAATATGTAAGCGGCTGAATAGCCGCTGCCAAAAAAACATATGTCAGCGGCTATTACATGCTGACAAAATAAGACATATGGCCGCGGCTCTGAAACCGCTGATAATAGTAAAATATATACCCGCGACTGTAAGCCGTGGCCATAACAATTATTGGCCGCGGTGGCTCTAACCGCTGCCAATAGTGACTTTATGACCGCGGCCTCGTTAGCCGCAGATAAATAATTATATGGCAGCGCCTACATTTAACGCGCTGACATAAGTTATGTCGCGGAGTTTTTGGCAGCGGCTTTGGCAGCGCCTGGAGAGGCGCGGATATAATCATATGTCCGCATTTATGGACGTTTGGCAGCGGCTCCCAACCGCTGACAAATATGCTTCTTTTTGTAGTGTGAGACGGTGACACGGTGAAACAGTGGAGCTTAAGATGGAGGCGGACAGAGAGATCTAGGAGCTGCACCACTGCATCGTTTGGAACGCCGGGGAGAAGAAAGCCCCCGCTCGCCAATCTAAGAAGCCTCCCAGCACGCACGCACACAGGATTTCACCTACACATGTGTCACTCAATAGACCCTCTCATTTGCAGTTTACATTCTCCAAGGTTAACAATTCACTGGTCATCGTGGTGGGCTTGGGGGTGGCAAACAAAGTCTTGGCATGTGCATATGGTAATTTGCGCCTTGCTTGCTTGGAGAAGAAGGAGACGGCAGTCGGCAGCTGATCAAGTGTGCTTTTTGCTTATAAATAAGCTCGTGATTAATGAGTATATATAGCTGGGAACTATTTGAGTGAAGCAGGCAACGTTGTGTTTAAAGGGAAATGGTTTAGTAAGGCAATTTGAGACAACTGGTAACACACCAATTCAAACACATATTATGAGAAATACTAGCTTGGTGCACTCAAAAAAAAAAAAACCCGACCTCTTTTATCAAATATTTATGATTTCCTCTTTGAGAAATATTTAGAGCACATTTTAATGTGCACTAAACATGACACACCCATTAGAGATGTGACATTTGTCTCTTAGAATTATAATATCTTTTCCATCCAACTTATTAAACCCTCAAGAGAGAAATGGCACACCCCTAGTGGGTGTGCCCAAGTTCGTGCACACATGGGTGTGCACTAAATATTTCTTTCCTCCTGACACGTGATAATGATGATGTTATTGGGTTTGTGTCAAGTAGGGTGTCCAAAAAGTGAGCCTTATCCTCTTACTCGAATTTTTTGTTTCCTTATTCTGATCTCTGAGTTAGATTGATAACAAAGTGTAAAAGATGATTCTCAATTTCAATTATTAAATATTATTATTTTCTCATTTTAATTGCTAAATATATAAATAAATTTTAAAATTTAAAAATAAATAAATTTGAAGAGAGAGCTAGAGAGAAAAAAGAGGGAATGATGATGCATTAAAGTTGTGCCTCAAAAGTTGAGGTGGAGGAATTTTTGGAAAGATTGAAATTTTTTAAAAAGTAAATCACCTTAGCATAGTTTCAAATACTATTTTAGTCGAAAGTAATATTTGATGCACACCACTTCCCAATGATGTGTGCGCAAATCAGACAGTCACGCTGTGATTTACGTGCACACCATCGAGAGGTAATTAATGTGCATCAAGTATTTCTCTTTAGTCGACTCGAAAAATGTTTCTCGAGATTCAATTCTTGCATGTCGGATTAAGGTGGCTCCCAACGAATGAGATCCAACCTCAACAATTGGAGTGCTCAGCTTGGCCCTTGCAGGCTTCAACCCGCGGGTTCATCAGGGACAAAGAAGGGGCAGGAGAACGTCAACGCCCCTCTCATGCATTCTTTATAAGTTATATTTCCTCTTCCAAAACACCATCGATATCACCCCGATCGGACTCCAGCTCTATATATTAATTTGCAGAACCCAAAACCTAGCTAGTTGCTTCTCCACCCCAGTTTCGGACGGATCCAGAGCCATGAAGCCTGGGGATCGGCTCCTTGTCCCCGTTTAATCAGTTCCGAGCTTTAAAAACTTGATCAAGGGATGTGGCGGGGTGCTGGTTAGAAATGGGTGCACCAAGTTACCCACTCTTCCTTGCAGCAGAGAATAAGATAGTATATGTATATGTGTACCGTGTGTACGTAGTACGTGCTGAGAGTGCGCGCGTGGTTGCCCACTGCGCGGAAGCGAAGGCAAGTTGGGCATGTGAAGGCATGATCATGCGCGACTTTGGGGTGGGGGATTCGAACCATAGATAACAGTGGTCGGGGACATCTGCAAGCTCGACGAGGAAGTCCGTAAGACTTGGCGATGACCAATTAACTTCACCTTTGCACCGGTTGCGAGGCTAAATGACCAAATGAGAGAGAGAAGAATTAATGGACCCTCGCGGATCAGGTGTGGAACCCATGGTCAGATCATGTTATAGGAAGCCTAAAAGATGGAAAGGAAAGAAGCAGCTGGCGGATTAATTAAGAGGAGAACAGAAGAGATCCCAAGAGGACCCCCCATTCGAGATCAAATCTTCTATATATATTGTCTTTACGAACCAAGTATGCCCAAGGGTGTAGATCGATCTTTTGTACTAAGATCATGCTGCAAGCTATCTTTTAGTGGTTACGTTTTGTATGCCTGATACGAGTCGGCATATTTACGTTTCATAACTCAATTCCATAAGATCAAAAAGGATAGGAAACAAGACTGAGACTGAGACTGTGCCATATATATATACTCCCCGGGGCACACACATATATTATATTTGGATCATAAAGTACTGTTACCAGTCATCTTTCTAATGGAGTTTATGTTACAGCCAATTTTCTGATAAAGAACTACTGAACCTCCAATTCCAATAAGCAAAGGGGGAGAGAGAACACAGACTGTGAAACGAAGATTATGAAGTACTGTCCAAGTGAAGTGATTCAAGTCTCAAGACATGTCCAAGGAACCCTCCATCATACATACGACTAATTACCTGCAAACACAAGACAGTACTCCCGGCCCGAGAAATGAAGGGAATTAAAGAGATCTAAGACGGGAAGAAGGAAGAAGATGTTGCTTGCTAGAAATGTAATAGTTGACTCTTCAAAGAGAGATGTTTAGGGTTTAGGGAACAAGTATTTGTTCTTAGTTGGAGATTGATGAATTCATTTGCAAGCGATAGTCAATTTATGGAAGTAGTTTTTAGTGCCGACCCTCTCAATGGCGGATCTAGAATTTTTATTTAGTTGATGTATTCTTAGACGTATTTTTTTGATCTAGTGGGGTCACTAATGATGAAACTTTACATCACTAATAGAAGCTTTTCAATTCAATGGGATCACAGGATCCCACTGGCCCCAAAATGGCTCCGCCACTGGACCCTCCGATGGTCAACTTATTTTAGCTCGATACGAAGATAAGTAAAGATTCAAGAAGAGGAGAGAGAAAGTACAGGTTTGAACTAAATAGTGGTCGCCAAGTGTCCTCTCTCCTTTAACTTTGCTCATTGACCTTATTTTCAAGATAGCTGGGGACAGGAAAGAGAGAAGGGGCACCCAAAATGTGACTAAAATCTGTTTGGCTACTCTTCCTCTTCTCCTTCTTAATGTTGTTGTTGTTCTTCTTCTTCTGGGGACTCTTGTTGGGCTGAGCCTTCTAATTAGAAGTTGTAAAATGTTGGATCTGACCAGTGGGCCCATCATTCATGATGTAATGAGAGTACTAGATTAGAAGGTCACCAGCTTCTTCGTGCGGCACTTGTTATCATGTACTTATCACTGCCAGCCCGTCCAGATGTCTTTTTCAAACGTTGCAGCCCTTCTTCGTGCATGCAACTTTGAACATGTTTTACATTAGGTTAACAAATGCCATCGTGTTAATTATGCCTCTTTCATTGGTTAACTAGGAGCTTCACGTATTAGGACCGCTGATTTAATTAACCATTAAAGACTTAAATGGACTGAGTAACCTGTCCTTTAAATTTTCAAAGGTTTTTCGTTTACCGATGTGGAGAGGTATCTAATTGGATATTGATAACCTGCTAAGAATCATTTTTTTTTCTTTTAAATACCCATTAATCCTGATTAGTAATTTATTAGCTATCAACATCCAAACGGAGAGAAAAGCTTACTCCTCAGCCGAATTGGTCGGCCGAGCTGTACTAGCACTCACAAGGTTGGTGTGAGATCCGTTATCATGATGGCGACGGATCCCACACACTGTGAGTGTTAGTATTGCTCGGTCGAACAATTCGATCGAACAGTAAACACTAAGCTCTAATAAATATAAGGGGATCATGGAGAGAGAATGGTGATCTATGAAAACGGGTACAATAAGTGAGAAGAGAGTCATTAAGTTTTTAAACATGAAAAGAACAACTTATTGCTTCACCCTTTGCATTATCGCAAGGTCCACACATCGTATGAGAGTGGATATTAGATCAATACCCTCTTTGGAAGATGTTTAAGCATGAATGATGCTGTAACAACCATGGGTTTATGTTAAATTTTTCTTCATATTTTTGTAATATTAATTACATAGAATGCTTTTGCCTATTAGCTCAGTTGGTTAGTGCGTCGTGCTCATAATGCGAACGACGCAGGTTCGAGACCTGCATGATGAGCCAAACATATACAAATGTTGTTGGTTTTTTTGTTCTAACCCCATTTTTGGCAAAACCGTGGATCAAGCCCAATTAAGAGCTTCTTCCCGGGTAACCCGCGGGCCAAACCCAGTTACGAGTGTCCTTTTGCCATTACCCAAGGACCAAGGTTCTTTTAAGTTCATCTCTTCACCAAAAGGTGTGCCTAATCCCACAACTCCTCCAGCTAACATGCTTCAACAACAGCAAACGATTCCGTGAATCCTGAAACGATGACCCCGAACAATCATACTGCTGTAGATCTACTTCACATCTTTGCACACGTACAAAAGATCTTAAGGAGACGAAAGGATACACAGGCAAAAAGAACCACCGATCACACAGTCCTTCATCTGACAAAATCAGACCAACATGATACAACGTGCAACCCCTTCAGACAGGGGTTGAATGCAATCAGAATACAAAGGACCAACGATGTTACATCCAGCTCCGAGCTGATGGGCAGACTTCACATAATCACATCTATGCAAACGGACAAAAGATCTTAAAGGAGGCAATAGGATACACAAGCAGAAAGAACCACCGATCACATAGTCCCTTCATCTGACAAAATCAAACCAACATGATACATGTAACCCCTTCAGACGGGGGTTGAGGGCAATTCCTCGGGGTTGTGGAGATCAGAATACAACGTAGCCGACCACAAATGATGTTAAGGGGACGGTGAGGTTGTCATCCAGCTCCGAGCTGAGGGGCAGAGACTCCACGAGTGTTGCCACCACAGAGACGAAGAGGAACCCAAGAACCCAATGCCAGCTGACTTCGACAAGCCCGAATAAAGAATAGTAGTACAAGTACCTGAAGAAACAGAGCCCCACAGGCTGTTAAGGAGTGGATTTGGATATTTGGATTTGGGGGAGAGGTGTGCGCGAGTAGTCACCAGACAGATGCAAGGAAGCCGGCCATCGCCATGGCGATGCTGCCTGCATAAGACTTGTTAGGGTTATAAGGAAGTTTGCGTCTGCCAAATCGTCTCCCAACTAGGTCAGCCGCACCTGAGAGATCACAGGAGAAAGAAGAACTTTAAGGATGTTAATGTGAGAAGAAATGAACTGGAGGGAAACATCGGAATCAAGTACCATTGACCTCCTTGACTAGGTTTTGCAGTTTTTCAGAATTAGTCTTTAATGATCCAACCCAGACTATCAGCTCTTACCCATTTTTTTTAAACCTTTTGGGCACTTTTGAAGAGCATGGTTTGCTTGGAGTTAGACAAACAAGGATGCCCCTATCCACCGCAGGGAACAAAAAGGCAGATTCAAAGTGCCAAAAGTTAACAAAAAGGCAGATTCAAAGTGCCAAAAGTGAAGATTGTGCTTCGCATATGAGAATCAACCATAAATTCTTTCATGTTGTTCACAAATGGTATGCTAGATTTCATTTGGAAACTTATCTGCAACTGATTACAGTCATTGGGATCTTTAAGATGGCTGTAACATTCATAAACCACAAGCATTCCTCAAGCAAAGAGGTAGCTTATTGGAAAGAAAAAAAGGAAGGGTGAGAAATTCAGAGGAAAGAAGTCACCACTTTTAATGAATGGATAAAAGTTTGTACGGTTTTCCTTGTATTTCATTAGGAAACAAATGGCACTGCTGCAACACTCAAATCTCCTCACTTACTGAAAACACTTGTGAGATTACATAGCACTGGTTCTCATCATTCAAAATCAAAATTCTTTAGACAAAGTCAAAGAATTGGATTTCTCACAAGACAGGCAACAGGAAGCTCTACCAAATAGCATTAGGGAAAACAGAGCATGACTCTAAGTGGCTGATTAAGGTTACAACATTAATCAATGCATCAAAGACATGCAGGAAGGTAACATGTATTAAACCATACCATCTCCTGCACATAGGTTGCAAATAGCAGCTATGGCAATCGGTGAAGTTCGCCAGAAGACTGAAGTTGCCAGGGTAATGGTGCAGGCATAATATAGTGGTCCTTTAAGAAGTTCCCTATGACCAGAGAAGGAACGGAAAAGAATTGCTCAATGTGAAAATGCTAAAGTTGTAAAGAAGGTTCAATTTGTTGGCAAATTGGCAATAAAATATCCAAAATTAGCATAACAAAGGATATGCAACCTGTAGTCTCCATGTCTGCTCATTGATTTGACCATGGCATCATTTCTCCATATACCAAGTCCTAATAACAGCATCCTTATTATGTTTATCCCAGGAGCAAGGGCAGCCAGAAATGGAGCTAGGCTCCCAGAGCTGTAAAAATAAAATAACAGAATCATCTGGGATAAATGGTAAGCAAGTAAAACTCCTTGGGAAATCTCATTACCTGAAGAGGGGCCAAAAAAGCATGAAGGCCAATCCAACACTTACATGGACTAGCTTCCTATTGGTTGTCTGCAAGGGATAAAAAGGTCCTTAGTGATAAAAAGGTCCTTAGCGATGGCCCAATTCAAGCAATAAACAAGTTGAATTTATAAACTTGATTTTCTTAAACTAACTTCAAACCCTAACACATCCATGATACAATCTCCAAGTACAGATATTAAACAAATGCTTTATATATGTTATCTATGTAGGAAAGGCACATAAAAAATACTTGAGATAAATATATATGCCCGTGAAATACATGGAAATATCACATATACCCCTGAAATCTTCACCCGTATTTGAAAGTATTACACCACAAATGCCCTTCTTTTAGTTGAAACTCACCATGGTTAAGGGGTGGAAAAGACTAACATATCGTCAATTTAAAATCTCCTCCCACCCACCACATCACCCTCTTTCTCTCTCACACAGTTTTTTGGCAAGGGTATTTGTGTCTTTTGAAACTCATTTAATAGTTCCATCCATGTTTTAACACAATATTCCTTGTTTGTGACAGCCAGTTAACCCAACGTATATAACTGATGCATTTTTACATATTTGATAAGGCCAAGATTTTAGAGGTATATGCAAGAATACAGTAGTTTTCAGGGTTGTATAAGTATTTAACTCAAAATTGTTGTGCTAACTTTCACATACAACAAAAATTACAATAGAGGTCCATCCCGAGATTTTAAATGACATGTAAAGGTAAAACAGTCAAATGAAATATCATCTGTCTCTGCAAATGAAACAATAAGCAATAGACGAAGATAATAGTCCATTTCAAGTCCGAAAAGAACAATCTTAGGAAATACAGTTTGAACCAAACCTCAACATTCCTCCCACTTTAGCAGCCTACACCAAAGAAGAAAGTCCAAATGCAAAATGAAAATACTTTCATCTCTACGCCACAACCAAAAGCAGAAAGGCTAACCAAGGATCTATAACAGCAGTGCAGAAATCCAAGTTGTTGGCAACAATGACAAACATAATCCATATTATCTGTCTAACAATATTTTCAGTCAAGAGGCCTTCTCTCCTGGATACAAGTCTAGCTTAGCAAGAAAAGAGACTCCTAGCTGCTATGTCCACATAACTCATATTTAGCCTATGCTATTATTAAGGATTGCTTGTGTCATTAATGTGAGAAATAAGCTTATAAAAGAAAAGCTTAAGAATAGCTGGGACTTTTCAACACAGATCTCTCTGGAAAGCTCTTCAAACATGTCATATGGATAGCCTAAAAATATCGTCATTTATTATTGACAAACTAGTTCAGAATGGCATCTTGTTTCCAGCAAGTAGCAAATCAAAGATAAGGATCCACTCTGCAACCCTCATCATCAAGATAGAAGAACAGTCAAATATGAGTTGCCATCCTCAAATAAATAAAACCTTTGGCAGGACCAGCAAAGCAGGAAACAAGTAAAGCAAGTTGAATATCCTGATTTTGAAAAATAGAGCATATCCTTCCACTAAATATAATCATGGATCTCATCCCAAATAGTGCACAGCATTGCATGAGCCAACACACCCTTTGACCTCCTAGATGTGTCCATGTCACACCCCCAAAAAGAAGGGACATGACAACACTATCAGAACAAGCAGGAACAGTTAAGCAATTGTAATAAGACGTAGGATATCAAGACTATACTGTTCACTATATTTATATAGGAGTATTACATGGGTGAACAGTGAAGTGTAACCGGTCTGATATCATGTGAGTTCAGCCACTCAACACACTTCCCACCCATGTTAATCTGTGCTTAAGAATTACCTGAAAAATGTTAATAAAGGTAGGGTAAGCAACAAGTCCAGTAGAATTGACCCTCTAATCACTCTAAATCATACATTAGAAGTTAGAGGGATAAATCGGAATATGGTTGACAAGAGTGGTGTACACAACTTACATTAACTATTTTGACTTAGCCCAAGGTTTCTACCCATCCTCACAGGTCAACTACAAGATGTTGAAGGCTAATAATCTCATATTACTTGTCCTCTGAACGGGCTCTAATACCACTTCTGTCACGCCCCCAAAAAGAAGGGACATGACAACACTATCAGAACAAGCAGGACAGTTAAGCAATTGTAATAAGACGTAGGATATCAAGACTATACTGTTCACTATATTTATATAGGAGTATACATGGGTGAACAGTGAAGTGTAACCGGTCTGATATCATGTGAGTTCAGCCACTCAACACACTTCCCACCCATGTTAATCTGTGCTTAAGAATTACCTGAAAAATGTTAATAAAGGTAGGGTAAGCAACAAGTCCAGTAGAATTGACCCTCTAATCACTCTAAATCATACATTAGAAGTTAGAGGGATAAATCGGAAATATGGTTGACAAGAGTGGTGTACACAACTTTACATTAACTATTTTGACTTAGCCCAAGGTTTCTACCCATCCTCACAGGTCAACTACAAGATGTTGAAGGCTAATAATCTCATATTACTTGTCCTCTGAACCGGGCTCTAATACCACTTCTGTCACGCCCCCAAAAAGAAGGGGATGTATACTATACTGTTCACTATCCTGTCTTATTACAATTGCTTAACTGTCAGTGCTTGTTTTGATATTATTGTCATGTCCCCTTCTTTTTGGGGGCGTGACAGTCCACCTCCTATGCCATCCAACAACCAATTTCCCCTCATCCAACCACCAAGTTATGCACACTTTTTGAAGTATCAACTCCAAGGAACTCCACAAAGAAACAATTCATTGTCTCATCCTATTCATCACACAATCAGCAAGTCATCCTGGGTCCTCCATGAATTTCCCAACTTGTCACATGCTGGGAATCCAAAATGTGATATCCTCCATAACAAGGCATTCACCTTCTAAAGGCAAGCACGAGTACCAGCACTGACAGCTGAAACTTCCAACGGCAGTAAAATCCATCCATCAGCAAGAAGATGCCATACACATCTAAATTCTAAACATAAACAACTCTTTGCCTTAAAAGGGTAGTACCCTTCGTCTGGCCTTCCCCCCTGTCTTTGTATGCAGCTTTTAGCCCCATGTTTTGTCTTCTTTCATCAATAAAATTTAAATTTTTAGATTAAAAAAAAACAGCTACTCTTCAGCTCTAACTGAAAGGGAGATCTGGAAGAGACTCTAAACCAGAAAATACCTCCAAATTTTCCCATCCTCGTATGTTCACAAAATCAGACAGATTTCTCCTCCCAATCAAAGGAATACCTGAATATAGGTGACATCAGTTCGCAAGAGTAACAATCTAAACTCAAGGATCTGATGAATGACTGCAGAAGCACTCTTATGTGATGTCCACATGATAAAAGACCAAATAAAGCTTCAGATTACCAATCAAGTTTAGTCCAAGAACCAACAAAATCATCAAAACCAATCATGTAACTTCTTCACTCCAATGACAGTGGAAACCCCATCAACTCTCCAATCAAACCCAATCCATATTAGCATATTACAGGTACAGTATCCCACGGCAATGTTGGAATGATTAATGTTTAATTTAAAACTTTGTTTTGATTTCATCGCATTTGGTGAACTCTACAAAGAGTTCTTGGCTGTCCATTGTGAGGTTTTTCACCTCATGTTAGACTGGTTCTTGAGGCTTATCCCATATTGAAAGTTGAGAAAAAAGTTCATTTCCTTTATAAAGTTGCTTCTTTTCTTTAGAGATGTGATCTTTAGGGAGAGCTATGGAGAAGGGCCCATTTGGGCTTGTGGGTCTTGGGTCTTATTTCACACGCACGTGAATTGCCTTGCCTTGTCGTGGCCATGGAGTAGCACGCGCATGGAGGTCTAGTTGTCCACCTACGTGGCTTTCTTTATTTTTATTGTTTATTGACTTTGACCGTCCGTTTGAATTCTTCTTGGTTTGCTTCCCAGTTTTGAATCCTGAACCGTCACTCCCCTTAATGGGAAGACGTTACCACAGGAGTTTTAAGGGCTCTCTTGGACTTGCAATTTTCCTCTCTTCGACTTGGGCTCTATCTCAGCTTCAACTCGAAGGCTTCCTGCACTTCTGCTCGTGTTTTTGGCTTCCTATTGAGGGATAACTAGTGATCAGTCTACAGAGGTGTTCGTCTGGCGGCATGATTGGAGTGCACATTCGCGCTGCGGTTGTGTGGGTCATCATAGCTTAGAAAGAGTTTGTCATCATCATATTGCACCATGGTAGGGGTGAAACGACTTCAAAGAAAGCGACGTCGCGCTTCAGCCCTGAGTTTGCGTATTTCTAATTTTTCTAATAGCCATCTTGAATAGATAGTCTTTGTTTGTTCCTGCTATACAAATCTCGGTTTACAACATTTGAAGTCATTTTGGATTCTATCTGTTCATATGGCGCATAAATCTATTGCTCATCTGAAAAAGTTTTTTGGTCAATTTTTTACGACATGGTAACAGAAGATGAGATATTGGCTTACTTCGTTAACCTTGTTTACTGTCATTGAGAATGGTCCTCCAACAGAGGAGAATGAACCTGCTCGATCTATTGTACTTAAACAGTTTAAGGAAAAAGATTATTTATGCATTGGTAGCATACAATCCTACTTGTCTGATAACCTGTATGGCATATATTGTTTTGTTGAAACTACTAAAGAGTTGTGGGAATCTTTAAATAAGAAGTATGATTCAGAGGATGTAGGCTTAGATATTATTAATGTGGCGAATTACTTTAATTATAAGATGAAGGAAGATATGTTCGTAGTGGATCAAGCCCATGAGATTCAATACCTGGTGTTGGAGATTCAGCATTGTCACATGAATATTGATGAGAAGTTTCAGATCTGTGCACTTTTAACTAAGTTGGCATCATCTTGGAATGACTTCTCGCTAACTCTTCAACATAAGAGACATAACATGACTGTAGAGTAAGTAATTATTGATATACAAGTTAAGGAGAAAAATAGGGATAGAAACAAGTCTAGGGATCTTCCTACACCTACTGCTAAAGCCACTGAATATGACTCTAAGACCAATCTTGTTGAGAGAACTAAGAACTTCCACAAGAAAAACAAAAAAGATCACAGTCAGAATCAGAACGGTAAGAAGATTATTAAGAAAAACAACTCTGATGCAGATAACACATGCTATGTTTGTGGTAGAAAAGGTCATAAGGTTTACAAATACTTTGATAGAAAGGGTGGTAAGAATTTCAAGAAAAACAATCTCAAGAACAAATTGAATGTTGCAACTAGTCAACCACAAGTGAATGTAACTGTGGGTTCCACTTCAGATAATAGGTTTGTAACCATTAATCCTAAAACCCATGTGACATGTCTACCAATTGATTGGCGGATAGACGAGAGAGATAATGTTCATGTCTGTTCTGATAGACGTTTGTTCTGTAACTTTCAGGACCTCATAGGCAGAAGCGTGAGTTTACATCTGGAAAGATATTGTGCCTCTACAAGGTGCAGTTTGTGCCGAGAATGAGGAGGAATTGATTAGTGGATCGTTGTTAGTTCAACATGATTATGAACTTTTATTTAAAGCCAATAAAGTTGTAATGACTAGACACAGTGTGTTTATTGGGAAAGGTCATCTTTCTAATGGTCTATTTATTTTGAACACTGATTCTAGTACTAATATAAATTCCTCCTCCACTTCTTACAATGTGGAATTGTGTGATGTGTGGCATGCTCATCTTGGTCATGTGAATTTGAATACCATTAACAGAATGATTAAGCTAGAGTTAATTCCTCTTTTTAACATCGATAAAAGTAATAAATGTTAGATTTGTGTGCAAGCTAAACAACCTAGAAAGCATTTTAAGTTTGTTGATCGGAACATCTCTATCTTAGAATTGGTTAATACCGATATTTGTGAGGGAAGTGGTTATGACGGGAAATGAATGGTGGCTAAATCAAAGTCTTTATTATGTTTTATTTGGCCTATTAAAAGACCCAATGGTTGTAACTTTATTTGACTTTACAAATTCCTAGGGTCATTAAAATAATTAAGTTTAAGTCCTTTAGGTTTCCTAAGTCTTAAGTAAGATCTTTATTAAGTGTCTT
Organism: Colocasia esculenta; assembly: GCA_014218235.1. Classification (NCBI taxonomy): domain Eukaryota; kingdom Viridiplantae; phylum Streptophyta; class Magnoliopsida; order Alismatales; family Araceae; genus Colocasia; species Colocasia esculenta. Next base: position 211,130,452 of record CM024753.1, read on the forward strand.
TTTGTATGAAGAGTCTCTTTATTTTAAAGTCTATATATAAAGTCTTGTAACCAAGGATGATGGAATAGAGAAGAAAAAAAATTGGAGTTCTTGTGAGTGCCTCTGAGAATAGAGTTTGTATTTAGGTGTGAAGCCCTCGGGTGAGAAGCCCCAAGGTAGTCCCTGCAAAAAGGAGGGTGCAAAGCCTACACTCCCACCTCTTATCCCTCTTTTCAGTGAGATTCTGGCGACCTTCCCGTTTCTCTCTCTTCCTTGCCCTCTTTTCTCTCTCTATCCCGCATCAAGTTCCCTAACTAGAGGTGGAAAAAAGTATTTTATTACTTTTATTGATGATGCTTCTAATTTTGCATGTTTTACTTTATTAAGACTAAAGATGAGGCTTTAGAAAAACTAATTGAGTTCAAAGCTCTTACTGAAAAACAATTTGATTTGTTTCTTAAACATTTACGTTCCGATAGAGGAGAGTATATTCACATACCATGGATAACTTTTTTAAAGAAAATGGAATAATACATGACTTGACTGCTCCATATTCACTTGAGTCTAACGGAGTTGCTAAGAGGAAAAATAGGATTTTGATGGACATGGTGAATTCCAAATTGTGTAATTCAGGCTTGCCTGAGATTGCGGGGAGAAGTCTTACTCTTTGCATGTCATGTCCTAAATTGTGTTCCTCATAAATCTCAAGATAAATCTCAATTTGCATTGTGGTTTAAAAGAAAACCAAATTATAATTTCTTAAAAGTATGGACTGTCTTGCAAAGATTAAAATTCTTGAAACTAAGAAAAGAAAATTGGTTCTAAAACCGTGGATGGAGTTTTTATAGGTTTTGCTAAAGATAGTTCTGCATATCAATTTTTAATCATTAAATCTGGTATTTCTGTAAATTCTATTTGTGAGTTTGGTGATGTAAGTTTCTTTGAAGATGTATTTCCATTTAAAACAAAATTGAATGTTTCTATAGATTCTTCGAACATCTCTTCCTCTAGTGGTTCTAAAGTCATAGATAACAAGTCTGAAATAGAACCAAGAAAAAAGTAAGAGAATTCATTTTGAAAAGTCATTTGGTGATAATTTTACTTCTTTCAATATTGAAGAAGATCCAATTACTTATAGAGATACAATATCTGTTTCTGATTGTGCCTTCTGGAAAGAAGCTATTAAGAGTGAAATTGATTCAATTTTGTTAAATCATAATTGGGAATTAGTCAATCTTCCACCTAATAGGAAAACAATTAGTTGCAAATGGATATTTAAAAGAAAATAAAGCTTGATGGTACTATAGATAAATATAAGGCCAAGTTGGTTGCTAAGAATTTAGACAAAAAGAGGAGATAGATTTCTTTGACATCTACTCCCCTGTAGCTAGGATGACTACTATCCGTATACTTGTTGCATTGGCATCGATATATAATCTGAAAATCCATCAAATGAATGTTAAGATTGCATTCCTTAATGGAGAATTGTAAGAGGAGATATATATGAACCAGTTAGAGGCATTTGTAGTTCCTAATCAAGAGCATAAAATATGCAAGTTAGTGAAGTCCTTATATGGACTCAAACAGGCGCCTAAACAGTGACATCAAAATTTTGATGAGGTGATTGCTTCATTTAGTTTCAATATGTGTGAATCTAACAAGTGTTTACATATCAAGTTATTTAATGATTCTTGCATCATTTTGTGCCTTTATGTTGATGATATTTTAATCCTTGGTAATGATGTTATGGTAATCAATGAAACAAAACAGTTCCTAAGTAGTAAGTTTGACACGAAAGATCTTGGGGAAGCTAAAGTTATTTTGGAGTTAAGGCTCGAAAATTCACCTGAGGGATATTCAACATCCCAAGCTCATTATGTTGAGAAGGTATTGAAGAGGTTTGACATGTATGAATGCAAACCTGTAAGCAGTCCTCTAGATCCTAATGTCTTACTGAAAAAGAATAGAGCACAGAGTGTTAAATAATTACATTATTCACAACTTATTGGTAATTTAATGTATTTGTCTAACTGCAGTAGACCTGATATATGTTTTGATGTGAATAGACTAAGTAGATATGCTTATAGTCCTAACAAAGTACATTGGCATGCTTTAGAAAGTTGTAAATATTTGAAAGAAACATTGTTTTTTACTCTACATTACAGTAGATTTACTGTTGTTTTAGAAAGTTTTGCAGATGCAAGTTGGGTAACTGGAAAGACCCAAGGTAAGAGTACTTCTGGTTGTCTTTATGATGGGTGGAGGCACTATAATCTAGAAGTCCGCAAAACAAACTGTGCTAGCTCGGTCTACTATGGAAGCTGAGTTAATTGCACTTAAGGTAACAGATAGAGAGGTAGAGTGGCTTAAGAGTCTTTTGACTGAGATCCCTATGTTGGGAAAGCCAACTCCTACCATCTCTCTATATTGTGATAGCCAGAATGCCATAGTTAAGACAAAGAGTGAAAAGATGAATGACAAGTTAAGTTCTCATATTAGAATGAGAATTAAATTTGTTAGAGAAGATTTATCCAAAGGAGCAATATCTTTGGATTATATAAAATCTGCGAAGAACCTGGCTGATCTTTTGACAAAAAGATTAAATAAAAAGATGATAGTAGAATCATCGAGGGGGATGGGATTAAAGCCCATAATCTGAACACCTTCAATAGGAACCCAACTTATAGACCAGAGATCTCAAGATGAAGGTTCAATGGGATAACAAGTTGAGTGAGTGTTTGTGTAGAGCACCTTGTGGAGACTAGTGTCTCAATATCCCTCCCTATGTACTTTAACTGGTACAGAAAAGATTGAGTAGTATGTTCTTAATGAGTCCAAAGTTATAGAGGCAAGGTGTAGGTACGAACTAATACACCTTGGAGGACTTACCTATGTGAGTGGGATCGTGGGGCCACGATCAAAGAGTAACTTAAGTGGCTTAACTTTAGAGCACTCGTGAAACAAGATACAAAGCACAAGGCCGAAATGTGCTACCCCGTGAGAACACCTCTCTGATCAGTGTTGGGTGCGCTGCATGAAACTCTCCCTACAAGGGTCAAAGTTCAAGACCTAGTTCACTTATACCTGTAGGGTGAGGGAAATACTGCATTATGTAAAGATTCAAGTCATAAGACACATTTACTTATGCATGGTACTCTTTCTCTAGCTCTCCATATCTGTTTTCCTCAAGCTTTTAATAATTTTTTGAGGTGGGTGAATGTTGGAATAATTAATGTTTAATTTAAAAGTTTGATTTTGCTTTCATCGCATTTGGTGAACTTTACAAAGAGTTCTTGGTTGTCCATTGTGAGGTTTTCACCTCATGTTGGACTGGTTCTTGAGGCTATCCCATATTGGAAGTTGAGAAAAAGTTCATCTCTTTTATAGGATTGCTTCTTTTCTTTAGAGATGTGATCTTTAGGGAGAGCTACGGAGGATGGCCCATTTGGGCTTGTGGGCCATCGGCCTTATTTCACACATACGCGAATTGCTTTGCCTTGCGGTGGCGTGGCGTGCACGTGGAGGTCTAGTCGGCCACCTACGTGACTTTCTTTATTTTTACTTGTTATTGACTTTTGACCGTCTATTTGAATTCTTCTTGGTTTGCTTTCCGGTTTAGAATCTTGAACCATCGCTCCCTTTACTGGGAGGACGCTACCACAGAAGTTTTAAGGGAAAGAGGGAAAGAAGAACTTTTTTCTCTTTTGGACATGCGATTTTCCTCTATTAGACTTGTGCTCTATCTCAACTTCAACTCAAAGGCTTCCTCCGCTTCTGCTCGTGTTTTTAGCTTCCTGTTGAGGGAGAACTAGCGATCAGTCTACGGAGGTGTTCGTCTGGCAGTGCAATTGGAGTGCACCTTCGCGCTGTAGTTGTGTGAGTCGTCATATCTTAGAAGGAGTTCGACGTCATCCTATTGCACTGTGATAGGGGCGAAACGACTTCAAAGAAAGCAACATGGCCATGAGTTTGCGTACTTCTAATGTTTCTAATAGCCATTTTGAATAGATAGTCTCTGTTTGCTCCTGCTATACAAATCTCGGTTTTCCACTATTCTCAAGCTCTTCATAAATCAGAACCACAATGAAACATGCTAAAAACAGAATTCTGTCCAGTGGAGGTAGAAAAAAAAAAACCAGCATCGCCAATCTAGGAACAGAGAACCTAGATGAAAATCTAAGTTTCTGGCTTAGCAGCCGCCAAAGACTTAAGCTTTCTTCTACTTCTGAAACGGGGGAGCGGCCGGCATAAAAAATGGAAAGGGAGTCACTGGGGCCACTCACCTGCTCGAACACCCCGCGCTTAGCGAGCTCCTCCCAGAACCGAAGCAGCGTCAAGGCCACCCCCGAAGTGAAGGCCGCCGCGAGAACATCATGGGCAACGGCACTTTGCCCCCACATCGAGGCCCCCGGAGCCGCCGAGGCCCGTCGAAACCGGCCGCCGTCGGGAGAGGAGAAGGGCGGAGGACGAACGCTGCGCAACCGACGGAGGAGGGGCCCGCCGACGGAGGTGTGAAGGGGCCGCGGGGGCAGCAGGCGGGTTGGGGGGGCAACGGCAGCCACTAGGTGCCGGAATGGTGATGCCATTCCAACCTGTGCCCGCATGCGGTTGGTCCTTTCGAAATATTTAAGGATTTTTGACTTTCGGTCAAAAAATATATTCAAAACTAATTTTAAGTTCAATGTTTAAAATTTTTAATTTTAAGTCCTGTTAAATTTTTTGTCTAATAAGTTATTTCTTTCTTTTTCTTTTTTTCTTAAAAAATCTATTCTACCCCTGATTTGGTGGTGAACCAAACCCTCCACCTCGTGAGAAATACAAGTCCAATTTAAATTTTCTTCTCCAACTCTCTCTATGTGCGTCCAACCTCTCGCGACGTATCTTTGATACTATACTGCACCACATCCAAAAAATCAAATAATACGTTCAAATGACAAAATGTCATTTTACATATACAAATGTCAAGAAAATAATCATCTATCCCATATATAGAACACCAAAAAAATTTCAAAAAACAGCACCCAAAAAAGTCAATATAAACACCCTAAAAAACATCAAAAAAATACCACAAAAAATCAATCAACACGTCCAAACAGCAGGGCAGTTGAGACATTTTATCTTCCCAACCGTTGCAAACTAACGGTGATTCTCACTTTTGGATTGGAAATTAAGAATTTTAATATTGGTGGACCTAAAATAAAATTTGACCGATCAATGAACTGAAAATTAAATAAGAACTTTGAATTTAGATCGGACGTTGATTTCACCAAATATTTAATACAACTGGGCGGCGGGAGATTTTTCTTGAGATTTGTTAACCGCAACCACCGAGTAGGAATTTAGGCCACTTGGGTTGGGATTACCGTCGGGTAAAAAGGTAGATACCTCTTTTTACTCAGAGTAATCCTGCCCCACCCCAGTAGATGGAGGCGGAATCCCCTCAGTACTGCGCAGGAGGGGATCCCGTCAGTACAAGACGAAAAATGGTATTTTTATGTTTCGGTCTCTGTGTAAAATTCAAAAAAAATTATACATGATGGGTTTAAATGTAAAATACCAATTTTTGTCTTATGCTGACCGAGATCCCCTCTTACGCGGTACTGAGGGGATCCCGTCTCTAGTAGATGGGGTAGGGGGTTAATTGGAGTGAGTGTTTTTTTAATTATTTATTATTTTAATATGATTTATTATATATCGGGTGAAATATGTAAGTTTTTAATTTTTTAAAAATAACTAAATTTAAAGAGGAGATATTATGTACCAACTCTATTTTTATTTTCAAAATAAAACAGGTTAATTTTTAATTAGCTTACCCATAATTAACTTACCATAATGTAGACTAACCCAAATGCTAAAGTGGGTTGTGGTCTATAGTTTTATATGTCGGAGGTGAGTATTACTGTAGTACCCTAGAAAATTCATTAATTAAAAATTATAGATAAATAGAAATTTTATCTATTAATAAATTCAAGTAGTTAAAAATGTACGCATCATTATTTCATGCGTAAAAACCCATATAAAAACTCCGTAAAAATAATAGTTATACTTTAATTGATATTCTCTAATGACCCATCAAGAAATTTGTGCATAAAAAAATTATTTAGATCAAGTTTAAGAAACTATGCGACTTATTAGCGTAATTAATGAATAAGTCAAAGAACTCATTATTTTATGAACCAAGCAAATTATAAATGAAATTAAACATGTGGGTAGATTTTAAATAATATGGGTTGATAGCTCATTATGATATTTAGACCAATAGATAATCTTGGTCCATGAATATATTCTCTAATAAAAGGATAATTAAAAATCTATTAAGTAAAGTAAGTACATGTGTTGTACAATTATGCTCACATGAGTTATTGGGCCAAGAGTAAGAGCCCAAATGAGAAGATTAGAAATATTGACATGAATAATATTTAATCAAATTAAAAATATGAAGTTATTTGAATAAGTGTGATAAATAGATTTAAATTAGAATAAAGGGTGAATAAATAGAATTAAATCAATACCCATTAAACTAAATTAGTAATGAGTTTTACTAATGGTCCTAGCATAAATTGTTGGGCCCAAATATGAAGAGTCCATCATGAGATAGGAAGTAATTAAGCAAAAATCGCACCTAAAAATATTAATAAATAGAAAATGGTAAGATAAAGACTAAATGTGATGTAATTATCCTAAATAAGAGTCCTAATCCTATCCTAAACCATTACCCACGAAATTGGACCCCTCCCATATCCTATTAGGTGACATAATGCTAGGGAATAAGGAGATAAATAGAGAAATTAAGAGTTTGAAGAGAAAGAGGAGTTTTAGAAGAGTAGGACTCTTAAACCAAGCCATACACACCCCAATTCGGCCCTATCACCCCATAGATCGTTGTTGGAGCTCTAGGGGACGAAAAGAGGAGCTGAGGATGAGAGGAGTAAGAAGGAAGAGGCTTGGAGCAAGAGGATTTCATCTTCTACCTCGTCTTCAAGCCCTAGGATTTCTTAAACGCGTGAAAGGTAGGCAATCTCTCAAGACAAATTCGTGTAAAAATTACCCTAGGAAGAGTTCATGATCTCGAGCAAAAGCCCTTTAGTTTCGGTCTATTTCGATCTCCCATGAGGGAGAATTAATTCTTTGAATCTCTGTCAGATCCATGCACCCGACCCTTCATGTTTGCTTGTGAATCTCGTGTGTACTTGACTTCATACCATGAGAAAATTCTCATAAATACTACTTCATGTTAGCTTTCAAACGCCCCTAGTTTGCCTAAATTTTATCATGTATCCATCTCTAATTAATTCATTGAACTTTGACTGCGCATGTTTACGTCATCGAAATGTAACTTGATCACAGCATATATAAACCTTGTCTATTTTCAAATTAATCATATATGTTGATAGATCTATATGTCTACTTTCGTTTAAAGATGGTTTCGTGATTTTTGGATGATTGTGTGATTTTATATGGAATTTACAAGTACCATGTATCAAACAGGATCCGCCCTGGAAAAAGGGAAAAAGGGCCGGACCCTTCTGGTATCGCGATGGCGCGACCCGCCGCGATATCACCGGGTCGCGCCCCTCTGTCTCCTCACGTTGAGAACGCGGCGTTCTGAGCCATCGCGTTCCCAACCCTCGAACTGGGCCACGCTGGCCAGTTCGCCTGTCGCGCCAGGCCACCCCGTCGCAACCTAGACCGCAACGGGAACCCCGTCGCGATACTCTATTGAACGCGACCGAGAACCCCGTCGCGACTTGATCGCGACAGGTCACCTCGTCGCCTCTTTACAATTTCGGCCAGAACCTTATATTAGGCATATACCCTGGCATTATTTGTCATATAACCCTTATACAAGTTAAACCATGTACTGTTAAGCTTAATAATCAACATGAATATTTTTATTTGATAAAATTTAAATAATTCTTGTTTATTTAAAAGCCGTGAGCACGACTTATCATATTCTCATGATCTCTCTACACTTGCACACACATATCATTAATGTTTGCCATTTGACCCTATTAAATTACTCAATAATGTATCTGGTAATTAAGTGGAATTAATTACCTAATTTCCCTATTATTTAAATGACACATGTCTTCATTTTATTCACGTGATTTGTACACCGTTATCGCGTCCCTCTACCTTCGAGCACTCGAGGTAAGACGGACATCGTTTCGTTACACACTTTCTCTTGACTTGGATCACCTCTCCATCGGGAATACTCTCGATTGGGCAAGGGACTCCTTGTCAAGGCCTCCGTAAGTCTTCTTGACTTTGGAGCACGTCCATTGCCGACGAGTTGGTTGTACCTTTAAATCCCGTTACACCTTAGGGATCCGTACGATCCATGGCCTTAGTAAGTTCTCTCTTTATCATGTAATCACGCCGGACCATCTAGCCAGTGTTCGTAGCACGGCTAGTGGGCGGTGGTGACTTCTACCAGACTGCCGGTACCCCGACCTGGTGCTGTGCAACTGTTACTATCGTGGTTTAACGTTGTTTTACGTTTATACGCCTATCTCATCTACTATCCTTGTACTCTCATCTATTCACTTTCACTCTACTATCTCGTCTATTCATCTAGTACTCTCTTGAGACTCTTGAGCTGTTGTGGCTCCTATTGCTTGTACTATACATGACTGTCTAGTGCCATAATATGGGTCCGGTGACCCTACTGACTTGAATGCATACTGTGCAGGGCACGGAGAATGTCCAAGGGGCTCCAATCTAGTTCTAGGGGCAGAGAGCCACCCGAAAATACCTGCAGGGGCTATTGACGATGTTCTGCATTGCATCGGTTCTGACTATCTCTATATTGGCTAGACATCTAACTGTTACACTATTAGTCTGAGGAGTTCAGACGTACTATACTATCATGAAATGGCTTAAAGCGACTATTGTCGTACTCGTCTAGTGCACTGCGGTGCAACCATACACGTTATCTCGTTACACGTTATCTTGTCATTTCTTGTTACACGCTATCTCATTTCACGCTATCTCGTTGCATGGCCAGTCCGTTATCATCCTAGTTTTGCAATACTCTTGAGAAATGTATTATCGTTCACTTGTTTACTCTCTTGACTATACTTGATCGTTCTCTCTAGTTAACCTGTGTTACGAGACATTAATCACTTAAACATGCTTGTTTACATGAGACATTAAGTCCTACTGAGCGTTATCGCTCACCCTTCGTTATTTGTTATTGTGTTTTCAGGTAAGTCAAGTGATGACCTTACACACAACAACGGGATTGGACTGGAATGATGAGCGTCCTGGAGTCATAGCGATGGATTGTCCCCAGTACCCTAGAGTTAGTTTAGTTAGTTGCTTAGCTATCATTTCCAAATGTAATAAAGTCATTGAGCCCTATGTTTTGGCTCTGAATGAGTGGTTGTAATAGTTTAGATGAATTATTAATAAAATGATGAGTTTTATTACAATTATTGTTCATTATTTGCTCTGATATTTGTGAATGTATGCGCAATTTACGTTACCATACACGTTGTTCATGCCTCCCCGATTTATTCCGCTGCTGAATTGGCGGGGCATGACAATTACCTACTCGTCTCAAGAGCATATAAAAAAATTCTTCTTCTTTTTTTCAGACAATGGCAAATAATGTTCCAGGAGGATCGCCTTTTCCTATTTGACAGTGCTATGTTCTTAGTTGTTTTTATGTTGTGAATGGTCTTTTATTGTTGAAATCGGTGTGTTCTTGCAAAATGGTTTGGATTTGTGTTCTTTGTTGCAGTGGTTCTCTTTTATACCATGTCTCGTGAGGCTGGCCTTGTATTTTACTTTGTATCCATCTTTGCATATAGCCTTCTCCCATACTATGTTCTATATACTAGTTTTATTTAATGAAATGGAGCTCTAAGCTCCCCACTTTTGTTATAAAAAAAAAGATTATAGAGGACTTTCTTTTTTTTTCTCAAAGAAATATTGTTTGAAAAAATTAATTAGAGATCCTTGATAGTAAGGGAACTTTAACTACATGTCTACTAGAAATGTCTATAAGAAAAAGTCTAGACATATTTTTGTGGGTGTTAACCCCTAGTCCTTACTTTTTCGGCATTCGCACTAGGTGATCCTCAAGCGATGTTTTTCGTCGTCCAGCCGTGAACAACGGTTACTAAAGCTTTTCAAGCCTTATCTTAAAGCCTTTGAACCCACATTTTAAGTCATAGCAACAATTATTTTAAATCTCATATACTTTAACTTTTCATCACACATAATTTAATGATTTCGAACTTTATTTTAACATCTTCGAACTTAAACTTTAAATTGTCAACACTGACTTTAAGTCCCACACACTTTAATTCACTATCACACATATTTTAACACCTTCAACTTAAACTTTAAATCACGTCAACGATGACTTCAAGTCCCACACACTTTAACTCACTGTCATTATCACACCCTCGAATTTAGCAGCGAAATTAATCAAGGATGCGACAATCGAGCAAGCTAGAAGCCAAAAATGAATAAAAAACACTAATAGGCCCGTAATTCAATAATCAAAATCTCCTCCTTTATCTCATTATAATCAAATGATACGACCACTAATGTCAATTCAAATCATATTCTTAATAACCTAGAACACTCTTTCTCACCAATAAAGAAAAATTACATTAAGACACTCGACTAACTATCTCTCCAGTATAAGAACTCCGAGGGTAGCTCTACCACTCATCACTCTTGTCCATCCCCATGCATCTCATCGCATTCCTTATTTTTTGAAATAGACATAGCAACTGTGTGAACGAATGCTCAATAGAACTTAAATCTCTTGAACCGAACATGTTTTACATAAATTAACACTTTAAGTCAAGCATGATATCTAAAGGCACGAGCATGATAACAAGAGTTCAAATAATAGTAACAAGTAGAAAGCAAGATCACTTAACAAGTAAAAAGACAGAACAGTCACGAGTCTAGCACGAACAAGCAAGCAAGAGCATGTCATGAATAACAAGTACACGGTTTGGTCATATCATGATCACGATGTCACAAGCATGATACACGAGTAAATGATTTGATTGTCTTAAACCAATTTAACACGATTAACACAATTGTGGTGCAAATGTCAACACCATGGTCAACAACCCCTACATGTACATGATATTTGGGTGCTCCTCCCAGGACCCGACCAAGGCCCTATTAACGCCTAGCATTGTTAGTCCAACAGATCTGAAGATCCATACGATTTTGTCTAGACAATCACTTTATGGCCACGAGAAGGTTATAGAGTAAGGCAAAATTTGAACAAGAGAACAAGATAAGAACTTGTAATCCAAGAACCAATTCGAGTCCTAGTTTATCAAACCACGAAAAACAATATGGTCAAGACAAGATGAGAATAGCAAGACAATCGACGCACAGCCGGTTAATACATGTCGTACAGTTCTCCGACATGATCGAAAATGTATCATGGGTTTTCATAGTACAACCGGCTCGATGACTTTGTGGGAATCCAAGTCCAGCGAAGGCTTACGAAGGTCTCACATAAAGACGTGCTAGTTCGATAGAAGGAATACTCAGCGGAGAGTCTGTCAGCCATGGAGGAGTGTTTCTATCTATAACACGGTGAGTACACGTCACACGAGGCGATGGTACAAAAGAATGGTGCGAGAGTTAACATTTAAAATATGTGTTTAACATGATTAAGTCAATTTACCATTTTATTACTAATCATTAACAGATGTTCATGGGGTGTACACATCATTAACTTATTGTCCAATACACATTTTTTGAGAAAACTCAATTTTTGTACAGGATTTGAGAACGCAACACAGGCTTATGAAGAACGCGACAGGGTTACCAAGAATGTAACAAGGGTCAGCAAGAGACGCGACAAGGTACCTGACAAAATGGGTAAAGAATGCCTTATACCTTCCCATCACATTAAGAACATGACAGATCGCTATGTTGCGACAATATCCTTATTACGTTGTATCATACTGTCGTGTTAATGCATCGCGACAAGGCCCAGATCATGACGTATCAGGCAGTCGCGATTAGGGGGCCTCTGTTCGATCCCAAAAGGGAAAACAACTACCTTGGGCTTCAAGTTGCCCTTCAAGAGGTCATGACACAATGAACTTAAACCTCAAAATTCTCAACACATACATGATGAAAAAATATGGAACTTGGGGGAAACGAAAGTAGACTTGTAGGAGTACAAATGGTAACAAGCAATTAAAGTTTTATCATGGTTTCAACATGATACACTGTCTTTCACAAAGAACAAGATTCATGACACAATGAGCATAGATTAAGAAATTTGCACGAGATACAAGATAGAAATTGGGGACAAAGGTACCACTGTGTTCAGGCATCAACATGTATATACAGTATCAATTTCACATAATGAGGTAAAGTGTAGATAAAGATCTAAAGGAAACATGATGGGTCGGGTAAAACATGAGTTGGGAATTTGTAACATGAAATACAAGTAAACGACGTGATAAAAATTGGGGAAAATAGGTTCATGAGATTCCTGACATTAAGAAGTACTTAAGGTTTTATTTAATTAGATTAAGCTCGAGAGATTACCTACCTTTGGTTGTTTTAGTCTTCTAGGATTTCCTACTCAAACTTTGAGAAATAACAGGGAAGAACTTCTAAATCCGCTCATCCTCCTCCTTCCTTCAGTCTTCTTGTGACGGACCAGGGTATTTATGCCCAATAAGGCTCCATATCCAGATCCGCCACTCGCGAACGGACCGAAGTCTCGCAAGGGATATCTCACACACGTGTCCAGTAAGAATATAAAAGACAACCACATAATATAAGACACAAGTAAGTACATGTGCTCATACATGCATATAATAATTTACAACTATCTCATTACATTATTACATGTCCAATTAAAAAGTACAACTACTTGAGGCATACCCCGAGGGAGCACAAGCTCACAAAACACTACTAACTCGACTCAGCTGCTGGTGGTACAAGTCTGACACAATGTCTACACAAGCCGAACCAACGGTAAGCCCTGAAAAGAACTGTAGGGAAGTGAGCCTCAATAAGTCACAGGCTCAGTAGGGGCTACCCGAAACAACAACAAAACTACAGACACCTCAACCCCAGAGGGTCTCATTGGTAACACCAATAGCCAAACCATTTCATGCTCATAACAATTGAATCTAAACTACAATTAAATATAAATACCTTAATCAAACATAACCTCGGAAGGTAAGAAGAAACAACAAGACTAGTTTTGCATCGCTAGTCCACACAACAATTGAAACGCCTAAGCCTTAAGCCTCACAGGCAAACCACAACAACAACTGGTCGCCTACGCTTTAAGCCACACATGCAAGTCACTGCCTAGGCTGCAAGCTTCCCAGGCGAACCTCAATCTCATGGGTAATAGGACAGCCAACCAAGTGCTGGTCCATTAAACCCCAAACCACGAACATGATCGGCTACAGCGGGCCAATCCATCACATACTAAAACCATAATCGAAAGCTTACCTAAAGAAAGGTGAAACACCACAAGTGGAAGGTCCCATCACACGGCCTCCACGAAGCACAACTCCACCAAACCACAGTACGCCTAGGCCACAAGCCTCATAGGCAAATTACCCACAAAGGGTAACAGGATTGGCAACCACAAGCCAATCCATTTCACAATAAACCATAAATAGAGACTTACTTAAAACAGATAAAATACAACAGATGGCAGGTCAATCCATAAGACCTCCACAGAAACAAGAGTATTACCTCAATACCTAGAAAAGTTGTGTACATTATAAAACTGCAAAGCAACCCACAAAGGGTACAGGTACCTACTACCCTGGGGTACTACAACACAAACACCCTTACGAAGAGTACAAGTAGGTGATAAACACCACACATAACCACAACTTTACTGTGCCTTCACTTAGGCACAACATTACAGGTGAAACCTCAACCGGCAAGTCACACAAGCCACAACCAGAGCCGGCAAAGCACGAGTCGGAAAGAACGACGCCACCACACGGGAACGAACTACTGGCTAATCAGGCCAGTATCCAATCTGGACAACACAACACAAGAACAACCTCTCAGTCTCGCAGTCACGGACGAAAGGTCCAACTGCCGCTCCACGAGAACAAGTTAAACAACTGTGAAGACCAACCAACACCACACCTGCAGACACACAGCTACAGGTCCATGCCTGGCACCTCTAGGGTCTCTGGCCGGAGCACCCTAAAGTGAGGCACTGGAAAACAGGACTAGCTGGGGACCAGTGACGTCTGCTGGTGTCCGTACCCCCAACTACGAGCGCGCTACAAGCGACTAAAAACAAGCTCTGGGAAGTCGTTGTCCCACTGCCGTCTTTCCCTCAGCTGGACGTACAACTCAACTCAGAAGTGAGGGTGTCCAGGAAGACGACACAGACCATGACGGTACCACACTGTACCGGGACAAACCCCGGGCACAACGAACACAATGTGCCTGGCTCACAAAGAACCTGGGTACATATGTTACCCAGGTTCTTTGTATTACCAATCACGGTACATATGTTAGGAATAGCTTGTTCCAGTCACCCTGTGACTTACAAGCTAATCGACACAATCACACTCATAAACCATATTAATAATAACACCACGGCCTGTCATCGGTCACCTTGTGACCTCCACTGCCACACTAATCATAGCACACGATAATCACGTAATAATCATACTTATACATTACTAATTATTCATCTAGGATAATCTATAAAAGATCTTAAAGGATCAAAGCTAGGTTCAAATGTGAACCTCACCGCCACTATACCACGGACTAACCACAATGATTAAGATACAATAAACACGACGACAATAAACACGACGACGTACAATGTGCCATGTACACACAAACCATAAGCACGGCTTCCAAACCACGTAAACACCATGCTAATTATATAAATAACACATTGCCACGTAAAACCAGCCCACCTTGTGAGCAACACGCTTCGTGAGCGTGACAAGTGCACTGGCTCCACCTATCATTGCCATGCACAACAAATACCACTAACCGGATAATCAAAATACAGAAAGCATGCATAACGGGACCTCTCAGCTGAGGTCACGACAAGGGGCAAGGTCGCCTTCAGAACGTGACACCCCGACATGCCGCGTTTAAACCATGAACGCGATGGATCGAGCTGTCGCGTTAACAACGCGACGCCCAGGGCCGTCGCCTTCACAGGCGCAAACCCTAATCTGGGAGAAACTCCTCGGATCATCACTCCAGACCATTCAAACCACGATTAATTCACGTTTTCCATGCTTTAATGGATACCCTAGCATGGTATCTACTGTTTACAAAGCGGTAAACAAGCTAACATGCAATTCACAACACAAATCGAGGTAGAACACCCTACCTTCGCGAAGAACGCAAAAACCGGAGATCCCTCGGCGTTTCCCCCGCTCCACACGACGACCTCGCGGTGAGAACACGCCCCACGCACCTCCAGAGCCTCGAACCGCCTAGAGGAACCCTGCAGCAGCTCCCCCTGGTCGAGCAGAGTTTGTGAGAGAACTGTTCGGCCAGGGTTCTTTAAAAACGCACTGCGGTTGAGAACGTGACGTTGATCTACGTCGCTACCTAAATGCGACGTAGAAGGCTGTCGCCTTCTCACACCTGACGTCAGCAGGCCGCCCAACGCACGACACGTGGCGTGCATGTAGACGTCATCGCTCAACCGTGGCAACAAGAACACGACCATCAGGGTCGTCGCGTTCAAAACGCGACGCACACCCCTGTCGCGTTCACAGGCAGAAAACCTGTGAGCGCTTTGGGCCCAATCTGACGGCCCACCAAGCCTCACAACGCGCGTAACACCTAAAACTCAAACTCATGGCCAACATCGGCCACCAAACCTGCTAAACACGGATCCACGATGATCCGAAAAAATGTGTGACGTTACATTAGTATCACCTAAAAAGAACTGTCGTCCTCGACAATCAACACAAACCACAATAAACCGAACTATCAACTAGAAAGAAACAAAATCGTATACAGAACAAGAATGATACTCTTTCTCTGCATTGGCCTTTCAATTTATTTCATGTTGTCAGTCTCATTCTATTCAATTTTGCACCTGTTCTGCTTTTTCCTTTCTTTTTCTTTCATTTCATAACTGCTTTATTCCATGGATTCCATCTATTAGTCATTATCTTTCAGCCATAGGCAATTCTACCTTGCCGGTGGCGCTTTATCTCTTTAGACTCAATCTGCTTCCATATTTTCTTGACTGTGTTTGCAATATTTCTTTCTGAGCCACTTTTCTTGCTCAAATCCTTTTACTTTGTTCTGCTACTTTTAGGTACTCCGCTATATTGAACCTTGCTTAAACTATTGGATTACTCGGTGCCATTTCACTATCTGCTTATCACTGTTAGCCGTTACTCTACTTTATTTGTTCTCATATTCTCAACTGTCTGACCTGTGGGTTGCGGTCCCACCACGCTTCCGTTGCGCCACTTTGATTATACAAAATATTTGACAGAATATTTCATAAATTCTGCTTCCATTACTATTCACAATTGCTACGCACTTTCACCATTATTCTGATTCCGGTTAAATTCAATACAAATTGCTTTACTTGCTCAATCAATACTGGAAAACAATATCAAAATTTCCAAACTGCTTTCTCCAATACTTCAATTCTAATTGTGCCACAACTTTTAAAACTCCGAATTCTGCCATACCATTACATTACTAACATACTTTATTTTTCATATTCCTTTTTGACTTCAATTTACATCCTCTAGCTGACTAACCACATTATTTCCATCATTTCTCAAAACATCTGCTTTCATCTTTATGGCGCTGCATTCTTATTTCAAGAAAATTATGTTGCTTAACTGACTTTACGCACATTAACTTTATTTCAATCAGGTGCCATCTGACCTTAAGTCGTTCACTGTTTATCTGATTGCACTCTTTTCTTTCTATACCTGATGGTTTCAATTTCCATTCAGCCATGCTCAGATCTGCACACTATTCCTTAACTGTCCTGCCTTTTATTCTTATATCAAATTTTAAAATACTGCCTCGAGAAAACACTTCTGCTTAAACTAACCCACTCTCGGTGTGCTGCCATGCAAACTCTTACTGATCACTTCCTCAGTCCTTCAGTTACATCTGTTCCATAATCTATCATACTCTTCTTTTCCAAATTAATAATCTGCCAACTGTGCCTTTTTTTGCCATGTATTCTTCTCAATTATTCTATTACTTAGCTATTCGTCCTGTACTGTACCATTCACACAACAGTTCATACAAACACTCTTCATTAACGACTGCCAAAGCTATAATTTGAAGTCAACCTCTTTAAATATCGTAACTAGCTCTGCCTGATTTCTCTATACCACTTAGCTTAATATTGCTCAACGGCTTCTTAGCTAATCCGTTCTTTTCATTCTGACCTGCATAACTCTATCTTACTCTGAACATTCTTAATCTTAGCTTCAATCTTTTTCAGACACAAGCTTTACCTTTTCTCTGCTCAAACTATATTCAATTGCTAATCAACAATAACCTTATCTGTAACACTGTATTCCTTAATGAACCAATCTATGCAATTCTCATAAACTGTTACTTGCCAAACTAATATCTTTCATACGGAGTTGTCAGAAAAGTCCACTATGTACTGATCTTCTTTTACCCTCTCTTTGCTTAACTGACCACCTCTGCTCAGACCTCTAATTATCAAAACACCCTTATCCTCATCGGACGATCATAATTCTTTGTTCTTCTAATTACCCACACTTCATTTGAAGTCAACCTGTCTGCCAATTCTCAACTTGCCAGAGCATTAATCACATTATTACTTAAGCTACTTCCCAATTCTTACTAACATAAATCTCAAGCAATACCTCTGCCAAGGCCCTCATCTGCAACTTATCACACACACACTATTCCTTACTAGTAACATTCTGCTGATCTATCACAGTAACACCCTATACATGTCTCTGTTAACTCTGTACTTTACTAACATATATCAGGCATATCCCTCTCAGGGCACTACTTTACCTTTCTCCTCTAATCTCTGTAACTGAAAACCTTTAAACACTATACTTTAACTGCACCCTATCACACTGGTGCAACCACACAACTTATGCCACTACCCACGCTATGGCTCAACAACTGCTCACAACTGCCAATTTAACAAACAGAAACACACAGTTTACGTGCCAAAAGCTCACGTAAAAACTACTTTATATCACACAAAACCGAAGACTTACTACCAACAGTGGACATTAATCCATGTATTGGGACATTGTAACTTCAATGTCTTTTCATATTCTAATTGGACCATGCTCTGATACCAACTGTGACGGACCAGGGTATTTATACCCCATAAGGCTCCATATCCAGATCTGCCTCTCGCGAACGGACCGAAATCTTACAAGGGATATCTCACACACGTGTCCAGTAAGAATATAAAAGACAACCACATAATATAAGACACAGTAAGTACATGTGCTCAGACCTGCATATAATAATTTACAACTGTCCCATTACATTATTACATGTCCAATTAAAAAGTACAACTACTTGGGGCATACCCCGAGGGAGCACAAGCTCACAAAACAATACTAACTCGACTCAGCTGCTGGTGGTACAAGTCTGACACAACGTCTTCACAAGCCGTACCAACGGTAAGCCCTAAAAAGAACTGTAGGGAGGTGAGCCTCAACAAGTCACAGGCTCAGTAGGGGCTATCCGAAACAACAACAAAACTACAGACACCTCAACCCCAGAGGGACTCATTGGTAACACCAATAGCCAAACCATTTCATGCTCATAATAATTGAATCTAAACTGTAATTAAATATAAACACCTTAATCAAACATAACCTCGGAAGGTAAGAAGAAACAACAGGACTAGTTTCGCATCGCTAGTCCACACAACAACTGAAACGCCTAAGCCTTAAGCCTCACAGGCAAACCACAACAACAACTGGTCGCCTACGCTTTAAGCCACACATGCAAGTCACTGCCTAGGCTGCAAGCTTCCCAGGCGAACCTCAACCTCATGGGTAATAGGACAACCAACCAAGTGCTGGTCCATTAAACCCCAAACCACGATATATCAGAAGCTACACACACCAGGTAACATGATCGGCTACAGCGGGCCAATCCATCACATACTAAAACCATAATCGAAAGCTTACCTAAAGAAAGGTGAAACACCACAAGTGGAAGGTCCCATCACACGGCCTTCACGAAGCACAGCTCCACCAAACCACAGTACGCCTAGGCCACAAGCCTCATCGGCAAATTACCCACAAAGGGTAACATGATTGGCAACCACAAGCCAATCCATTTCACAATAAACCATAAATGGAGACTTACTTAAAACAGATAAAATACAACAGGTGGCAGGTCAATCCATAAGACCTCCACAAAAACAAGAGTATTACCTCAATACCTAGAAAAATTGTGTACACTATAAAACCGCAAAGCAACCCACAAAGGGTACATGTACCTACTACCCTGAGGTACTACAACATAAACACTCGTACGAAGAGTACAAGTAGGTGATAAACACCACACATAACCACAACTTTACTATGCCTTCACTAAGGCACAACATTATAGGTGAAACCTCAACCGGCAAGTCACACAAGCCACAACCAGAGCCGGCAAAGCACGAGTCGGAAAGAATGACTCCACCACACGGGAATGAACTACTAGCTGATCAGGCCAATATCCAACCCGAACAACACAACTGCCGCTCCACGAGAACAAGTCAAACAACTGTGGAGACCAACCAACACCACACCTGCAGACACACAGCTACAGGTCCATGCCTGGAACCTCTAGGGTCTCTGGCCGGAGCACCCTAAAGTGAGGCACTGGAAAACAGGACTAGCTGGGGACCAGTGACGTCTGCTGGTGTCCGTACCCCCAACTACGAGCGTGCTACAAGCGACTAAAAATAAGCTCTGGGAAGTCGTTGTCCCATTGCCGTCTTTCCCTCAGCTGGACGTACAACTCAACTCAGAAGTGAGGGTGTCCAGGAAGACGACACAGACCTCGACGGTACCACACTGTACCGGGACAAACCCCGGGCACAACGAACACAATGTGCCTGGCTCACAAAGAACCTGGGTACATATGTTACCCAGGTTCTTTGTATTACCAATCACGGTACATATGTTAGGAATAGCTTGTTCCAGTCACCCTGTGACTTACAAGCTAATCGACACAATCACACTCATAAACCATATTAATAATAACACCACGGCCTGTCATCGGTCACCTTGTGACCTCCACTGCCACACTAATCATAGCACACGATAATCACGTAATAATCATACTTATACATTACTAATTATTCATCTAGGATAATCTATAAAAGATCTTAAAGGATCAAAGCTAGGTTCAAATGTGAACCTCACCGCCACTATACCACGGACTAACCACAATGATTAAGATACAATAAACACGACGACAATAAACACGACGACGTACAATGTGCCATGTACACACAAACCATAAGCACGGCTTCCAAACCACGTAAACACCATGCTAATTATATAAATAACACATTGCCACGTAAAACCAGCCCACCTTGTGAGCAACACGCTTCGTGAGCGTGACAAGTGCACTGGCTCCACCTATCATTGCCATGCACAACAAATACCACTAACCGGATAATCAAAATACAGAAAGCATGCATAACGGGACCTCTCAGCTGAGGTCACGACAAGGGGCAAGGTCGCCTTCAGAACGTGACACCCCGACATGCCGCGTTTAAACCATGAACGCGATGGATCGAGCTGTCGCGTTAACAACGCGACGCCCAGGGCCGTCGCCTTCACAGGCGCAAACCCTAATCTGGGAGAAACTCCTCGGATCATCACTCCAGACCATTCAAACCACGATTAATTCACGTTTTCCATGCTTTAATGGATACCCTAGCATGGTATCTACTGTTTACAAAGCGGTAAACAAGCTAACATGCAATTCACAACACAAATCGAGGTAGAACACCCTACCTTCGCGAAGAACGCAAAAACCGGAGATCCCTCGGCGTTTCCCCCGCTCCACACGACGACCTCGCGGTGAGAACACGCCCCACGCACCTCCAGAGCCTCGAACCGCCTAGAGGAACCCTGCAGCAGCTCCCCCTGGTCGAGCAGAGTTTGTGAGAGAACTGTTCGGCCAGGGTTCTTTAAAAACGCACTGCGGTTGAGAACGTGACGTTGATCTACGTCGCTACCTAAATGCGACGTAGAAGGCTGTCGCCTTCTCACACCTGACGTCAGCAGGCCGCCCAACGCACGACACGTGGCGTGCATGTAGACGTCATCGCTCAACCGTGGCAACAAGAACACGACCATCAGGGTCGTCGCGTTCAAAACGCGACGCACACCCCTGTCGCGTTCACAGGCAGAAAACCTGTGAGCGCTTTGGGCCCAATCTGACGGCCCACCAAGCCTCACAACGCGCGTAACACCTAAAACTCAAACTCATGGGCCAACATCGGCCACCAAACCTGCTAAACACGGATCCACGATGATCCGAAAAAATGTGTGACGTTACATTAGTATCACCTAAAAAGAATGTCGTCCTCGACAATCAACACAAACCACAATAAACCGAACTATCAACTAGAAAGAAACAAAATCGTATACAGAACAAGAATGATACTCTTTCTCTGCATTGGCCTTTCAATTTATTTCATGTTGTCAGTCTCATTCTATTCAATTTTGCACCTGTTCTGCTTTTTCCTTTCTTTTTCTTTCATTTCATAACTGCTTTATTCCATGGATTCCATCTATTAGTCATTATCTTTCAGCCATAGGCAATTCTACCTTGCCGTGGCGCTTTATCTCTTTAGACTCAATCTGCTTCCATATTTTCTTGACTGTGTTGCAATATTTCTTTCTGAGCCACTTTTCTTGCTCAAATCCTTTTACTTTGTTCTGCTACTTTTAGGTACTCCGCTATATTGAACCTTGCTTAAACTATTGGATTACTCGGTGCCATTTCACTATCTGCTTATCACTGTTAGCCGTTACTCTACTTTATTTGTTCTCATATTCTCAACTGTCTGACCTGTGGGTTGCGGTCCCACCACGCTTCCGTTGCGCCACTTTGATTATACAAAATATTTGACAGAATATTTCATAAATTCTGCTTCCATTACTATTCACAATTGCTACGCACTTTCACCATTATTCTGATTCCGGTTAAATTCAATACAAATTGCTTTACTTGCTCAATCAATACTGGAAAACAATATCAAAATTTCCAAACTGCTTTCTCCAATACTTCAATTCTAATTGTGCCACAACTTTTAAAACTCCGAATTCTGCCATACCATTACATTACTAACATACTTTATTTTTCATATTCCTTTTTGACTTCAATTTACATCCTCTAGCTGACTAACCACATTATTTCCATCATTTCTCAAAACATCTGCTTTCATCTTTATGGCGCTGCATTCTTATTTCAAGAAAATTATGTTGCTTAACTGACTTTACGCACATTAACTTTATTTCAATCAGGTGCCATCTGACCTTAAGTCGTTCACTGTTTATCTGATTGCACTCTTTTCTTTCTATACCTGATGGTTTCAATTTCCATTCAGCCATGCTCAGATCTGCACACTATTCCTTAACTGTCCTGCCTTTTATTCTTATATCAAATTTTAAAATACTGCCTCGAGAAAACACTTCTGCTTAAACTAACCCACTCTCGGTGTGCTGCCATGCAAACTCTTACTGATCACTTCCTCAGTCCTTCAGTTACATCTGTTCCATAATCTATCATACTCTTTCTTTTCCAAATTAATAATCTGCCAACTGTGCCTTTTTTTGCCATGTATTCTTCTCAATTATTCTATTACTTAGCTATTCGTCCTGTACTGTACCATTCACACAACAGTTCATACAAACACTCTTCATTAACGACTGCCAAAGCTATAATTTGAAGTCAACCTCTTTAAATATCGTAACTAGCTCTGCCTGATTTCTCTATACCACTTAGCTTAATATTGCTCAACGGCTTCTTAGCTAATCCGTTTCTTTTCATTCTGACCTGCATAACTCTATCTTACTCTGAACATTCTTAATCTTAGCTTCAATCTTTTTCAGACACAAGCTTTACCTTTTCTCTGCTCAAACTATATTCAATTGCTAATCAACAATAACCTTATCTGTAACACTGTATTCCTTAATGAACCAATCTATGCAATTCTCATAAACTGTTACTTGCCAAACTAATATCTTTCATACGGAGTTGTCAGAAAAGTCCACTATGTACTGATCTTCTTTTACCCTCTCTTTGCTTAACTGACCACCTCTGCTCAGACCTCTAATTATCAAAACACCCTTATCCTCATCGGACGATCATAATTCTTTGTTCTTCTAATTACCCACACTTCATTTGAAGTCAACCTGTCTGCCAATTCTCAACTTGCCAGAGCATTAATCACATTATTACTTAAGCTACTTCCCAATTCTTACTAACATAAATCTCAAGCAATACCTCTGCCAAGGCCCTCATCTGCAACTTATCACACACACACTATTCCTTACTAGTAACATTCTGCTGATCTATCACAGTAACACCCTATACATGTCTCTGTTAACTCTGTACTTTACTAACATATATCAGGCATATCCCTCTCAGGGCACTACTTTACCTTTCTCCTCTAATCTCTGTAACTGAAAACCTTTAAACACTATACTTTAACTGCACCCTATCACACTGGTGCAACCACACAACTTATGCCACTACCCACGCTATGGCTCAACAACTGCTCACAACTGCCAATTTAACAAACAGAAACACACAGTTTACGTGCCAAAAGCTCACGTAAAAACTACTTTATATCACACAAAACCGAAGACTTACTACCAACAGTGGACATTAATCCATGTATTGGGACATTGTAACTTCAATGTCTTTTCATATTCTAATTGGACCATGCTCTGATACCAACTGTGACGGACCAGGGTATTTATACCCCATAAGGCTCCATATCCAGATCTGCCTCTCGCGAACGGACCGAAATCTTACAAGGGATATCTCACACACGTGTCCAGTAAGAATATAAAAGACAACCACATAATATAAGACACAAGTAAGTACATGTGCTCACACCTGCATATAATAATTTACAACTATCCCATTACATTATTACATGTCCAATTAAAAAGTACAACTACTTGGGGCATACCCCGAGGGAGCACAAGCTCACAAAACACTACTAACTCGACTCAGCTGCTGGTGGTACAAGTTTGACACAACGTCTTCACAAGCTGAACCAACGGTAAGCCCTGAAAAGAACTGTAGGGAGGTGAGCCTCAACAAGTCACAGGCTCAGTAGGGGCTATCCGAAACAACAACAAAACTACAGACACCTCAACCCCAGAGGGACTCATTGGTAACACCAATAGCCAAACCATTTCATGCTCATAATAATTGAATCTAAACTGTAATTAAATATAAACACCTTAATCAAACATAACCTCGGAAGGTAAGAAGAAACAACAGGACTAGTTTCGCATCGCTAGTCCACACAACAACTGAAACGCCTAAGCTTAAGCCTCACAGGCAAACCACAACAACAACTGGTCGCCTACGCTTTAAGCCACACATGCAAGTCACTGCCTAGGCTGCAAGCTTCCCAGGCGAACCTCAACCTCATGGGTAATAGGACAACCAACCAAGTGCTGGTCCATTAAACCCCAAACCACGATATATCAGAAGCTACACACACCAGGTAACATGATCGGCTACAGCGGGCCAATCCATCACATACTAAAACCATAATCGAAAGCTTACCTAAAGAAAGGTGAAACACCATAAGTGGAAGGTCCCATCACACGGCCTTCACGAAGCACAGCTCCACCAAACCACAGTACGCCTAGGCCACAAGCCTCATCGGCAAATTACCCACAAAGGGTAACAGGATTGGCAACCACAAGCCAATCCATTTCACAATAAACCATAAATGGAGACTTACTTAAAACAGATAAAATACAACAGGTGGCAGGTCAATCCATAAGACCTCCACAAAAACAAGAGTATTACCTCAATACCTAGAAAAATTGTGTACACTATAAAACCGCAAAGCAACCCACAAAGGGTACATGTACCTACTACCCTGAGGTACTACAACATAAACACCCGTACGAAGAGTACAAGTAGGTGATAAACACCACACATAACCACAACTTTACTATGCCTTCACTAAGGCACAACATTATAGGTGAAACCTCAACCGGAAAGTCACACAAGCCACAACCAGAGCCGGCAAAGCACGAGTCGGAAAGAATGACTCCACCACACGGGAATGAACTACTAGCTGATCAGGCCAATATCCAACCCGAACAACACAACTGCCGCTCCACGAGAACAAGTCAAACAACTGTGGAGACCAACCAACACCACACCTGCAGACACACAGCTACAGGTCCATGCCTGGAACCTCTAGGGTCTCTGGCCGGAGCACCCTAAAGTGAGGCACTGGAAAACAGGACTAGCTGGGGACCAGTGACGTCTGCTGGTGTCCGTACCCCCAACTACGAGCGTGCTACAAGCGACTAAAAATAAGCTCTGGGAAGTCGTTGTCCCATTGCCGTCTTTCCCTCAGCTGGACGTACAACTCAACTCAGAAGTGAGGGTGTCCAGGAAGACGACACAGACCTCGACGGTACCACACTGTACCGGGACAAACCCCGGGCACAACGAACACAACGTGCCTGGCTCACAAAGAACCTGTGGTACCCGACTAGAGAGGCATTCCGGAATAGGCGCCGGACCACCACACTCGGCAAGCTCAAGCCACGGTATATACACAAACACTTTCTATTACCAATCATGGTACATATGTTAGGAACAAGTTGTTCTAGTCACCATGTGACTTACAAGCTAACCTACACAATCACACACATAAACCATATTAATAATAACACCATGGCCTGTCATCGGTCACCTTGTGACCTCCACTGCCACACTATTCATAGAACACGATAATCACGTAATAATCATACTTATACTTTACTAATTATTCATCTAGGATAATCTATAAAAGATCTTAAAGGATCAAAGCTAGGTTCAAACGTGAATCTCACCGCCACTATACCACGGACTAACCACAATGATTAAGATACAATAAACACGACGACGTACGATGTGCCATGTACACACAAACCATAAGCACGGCTTCCAAACCCCGTAAACACCACGCTAATTATATAAATAACACATAGCCACGTAAAACCAGCCCACCTTGTGAGCAACACGCTTCGTGAGTGTGACAAGTGCACTGGCTCCACCTGTCATTGCCATGCACAACAAATACCACTAACCGGATAATCAAAATACATAAAGCATGCATAACAGGACCTCTCAGCTGAGGTTGCGACAAGGGGCAAGGTCGCCTTCAGAACGCGACGCCCCGACATGCCGCGTTCAAACCATGAATGCGACGGATCGAGCTGTCGCGTTAACAACGCGACGCCCAGGGCCGTCGCCTTCACAGGCGCAAACCCTAATCTGGGAGAAACTCCTCGGATCATCACTCCAGACCATTCAAACCACGATTAATTCACGTTTTCCATGCTTTAATGGATACCCTAACATGGTATCTACTGTTTACAAAGCGGCAAACAAGCTAACATGCAATTCACAACACAAATCGAGGTAGAACACCCTACCTTCGCAAAGAACACAAAAAATGGAGATCCCTTGGCGTGTCCCCCGCTCCACACGACGACCTCACGGCGAGAACATGCCCCACGCACCTCTAGAACCTCGAATCGCCTGGAGGAACCCTGCAGTAGCTCCCTCTGGTCGAGCAGAGCTTGTGAGAGCACTGTTCGGCCAGAGTTCTTTAAAAATGCACTGCGGTTGAGAACACGACGTTGATCTACGTCGCTACCTAAACGCGACGTAGAAGGCTGTCGCCTTCTCACATCTGACGTCAGCAGGCCGCCTAACGCACGACACGTGGCACGCATGCAGACGTCGCCGCTCAACGGCGGCAACAAGAACGCGACCACCAGGGCCGTCGCGTTCAGAACGCGACGCACACCCTTGTTGTGTTCACAGGCAGAAAACCTGTGAGCGCTTTGGGCCCAATCTGACGGCCCACCAAGCCTCACAACGCGCGTAACACCTGAAACTCAAACTCATAGGCCACACATCGGCCACCAAACCTACTAAACACGGATCCACGATGATCCAAAAAAATGCGCGACGTTACACTTCTCCCACGTCCAAAGCCTCCACAACAGCAAGCTAGGTCGGCCATGGGTGAGAATTGGATTGTATTTAAAGAAATAGGTCATTAGAAGTCCTAACGAGACTCTAACTTTTTAGTTACGAGTTTCCTTTTGTTTATTTTCTTCCTTGGAGTCTCAAACTCTGAATTTATTTACGGTTTTGATTGGGAAGACGCCCTTCCATGATGGGCTATGACTAATTTCTATTTTAGCTCATGTTCATGGCCCAATTGAGCTTACTAATTTATTAATTACCTCATTAAGTGGGTATTTTGAATTAAAATATTATTTTTACTATTTTAGGCTTATTTAAGTCACACACTAGGCCCAATAAACTTTTATGAGTCCAATTATTATGTTTGATTTGATGGTATTTGGGTTATGTATATGCAGTAATGAATTTATGACTTTATTAAGTTTTTGGCTTTTAGAGTTTGACTAAATCAAACATGTGTAATTAACCTCAATTTCTTTATCATTGGTTGTAATATATTATTTAGTTCATCCATATGAAATTATGTCTGATTCTGCTTTAATTTCTCACATGTGATAATATATTTTTTATTTATCGAGTTTAACCCCCTCAAGTCGTAGTTTAGGGTTTTGCTAACTATTGCATGTTTGTTTGACCCAAATATCTTTACTAGTATTCTATCTCATTATTTAGTTTGAATCCTAAATTTCATGTGATTCTCGAAATTGGTCTTACACACGGAAACTATTATTGGGTTTTACCATCTTAAGTAATGTTTAGGGTTTCATCAACTCAATCGCATTTTAATTGGTCCAATTTTTTTACCACTCATTGTAGTTCATTTTTAATTTGTCAATTACAAATTTTCATCTCATTCCATATCAATTTCACACATATATGATGATAAGATTTTCATTGTTGGCTCATTTACCTTTAAACTAAATACTATGCCCTTGCTTGATTATTTTTCCTCTTGTTTATTCCATTTATTTATGATTTAAAATTTTGGGTTGTTATAGTCATACATAAACGCCTTCGAACTTAGATAATAAGACATGTCAATAATGACTTTAAATTCTATTCACTTTAACTCATCATCACACATATTTAAACGACATCGAACTCTTAATTTAATACCTTTGAATTTAGACTATAAGTCATGTCAACAATGATTTTAAGTCCTACACATTTTAACTCACTGTCATACATAGTTTAACGACTTCAAACTCTTACTTTAACACTTTCGAACTTAGACTTTAAGTTATGTCAGTAGTGACTTTAAGTCGTGTCAGTAGTGACTTTATGTCTTACACATTTTAACTTACTATCACACATATTTTAACAACTTCGAACTCTTATTTTAACATATTCGAACTTAGATTTTAAGGCATGTCAATAGTGACTTTAAGACCCACACATTTTAACTCATTGTCATACATATTTTAACGACAACGAACATAGACTTTAAATCATGTCAATAATGACTTTAAGTCCCACACACTTTAACTCACCATCATACATATTTTAACGATGTCAAACTCTTGTTTTAAAACTTTACAATAGTTACATATGTGATAGATTGTGTAACATTGAAGGTTAAAATAAAACTATACATTATTCGTCTTAGTGTAAGATGTATAAATAGTTAAAGTAATAGAGAATGCCAACCTCTGTCCCGGGAAGAATGTGTGTACCTAGTGGTCAACATCGTTTTGGAGCACCCATTGTTTAGTTTCCAGAGATTGCAATTCTATTGCGCACATTGTTGCCGAAGTGTGTGTGCTTAGGTATGTATGTGATTGTATTTAAGCTATACGTATCAATGTGTTAAAATAACACTATAAATGAGTTAAAGTAGAAGATGAATATCTGGTTAAAGTACAACAATTAAGAATAAGAACACAAAAAATAAGGTAAAATAGACTAGAAACCCAGTTAATATAGATGAAAAAACTATTTAAAGTTCACAAGGAAATCGATTAAAGTATGAATGTAATCGCCATACATACCTGATGGTAACAAATAAGGTGTGTATTAATTGCATAAAAGGGTAAAATAGAAAATAAAATAAAAGTTGAAAACCATTTTTCAAAGACCGATTATAAAAGTCTATCAGAAGATGAGACATTTTTTCTCGATGAGGATTAGGGAATAAATCTGTCTACTATCAAAGACCCCAAATTAATTTTTCCTACTTATTTTTTCAGAAATACTTCATATTTAATCTTAGTTAGATTGTTTAGGTTTAGGATTTAGAACAATCCAACTATGATCACTACTACTGATCATTGATGGCCATGCCTAATCATCGTCACTCGTCGTCTATCATACTAGCACTTTTGCGCCAATGAAAAACACTTGTTACTCGAGTAAACAAACGTTCGATCTTAGGCACAAGTAAGTGAGTTCTACTATCGTATTGATAACGGATCCCGCACCGACTTATGTCTATGAGCACAAGCGATTGGATATTTCATCTGAAAAATAATTATTTTTGTTGTGTCGTATTGTATATATTCGGACATGAAGTGATTTATATAGTTTAGCAATTGCCCACCATATAAATACTGAACATTTTTTTTTCTAAATAGTGGGAGCTCTTGTTGCATCGAAAGATATATAGGGTCTTTATCATCAACTTCGTTCCCTCCTCTCTAACTCTCACCGTAATATCTCTCTATACATTCTTAAAATATACAAATTACACCGTATATTCTTAAAATCGAAAAAGTTACGATGCATGTCTCTATCATTTGATTCTATCTATTTAACTTAATTATATTTGAGTTAAAAAAATAAAAAGTCTAACTTGTTTTCACAAACTCTATCTAGAAAAATTAAAAACCAATCTTTCTATCTCTCCCCATCTCTCTCTTTTTTATCCTCTCTTGAAAAAGAGTATTTTAATATTTTCATCACTTTTTAAAACAATTTAATTATATGATAACCGAATATTATATATAGGCGATGTTTGTGCGCCCATAATTACGACCTGGGGAGGAGTTCTTGCGCCGAGTTGAACACAACTTCTGATCGTTGTGATAGGTCGACTCCGTGTTATGGCCCCACCAGCGATTCGTGTGATCGAGAGAGACGTTACTGCTACAAAAACCTTGGAAACAATGAGATCGTCGGTTGGAATTGCCATTTTGGAGTGCGAAACAAAGGTTTTTCGACCTGGAAACGATGTCTTATCGCCAGAAGGCAATAACGGACGACGAGCGCCTCTGAGGACAATTCCGAATTTGGGTCTTATAAGCGATTCTGATAACCGAGCGGAAAGTAATGTCCGTTGGAGCGAAGGGGTGTTCGTATCCGATCGCATCGGGAGCCTGCGACCACGCTCCCGGAGAGGAATTTGGGCGCCAGACAAGTAATCCCGAAATCTGACATTGTGCCGACCGGGTAGAAATGTAGATTCCCAATTGGGGCCTCGCGTGCGGTTTCGATCACCGGGCGAATAAATATATGCGTCTTACCGAAGGGGTGCGCGATCGGTGTACTAGTAACGCTCTGCGGTGGAATTTCGGCCCCGGAACGGGATTCAGCAAAACCAGCGCCTTATCGACCGTCTCGGAATGTCGATTCCGAATTGTGGTCACAGAAGCGATTCTGATACCCGGGCAGAAAGTTATGCCCAGTTCTTTCGCCATAGGGGTGAGAATAATGCGGAAGGGGTGAATATATCGACGATGTTTGTGAGCCCATAATTATGACCTAGGGAGGAGTTCTCGCACCGAGTTGAACACAACTTCTGATCGTCGTGATACGTCGACTCCGTGTTGTGGCCCCATCAGCGATTCGCGTGATCGAGGGAGACATTACTGCTACAAAAACCTTGGAAACAATGAGATCGTCGACGGGAATTGCCATTTTAGAGTGTGAAACAGAGGTTTTTCGACCTAGAAACTACGTCTTATCACCAGATGGCAAAAAGGGGTGACGAGCGCCTCTGAGGGATGATTCTGAATTAGGGTCTTATAAGCGATTCTGATAACCGAGCGGAAAGTTATGCCCGTTGGAGCGAAGGGGTGTCTGTATTCGATCGCATTGGGAGCCTGCGACCACACTCCCAGAGAGGAATTTGGGCGCCGGATCGGAAATTGTTGAATCTAACCTTGTGCCGACCGGGATGGAGTGCAGATTCTGAATTGGGGCCTCGCGGGCGGTTTCGATCGCCGGGCGAATAAATATCTGTGTCTTACAAAAGGGGTGCGCGATCGGTGTACTAGTACACACGTTCCGCGGTGAAGTTTTGGCCCCGGAATGGAATTCAGCGAAACCAGTGTCTTGTCGACCGTCTCGGAATGCCGATTCTGAATTGTGGTCACAGAAGCCATTCCGATACCCGGGCAGAAACTTATGCCCAGTTCTTTCGCCGAAGGGGTAAAAATAATACAGAAGGGCTGAATATATCAGCGATGTTTGTGCGCCCATAATTACGACCTGGGGAGGAGTTCTCGCGCTGAGTTGAACACAACTTTTGATTGCCGCGATAGGTCGACTCCGTGTTGTAGTCCCACCAGCGATTCGCGTGATCGAGGGAGACGTTACTACTACAAAAACCTTGGAAACAATGAGATTGTCGGCTGAAATCACCATTTTGGAGTGCGAAATGGAGGTTTTTCGACTTGGAAATGACATCTTATCGCCAGATGACTACAATGAGAAACGAGCGCCTCTGAGAAACGATTCCGAATTGGGGTCTTATAAGCGATTCCGATAACTGAGTGGAAAGTTATGCCCATTGGAGCGAAGGGGTGTCCGTATCCGATCGCATCGGGAGTCTGCCACCACACTCCTGGAGAGGAATTTGGGCGCCAGACCGGAAATCACAGAATCTAACTATGTGTCCCCCGGGTCAAAGTGTAGATTCTGAATTAAAGCCTCACAGGCGGTTCCAATCACCGGGCGAATAAATATCTGCATCTTACCGAAGGGGTGCGCAATCGGTGTACTAGTACACACGCTCCGCAGTGAAATTTCGGCCCCGAAATGGAATTGAGCAACCAGCATCTTGTCGACCGTCTCAGATTGTCGATTCTGAATTGTGGTCACATAAGTAATTCCGATACTTGGGTAGAAAGTTATGCCAAATTCTTTCGCCGAAGGGGTGAGAATAATGCAGAAGGGCTGAATATATCGCCGATGCCCATAATTACGACCTGGGGAGGAGTTCTCGCGCCGAGTTGAACACAACTTCCGATCATCGTGATAGGTCAACTCCGTGTTGTGGCCCCACCAGCGATTCATGTGATCGAGGGAGACATTACTGCTATAAAAACCTTGGAAACAATGAGATCGTCGGTTGGAATCGCCATTTTGGAGTGCGAAACGGAGGTTTTTCAACCTGGAAACGATGTGTTATCGCCAGATGGCAATAGGAGGCGACGAGCGCCTCTGAGCGACGATTCCGAATTGGGGTCTTATAAGCGATTCCGATAACCGACGGAAAGTTATGCCCGTTGGAGCAAAGGGGTGTTCGTATCCGATCGCATCAAGAGCCTGCGACCACGCTCCCGGAGAGGAATTTGGGTGTCGGACCGAAAATCGTAGAATCTGACCTTGTGCCGACCGGGTCGAAGTGCAATTCCGAATTGGGGCCTCGCAGGAGGTTCCGATCGCCGGGCGAATAAATATCTACTTCTTACCGAAGGGGTGCGCGAACGGTGTACTAGTATACATGCTCCGCGGTGAAATTTTGGCCCCAAAATGGAATTCAGTGAAACTAGCGTCTTATCGACCGTCTCGGAATGCCGATTCCGAATTGTGGTCACAGAAGCCATTCCGATACTCGGGTGGAAAGTTATGTCGAGTTCTTTCGCCGAAGGGGTGAGAATAATGCGGAAGGGCTGAATATATCGATGATGTTTGTGTGCCCATAATTACGACTTGGGGAGGAGTTCTCATGCCGAGTTGAACACAACGTCCGATCATCATCATAGGTCGACTCCGTGTTGTGGCCCCACCAGCGATTTGCGTGATCGAGGGAGATGTTAGTGCTACAAAAACCTTGAAAATACTGAGATCGTCGGTTGGAATCGCCATTTTGGAGTGCGAAACAAAGGTTTTTCGACTTGGAAATGACGTCTTATCGCTAGATGGCCACAAGGGGCAACAAACGACTCTGAGGGACGATTTCGAATTGGGGTCTTATAAGCGATTCCGATAACCGAGCGGAAAGTTATGCCCATTGGATCGAAAGGGTGAACGTATCCGATCGCATCGGGAGCCTGCGACCACGCTCCCGAAGAGGAATTTGGGCACCGGACCGGAAATCGCAGAATCTGACCTTGTGCCGACCGGGGTCGAAGTGCAGATTCTGAATTGCGGCCTCCCGGGCAGTTCCGATCGTCGGACGAATAAATATCCGCGTCTTACCGAAGGGGTGCGCGATCGGTGTACTAGTACACACGCTCCGTAGTAAAATTTCGGACCTGGAACGGAATTCAGTGAAACCTGCGTCTTGTGGACCATCTTAGAATGCCGATTCCAAATTGTGGTCACAAAATCGATTTCGATCCCCGCGCGGAAAGTTATGCTCAGTTCTTTGGCAAATGGTTGAGATTAATGCGGAACGGGTGAATATATCGGCGATGTTTGTGCGCCCATAATTACGACATGGGAGGAGTTTTCGCGCCGAGTTGAACACAACTTTCGATCATCGTGATAGGTTGACTCCGTGTTGTGGCCCCACCAGCGATTCGCGTGATCGAGGTAGACGTTACTACTACAAAAACCTTGGAAACAATTAGATCGTCAGCTGGAATTGCCATTTTGGAGTGCAAAATGGAGGTTTTCGACCTAGAAATGATGTCTTATTGCCAGACGACAATAAGGGGCAACGAGCGCCTCTGAGCGACAATTCCGAATTGGGGTCTTACAAGCGATTCCGATAACCGAGCGGAAAGTTATGCCCGTTGGAGTGAAGGGGTGTCCGTATCTGATCACATCGAGCCTACGACTATGCTCCCGGAGAGGAATACTTGGGGGCTGAACCAAAAATTGCAGAATCTGACCCTGTGCCGACCGGGTCAAAGTGCAGGTTCCGAATTGGGGCCTCGCGAGTGGTTCCGATCGCCGGGTGAATAAATATCCGCGTCTCACCGAAGGGGTGCGCGATCGGTGTACTAGTACACACGCTCCGCGGTAAAATTTCGGCCCCGGAACGGAATTCAGCGAAACCAGCGTCTTGTCTACCGTCTCGAAATACCGATTCCGAATTGTGGTCACATAAGCCATTCCGATACCCGGGCGGAAAGTTATGCCCAGTTCTTTCGCCGAAGGGGTGAGAATAATGCGGAAGGACTGAATATATCGACGATCTTTGTGCGCCCATAAATACGACCTAGGGAGGAGTTCTCATGCCGAGTTGTACACAACTTCCAATCGTCGTGATAGGTCAACTCCGTGTTGTGGACCCACCAGCGATTTGCGTGATCGAGGGAGACGTTACTGCTACAAAAATATTGGAAACAATGAGATCGTCCGCTGGAATCGCCATTTTGGAGTGTGAAACAGATGATTTTCGACCTGTAAACGATGTCTTATCGCCAGATGGCTATGGGGGGCGACGAGCGCCTCTGAGGATGATTCTGAATTGGGGTCTTATAAGTGATTTTGATAACCGAGTGAAAAGTTATGCACGTTGGAGCGAAGGGGTGTCTGTATCCGATCGCATCGGGAGCCTGCGACCACGCTCCCGGAGAGGAATTTGGGTGCTGGACCGGAAATCGCCGAATCTGACATTATACCGACCGGGTCGAAATGCAGATTCCCAATTGGGGCCTCGCGGGCGATTCCGATCACCGAGCGAACAAATATCTGCATCTTACCAAAGGGGTGCGCAATCTGTGTACTAGTACACACGCTCGACGGTGGAATTTCGGCCCCAGAACAGAATTTAGCAAAACCAGCATCTTGTCGACCGTCTCGGATTGTCGATTCCAAATTGTGGTCACATAAGCCATTTCGATACCCGGGCGGAAAGTTATGCCCAGTTCTTTTGCCGAAGGGGTGAGAATAATGTGGAAGGGCTGAATATATCGCCGATGCCCATAATTACGACCTAGGGAGGAGTTCTCGCGTAAAGTTGAACACAACTTCCGATCGTCGTGAAAGGTCGACTCCTTGTTGTGGCCCCACCATCGATTCGCATGATCGAGGGAGACGTTACTGCTACAAAACCTTGAAAACAATGAAATCATCGGCTGGAATCACCATTTTAGAGTGCGAAATGGAGGTTTTCTGACCTAGAAACAATGTCTTATCACCAGATGGTAAAAAGGGGCGATGAGCTCCTCTGAGCGACGATTCCGAATTGGGGTCTTATAAGTGATTTCGATAACTGACAGAAAGTTATGCCCGTTGGAGCGAAGGGGTGTTCGTATCCGATCGCATCGGGAGCCTGCGACCATGCTCCCGTAGAGGAATTTGGGCGCCGAACTGGAAAATACAGAATCTGACTTTGTGCCGACCGGTTCGAAGTGCAGATTCCGAATTGGGGCCTCGCGGGCGGTTCCGATCGCCGGGCGAATAAATATCCGCGTCTTACCGAAGGGGTGCACGATTGGTGTACTAGTACACACGCTCTGCAGTGGAATTTCAGCCCCGGAATGGAATTCAGCGAAACCAACATTTTGTCGACCATCTCGGAATGCCGATTTTGAATTGTGGTCAC
Source organism: Colocasia esculenta (assembly GCA_014218235.1). Lineage (NCBI taxonomy): Eukaryota > Viridiplantae > Streptophyta > Magnoliopsida > Alismatales > Araceae > Colocasia > Colocasia esculenta. The sequence continues at coordinate 211,166,312 of CM024753.1, forward strand.
GAAAGTGATTCCGATACCCGGGCGGAAAGTTATGCCCAGTTCTTTCGCCGAAGGGGTGAGAATAATGCGGAAGGGCTGAATATATCGGCGATGTTTGTGTGCCCATAATTACGACCTAGGGAGGAGTTCTCGCGCCGAGTTGAAGACAACTTTCGATCGTCGTGATAGGTCGACTCTATGTTCTGGCCCCACGAGCGATTTGCGTGATCGAGGGAGACGTTTTTGCTACAAAAACCTTGAAAACAATGAGATCGTCGGATGGAATCGCAATTTTGAGTGTGAAACGGAGGTTTTTCGACCTAGAAACAATGTCTTATCACAAGATGGCAATAAGGGGCGACGAGCGCCACTGAGCGATGATTCTGAATTGGGGTCTTATAAGCGATTCCGATAATCGAACGGAAAGTTATGCCCGTTGGAGCGAAGGGGTGTCCATATCCGATCACATCGGGGGCCTACGACCACGCTCCAGGAGAGGAATTTGGGGGCCTGACCAGAAATCGCCGAATCTAACCTTGTGCCGACCGAGTTGAAGTGGAGATTCTGAATTGGGGCCTCGCGGGTGGTTCTGATCGTTGGGCGAATAAATATCTGCGTCTTACCGAAGGGGTGTGCGATCATTGTACTAGTACACCAGCTCCGCGGTGGAATTTCGGCCCCAGAACGGAATTAAGCAAAACCAGCGTCTTGTCTACCGTCTTGGAATGCCGATTCCGAATTGTGGTCACAGAAGCCATTCTGATACCCGGTCGGAAAGTTATGCCTAGTTCTGTCACTGAAGGGGTGAGAATAATGCAGAAGGGGTGAATATATCGGCGATGTTTGTGCTCCCATAATTACGACCTGGGGAGGAGTTCTCGCGCCGAGTTGAACACAACTTTCGATCGTTGTGATAGGTCGACTCCGTGTTGTGGCCCCACCAGCGATTCGCGTGATCGAGGGAGACGTTATTGCTATTAAAACCTTGGAAACAATGAGATTGTCGGCTGAAATCGGCATTTTGGAGTGCGAAACAGAGGTTTTTTGACTTGGAAATGATGTCTTATCACTAGATGGCCATAAGGGGCAACGAGCGCCTCTGAGCGACGATTCCGAATTGGGGTCTTATAAGTGATTCGATAACCGAGCGGAAAGTTATGCCTGTTGGAGCGAACGGGTGTTCGTATCCGATCGCATAGGGAGCCTGCGACCACGCTCCCGAAAAGGAATTTGGGCGCCGGACTGGAAATCACAGAATCTGACCTTCTGCCGACCGAGTCAAAGTGCAGATTCTGAATTGGGGCCTCGCTGGCGGTTCCAATCACCGGGCGAATAAATATCCGCATCTTACCGAAGGGGTGCGCGATCGGGGTACTAGTACACACGCTCCTCGGTGGAATTTCAGCCTCGGAATAGAATTCAGAGAAACCAGGTCTTGTCGATCATCTCGAAATTCCAATTCCGAATTATGGTCACAGAAGTGATTCCGATATCCAGACGGAAAGTTATGCCTAGTTCTTTCGCCGAAGGGATGAGAATAATGCGGAAGGGCTGAATATATCGACGATGCTTGTGCGCCCATAATTACGACCTGGGGAGGAGTTCTTGCACCGAGTTGAACACAACTTCCAATCGTCGTGATAGGTCGACTCTGTGTTGTGGCCCCACCAGTGATTTGCGTGATCGAGGTAGATGTTACTGCAACAAAAACCTTGGAAACAATGAAATCGTCGGCTAGAATTTCCATTTTGGAGTGCAAAATGGAGGTTTTTCGACATGGAAAAGACGTCTTATCACCAGATGGCCATAAAGGGCAATAAGCGCCTCTAAGCGACGATTCCGAATTGGGGTCTTATAAGCGATTCCGATAACCGAACGGAAAGTTATGCCCATTGGAGCGAAGGGGTGTTTGTATCCGATCACATCGGGAGCCTGCAACCAAGCTCCCGGAGAGGAATTTGGGCGCACGACCGGAAATCGCAGAATCTGACCTTGTGCTGACTCGGTCGAAGTGCAGATTCCAAATTGGGGCCTCGCAGGCGGTTCTGATCACCGACCGAATAAATATCTGCGTCTTACCAAAGGGGTGCGCCATCGGTGTTCTAGTACACACGCTCCGAAGTGAAATTTCGACCCCGAAATGGAATTCAGAGAAACCAGTGTCTTGTTGACCGTCTCAGAATGCCGATTCCGAATTGTGGTCACAGAAGCGATTCTGATACCGGGGCAAAAAGTTATGCCCAGTTCTTTTGCCGAAGGGGTAAGAATAATGAGGAAGGGCTGAATATATCGGCGATGCCCATAATTACGACCTGGGGAGGAGTTCTCACGCCAAGTTGAGCACAACTTTCGATCGTCGTGATAGGTTGAATCCGTGTTGTGGCCCCACCAGTGATTCGCATGATCGAAGGAGACATTACTGCTACAAAAACATTGGAAACAATGAGATCGTCGGCTGGAATCACCATTTTAGAGTGCGAAACGGATATTTTTCGACCTAGAAACGATGACTTATCGCCAGATGCTAATAAATAGCAACGAGCGCCTCTGAGTGACGATTCCGAATTGGGGTCTTATAAGCGATTCTGATAACTGAGCAGAAAGTTATGTCCGTTAGAGCGAAGGGGTGTCCATATCTGATAACATTGGGAGCCTGCGCCCACACTCCCGATGAGGAATTTGGGTGCCGGACCGAAAATCACATAATCTGACCCTGTGCCAACCGGATCGAAGTGCAGATTCCGAATTGGGGCATCGCGGGCGGTTTCGATTTTTGGGCGAATAAATATCTGCATCTTACCGAAGGGGTGCACGATCGGTGTACTAGTACACACGCTTCGTAGTGAAATTTTGGCCCTAGAACAGAATTCAGCGAAACTAGCGTCTTGTCGACCGTCTCGGAATTCCGATTCCAAATTGTGGTCACAGATGCCATTCCGATACCCGGGCGGAAAGTTATGCCCAGTTCTTTTGCCGAAGGGGTGAGAATAATGCGGAAGGGGTGAATATATCGGCGATGTTTGTACGCCCATAATTACGACATGGGGAGGAGTTCTCTCGCCGAGTTGAACACAACTTTCGATCGTCATGATAGGTCGACTCCGTGTTGTGGCCCCACCAACGATTCGCGTGATCGAGGGAGACGTTACTGCTACAAAAACCTTGGAAACAATGAGATCGTCAACTGGAATCGCCATTTTAGAGTGTGAAACAGAGGTTTTTTGACCTGGAAACTACGTCTTAACGCTAGGAGGCATTAAGGGGTGACGAGCGTCTCTGAGGGATGATTCCGAATTGGGGTCTTAAAAGCGATTTTGATAACCGAGCAGAAAGTTATGCCGTTGGAGCGAAGGGGTGTCCGTATCCACTCGCATAGAGAGCCTGCGACCACGCTCCCGGAGAGGAATTTGTGCGCCGGACCGGAAATCGCTGAATCTGAACTTTTGTCGACCGGGTCGAAGTGCAGATTCTGAATTAGGGCCTCGCAGGCGGTTCCGATCGCCGGGAGAATAAATATCCGCATCTTACCGAAGGGGTGCGCGATCGGTGTACTAATACACACGCTCCGCGCTGAAGTTTTGGCCCCGGAACGGAATTCAACGCAACCAGCGTCTTCTCGACCGTCTCGGAATGCCGATTCCGAATTGTGGTCACAGAAGCCATTCTGATGCCCGGGCAGAAAGTTATGCCCAGTTCTTTCGCCGAAGGGGTGAGAATAATACGAAAGGGCTGAATATATCAGCGATGTTTGTGCGCCCATAATTATGACCTGGGAATGAGTTCTCGCACCGAGTTGAACACAACTTCCGATCGTCGCGATAGGTCGACTCCGTGTTGTGGCCCCACCAGCAATTCGCGTGATCGAGGGAGACGTTACTGCTACAAAAGCCTTGGAAATAATGAGATCGTCGGCTGGAATCACCATTTTGGAGTGCGAAACACAGGTTTTTCGACTTGGAAATGACATCTTATCGCCAGATGACCATAAGGGGAAATGAGCGCCTCTGAGCGACGATTCCGAATTGGGATCTTATAAGCGATTCCGATAACCGAGTGGAAAGTGATGCCCATTGGAGCGAAGGGGTGTCCGTATCCGATCGCATTGGGAGCCTGCGACCACGCTCCTAGAGAGGAATTTGGGTGCCGGACCGGAAATCACAGAATCTTACCTTGTGCCGACCGGGTCGAAGTGCAGATTCCGAATTGGGGCCTCGCATGCGGTTCCGATCGCCGGGCGAATAAATATCCGCATCTTACGGAAGGGGTGCGCGATCGGTGTACTAGTACACACGCTCCACAGTGAAATTTTGGCCCCGAAATGGAATTCAGCGAAACTAGCGTCTTCTCGCCGTCTCGGAATGCCGATTCTGAATTGTGGTAACATAAGCGATTCCGATACCCGGGCGGAAAGTTATGCACAGTTCTTTCGTCGAAGGGGTGAAAATAATGCGGCAGGGCTGAATATATCGGCAATGCCCATAATTATGACCTGGGGAGGAGTTCTCACGCCGAGTGAAGACAACTTCCGATCGTCGTGGTAGCTCGACTCCGTGTTGTGGCCCCACCAGCGATTCGCGTGATCGAGGGAATCGCTGGTAGTAAAGTAGTTGACATGGCATAAGGATGGTCAGACTCTACAAGAAAATGAGGAGATGCAACATCTTTCAGATTCTAAGGCATAGACACATTTTGATAATGCTTATCTAAAATTTTCTGTCAAAGCTCGGAATGTCAGACTTGGTTTAGCAAGTGATGGGTTTAACCCATTTGTAAACACGAGTAGTAGGTATAGTACATGGCCGGTGGTGATAAGTGTCTACAATTTATCGCCATGCATGTCTATGAAGTAAATATATACCATGATGTCTTTACTCAATCTTAATCCTAAAGAGCCAAGAAATAACATTGATGTGTACTTACAACTATTGATAGATGAGTTGAAGGATTTGTGGCATAATGATGTGCAAATATATGATGCGACAAAAAATAGAACTTCACCATGCGAGCTGTTCTCCTTTGTGGTGTTTGTGGTATAATATTTGCGCTCTAAAATATAGACATTGGGCTCCAAATATTAATTTTTCTCCAAAATAGAACTTAGACTCCAAAATACTACTCTTAGGGTTTAAAAATATTGATTGAGATTTAATAATAATTTTAGTTCCAAAGTATAAATTCAAACTTCAAAATATAAATTTAAATTCTAAAATGATGATTTTACATCCCCCGCGGTCGAACGCCACCACCTATTGCTCTTTATTTGCTAAGGTGGTTGTTTATGTAACTCTATATTAGATGTCACATGAGTTGGCATTCTATACATATTGCACTTGTTGCACTTATGTTAATGTAGTAAGTCTTCCTCCGTGTACTTTGTTACGCGCCTTACCTCTAGATCTATCTCCCTCTCACGTACATACCGGAATGGGATGTTTCGCGCGATCATAACTGCTTACTTCTTCCGAAGCATTTAGACAGCATAACAGCTAGGCATAAAACATGTTAAACGAGAGAAACTTAAGCTTTAGAAGCAATTAATATATATATATGTAAGTGGATGACAATAATTAGCTAAGAGAGTCGTGTATTAAGGGACATGCATGTAATTAGGTAGGTACAGCCTTGGGTGCTATATATATAATATATATATATATATATATATATATATATATATATTATATATATATATATACTAGATATTTACTCATGCGTTGTACGATTTTTTTTCTAAATATATATTTAATTATATTAAATTTATAAATTATAAATAGATTTGATATGATTGTTATTAATAATAATAGAAGAGTATTATATAGAAGAAAAAAAACTTAATTTTTATGCGGAACACTAAATAGATCAAATATGAGAGATGCATATTATAATGGAGGCGATTACTTATATTTTTAGATGGGGGGTGGTGGATTGGATAAAAAATACTATTTTTTGTCAAGGACGGACCAAATGGAGAAAGGGAGAGGATTTAAATTTTAAATCTCGCTGAATTTGCTGGTTGCAGTGGCAGCACATAAAGAGAAGAAGAAATACAAAATAGAGAGAAAGAAGAAGGGGATAGTTTTAGGCAGTATCACATATCTCAGTTTGGACGGGAAAAGAAAAATTCTGATACTGCCACGTGTGTACTTTTAAGACTGAGTTTTATTATAATAGCATAGATATATATATATATTTATAACCAATATGCAATGACAAGTATAGAAATTGATCATTAATTGTTAATGAAAATATGATCCACACATGACACATTCGATGCATGGAGCAGAGAAATTAAAATGTGATGGTATTAATCGGAAAATTTTAGGACTGACGCGGATGCTCTTTTTGATTCCTTCTCAGCTGCATTGATCTTGGGAAATCCGATAAGAAAGGAGAAGTCTTGTTGCAACAAACTCACATTCTCTTTGGAGAGGGTGATGTCATTGGGGGTGGGGGTGTGCCAACCCCCAATGGAGCCAAGTAGTACTTCTCAACAAAAAATTGGCTGCACGTGGACGTGTTCTCTCGTGGATCAAGCAAAATGTGTATGGTTCCATATGCGTGCAAGAGCAGTCCATTGCGGATGTGCTCCAACAAATGTTGTCAAAAATATGTCGTTATTACCATGACACGAGAGGATCAGTATATATATATATATATATTTATGGAGTAAATTAATTAGAAGTCTCTGACTGTAATAGAGAGATCTTTATTATAACAAAATTTAACGTATATTGTAACATGTGATAATATTTATTATAATGAATTATAATTCTATTAAAGATTAACAAATAAGTCAAAAATATGATAAAATCTCTTAATTAATTTATCCATATTTATATATCTTCTATAGATATTCTTTTCTTTTTCTGTATTCTATAGTTTATAACCTGCGAGCAATAGTTGATTGCCAGCTGACCCCTCCTTTGCGCTCCATGAACATAGAGAGATTTTAATTATACCGTAGGAGTCTCCTTCTTGCGTCGCTGTTCATAACAGTTATTTTATTAATCATTGATGCATGGGATCCCCCACAAGTAGCTGCTGTTGGGGATGCATCCATGATTAATGAATAGTACCTGTCGAATCAGCTGGATGTGGACACAGGACGAGGTAATTATAGATTGGCCTTTGGATTAAGCATAGAGGGATTTTGGATGTTAAAAGTTTGAGAAATGTTTTTTACCCGTCTGCACGGGTAAAAAGTTGACGCGGAAGCGTCGTGCGGCCGACCGATCTGATTGGTCGACCGCGAGTGGACCCCACGCGAGTTCGGCGTGGGGTCCGCACGGCCGACCAATCAGGTCGACCGCACGACGCTTCCACGTCCGCCCGGTTACCCGTACGGACGTGAGAAAAATATTTATGTAAAAGTTTTGGGTTTCAAGATCACATGCGCCGACTACTTGATGGGATTACGTACAGAGGCGTACGTTACGAGTCATCTTATATTCTACAAGATACTGATTTAATTCCAAACTTAATTCATTGGCTGTTGGTACCATGGGTTATGGACATGGATTTACGGCATTTTAAGGAAATTGATGATATGTTTGTAATTAATGGTGTATTTGTAATTTTTCACCCACCGGTGATATTATCTATAAGAAGAGAGCTAGCTAGAGGACTTCGGTTGGGTCGATCGGTTAGAACTCTTGTTTAAAAAGTAAGAGGTCCCGAGTTCGATTCCTGGGGGGGGTTTACCTGATTTACATGCAATCTTCGAGTGTGTAAATCCGGGGTTTTTTCGGTCAAGTGGGGTAAGGGCAATACGGATACACGAAAAGTAGGAGCTGCCAAGTTCTGACCTTGGAGTTCACGAACACCAATCCCTGAGCCCACAAAACCACACGGGGCGAGATTTCCTCGTTACCAAAAAAAAAAGAGAGCTAGCTAGATGCGTTGTACACGCGAATGCCATGTGACTCGCGTACCTTCCTGTTTATAATTAGAGATCTATGATACTGGTGGTCGGATTCCTGGGGCAGATTACGGTTGAAGACAGCAACTCAGCACCACTTTCTTTCCAAGCTACGTACTGATGAAAGTCTGGGGCAATGTAATGGGGGTTCTCGAACTCCATATTCTGCCAATGCATATGTAACTGATTCTTACTACTGTAAGAAGCTAGATAGAACTTAAGTTTCACCAAATGACTTGGGTGCGGAGGATATAAAGCATTCGGCGCCATTAAGACTGGGAATGGCATTGGTGGCCAGCAAGGTGAAGAGTGCACAATGGAGGACACGCTCTCGCGGGAGCGAGCTGACGGGGGTACGAGAAAGGGTCTCTCTCTCTCTCTATCCATCTCACAACCCGAATTTGAGAGGCAAACTAGCCGGTGAGCACCGGCCGTAACCAGGTGGCTGGTGATCACCTTTCTGTTCTCGACTGGGACGATGTGGCGTCTAAGCTTTCGCCCGTATACTTCGCCTGTATATGGATGGTTTTCTCCGCGCGGAGTCCTTATTCGTAGTTATAATTTTCTCATTTTGATCGTCATTTATATATGGACCTCGATCCTTGGATCTGGAGCTCAAGTGGTGAATCAATCACCAAGTTGCTGGGTAAAAAAGAAGAAAGAAATTGAGGTAGCAGGTACTGTACACTGTACAAGGTCCAGGACCACACATCATTGAACCGTCTATCTTCTGTATGAAAGTTGATCTATCATTTGGGCTAGCTTGTTGGTCCTCATCACATCACCATCGCCCTCAAGACCCACGTCCTATGAACGCTAACTAGTCATTGGAGGCTGATGAGACTTCGTCGATAATCTTGTAGACTCTGACTTATTAATTGGCTCTTTATCCGGCCGGACAAATATGCCTATTAATAAATATTGACCCCATTGCCATTTGCTCACTAATCATGTGTACGGAAAATGTGAGGACCGGGACGGGAGGGGGAGATGGTCCCCCCTTCCCCATGCACGTCGTGTGCAGTGGGCTCCGGAAAAAGGGCGTCTGACCATTTCCGGTAATAGGGCAGACCCCCTCCACTTTGCCCTCTCTCTCTCCCGACCCTCTTCTTCCTCCTCTTTCCCTCACCGCTCTCTCCTTCTTCCTCTCTCTCTCGCGTTCGCCCTCTCCCTCCCCGAGCTCTCTCTCGCGTTCGCTCTCTATCTCTCTCTCTCTCTCGCACTTTCTCTCTCTCTTGCATTTTCCCTCCATGCTCGCTCTTTTTCTCTCTTGTTTGTGCACCTCACCGTGGAAGGGGAAGCTGCAGAGTCACCGTCGCCTGCTTCCCCGCGCTGCTGCTGCCCCTGTCGTGTAGCTGTCGCCTTCTTCCGCTACGCCGTTGTTGCTCCGCTGCCCCCTCTCGGCGTTGGAGGAGGTCGCCTTGGGGAGTCACCATTGGTAGGTCCTACCGCCGACGTAGGTTCCCTCCACCCTCTCCGGCATCGGCCGGAGCCTCACCCCCCCCCCCCCCCCATTATGTTGGCCAAGCATCCCTCCCCCTCCCCCTGCGCCGTTCTCTCTCTCTCTCTCCCTTTCTCTCTCTTCTGCACGTGGCTTTCCAGCTAAGGTTTTTTGGCGAGGGGAGGACCGCCGGCGGCATCTGGGTGGCGCACTGCACCCTGCCCCCTTGCGCACTGCGCCGGGGCGCTGGCCAAGGTTCCCTTGCAGCGCATTGCGCCAGCAGACCCTTTTGGGCCATTTTGATCTCCGTTCTGGGCCGTTTTTGCGCCGTTTTCCGTATGTTGTCGCTCTGACTGTGCCGATGGGCCGGCCCAGTGTTGGTGGCCGTTTTGTCAAGCCACGTGGTGGTCGGGCCCACCCGGGTCGGCTCCGACCGGCCGGCAGTGCTTGTTGACAGATCAACCGGGGCATTCGTGCAGGGTTTCCGGTACCCGTCGGGGGTGTTCCGAGGGCTGACCGACTGTCCGAGGTGGTAATATATATACCTTTTGAGTCATCATACCGGGTTCCTCGATTTTTGGGCCCACCCAGGTCGGCTTCGACCGGGCCGATGGGGCCGTTTGACCGTTTGACCCGGACAGTCGCGTTGGGGTTTCCAGCACCCGTGGGGTGAGTTTCGAGGGCCGACTGACTATCCGGGGTGGTAATATTAGCTTTCCATGGTTGACCATCAATTAAGTACTTTAGCGGATCTGTTTTCGCACCGAGTTTCTGTTCCGTACTCGTGTCGCTTGTGCTGACTCCCTAGCACTGCGCCTTACTAGTCTTCGCCCAGTGCTGTGGCATTTGACGGCTTGTCCCAGCGTACGGTGCGCTTTTGGGGTTGTTACCATTCCCGGGACTTCCGTCCTCGTGGGCCCGTTGAGGGTGGTCTCCGAGCCACGAGTGCGTCCGTCGAGGGTTTCTCCAGACAGAGGGGAAAACAGTGTTGGACAGCGGCGTTGAGTCGTTTGTTGAGCTCACTTAGTTGGTCCGGGTCCCGCGGAGTTTGGAGTGTCGCGGTGCGGGCCAGCTAGTCCGTTTTCACTACCTCGCCTTACACGGTTCGAGAGCTGTGTCGGGAGAACATGCGTGGGACTGTAGTCCGGCCAAACTACGGCTTGTGGTTGTGTTTGTCCACGCGTCTCACTCCGACGGGAGGGGCGACCTGGACTCGTGGTCGAGCAGTAAGACGCCGATGGGTGCACCTGACCACTGACTAGTAGAGGCTGTGTTGTGGCTAGTGTGTGTTGTCCAGACAAGGGTTTTACTGTTTGCTTGTGCAGTTTTATGGCATGCTCGGAGCACATTTACCGAGGTTGAGATTGTGCATTGTTGTGCTGTGTTGGCAGTACTTGTGGACTTGAGTACTTTCCGTTTATTTATTTTAGTACTTGCTTAGTTGTGTTATTATTTTATTATATTACTTGCTCAGTTAGTAGTCTTGTTACTTGAGTTACCACCACCCTTCCGCTTGGTGTAGTTAGCTTGTTTACTTTAGTTCCACTATTCTTCCTACCCAGTTTAGCTGTGTTGTTCTTGTTTCTACTATCAAACCGGTGAGGGGTTGGGTTCCCTACCGGGCTTCATTCGCGAAGCTCATTTCCCCCTACTTCCTTCCAGGTTTGAGTTCGAGGGAGCCGGTGCTCGTGTTCAGACGGTCTGCATTGTGCCGCTTGTGGTCAGTAGTGTTAGTAGTGGTTAGTATTTCCTTTTCGCACTTGAATTATTATCTGGGACATTATGTACATTCTTCCTTCCGCTGTTGTGTTTCTTTATATTGTTTAGTTATTGTAACTTGTTGTATATCTCACTAGACATATTTCTAACCCTTCTGGGTCTTCGGATCTGTGGCTGGCGATCCAAGGGTCAGGTACTTGGAGTGTTCCGGGTATCGGATTCTTGAGTCATTATAGTTGGCATCAGAGCAATGTCTTCTGAGATTTATAATAAGTTAATGGCTATGGCTACCCCAAAAAATAGTTCAAGTGCATTGCTGGCACCGTTCGTGGTGTGTTAGTGTTACGTTTGTGCCTTGATCATGATTTACAGGTAGGTTGTGGTTCAACAAGATTCTAGTGGGAGTTGTAGAAGGGATGATGTTGTTGCAGTGTTGCGTGCGTGGTGTGTGATCGCTGGTTGGCTAGTGCTAGTGGTGCTGTTGAAGATGCTAGTGGTGCTGTTGAAGATGGAGTTGCTGGTGGAGGTTTTCCTTGTGAGGAGGATAGTTGCAGACGAGTCCGATGCGGTGCTCTTGTTTGTCGTCGGCTACACTTCCGGCTGCATGTGTTTTCGCTATGGCTGAGAGAGTCTGTTGGCGGTGTGGTCTTCACCGGTGCAGGCCTGTTGTCTGTGGGTCCGGTTGAAGGTGTCCTTATTTTTCCTAGTTGTGTCTTGCTCTTGGCTTTGTTTGTTCAGTAGTTGCTTGGGCGTGTTGCCTCACCTTTTAGGTGAGTTGTGGGTGCCCTGTGTTCTGCTGAGTCGGCATTGTTGCTCGGACTTAGTAGATGCTCTGTGTGTGCTTGTGATGGCATTGGTTGTGTGTTGTGTCACTTGTTGTGTTTGCTTGGTGGCTCTGTGCTGTTTGGTCGTGAGTTTTGGTGAGGTGTTCCTAGAGCTCTTCCTTGCTTGTTTTGGTGAAGGTTTCTCTCAGAACTTCTTCGTGCTTGTTTCTGTTTTGTTGCCCTCAAGGTTGAGATGCGTTGTTGGTTGTCTTTGTGTTCTGTTGAGGTTTCCCAGAACTGTTTGTTTTTGTCTTGGTGAGGGTTTCTCCTAGGACTGTTCCAGGCTCATTCTAGTTGTTGTCGTGCTACCTCAGGGTTGAGGTGTGCTGTTGGCTGGTGCATTCTGGTGGGTTCTCCCAAAACGGTGCCTTGGTCGTTTTGGTGGAGGTTTCTTCTAGAACTGTCTTATATTGCTTCTGCTTCCTGTTGTGCTCTCTCTGAAGGTTTGTGTGGATTGGTTGTTTTGGTTATTTGTTCCGGTGGAGTCCTCCTAGGACAACTCTTTGTCGTTCTTGGTGGAGGTCCTTCCCATGGCGGCCTACTGTTTGATTTGGTGGTTGCTGCTCTCTCTTTGTAGAGATGAGCTGTCTTTGTTGCCGGTTGAACTGTCTGTGTTAAAGTCTATTTGGGCATTATCGGTCAAGGAGTGGTGCCTTTGATCGTGTGTCTGACTACTGCGTTGGCCAGTTGCCTTGTTGTTTGTTTCTAATTTTCTCGGCTACATTGGTGGGACTGCGTGTGTCCCCATGGCTCAGATGGTTCTGCTTCATTTTCCTGTGCCCAACGTGCTCTCGCAGTTGGTGATGTGGTGTGTGCCGTGGCCATGTGGCTAGCGGTACTTCTTGTGGAGGTGCTGGTTTTGTGTTCCGGTCCCCTCTCTTGCGTGCGGAAGAGGCCTGCTGTGCTTTTTCGTCCTCTATTTTTGTGGGTTGCTCAGGGTGGTGGTGCTCCACTTTTGTGCATTGGCGCTGTGGTGCGTGCTGTTGTGGCCTTCTTGGTGAAGGTTTTTTTCCTCGAGTTGTTTTAGGGTTGAGCGGGTTGTTCCACTCGTGTCATCGTTTCTGTTTGGCACTATAGGTTGGTAAACCTACTGGTCTGCTACGTTTTGTTGTGAGGGTTTTTGTGTTGCCTGACTGGTCAATGTGGGACAATGTGTTTCCATGTGATTAGTGCTAGGTAACCCTGGTTCTCTCGCCTAGCTTGCTCGTATTGGGGTTATGTTCGCAAGTGCTCTGCTTTGTGCCTCTTTCTGCTCTTGGAGGCTTTTGTCGCCTTTCAGTGTGTGGCCCTCACTAATTGTTGTGGTAGGGCCGATGCCTTGTGTGGTGCGCTTCTAAAGAGCCAGCATGTTTGTTGTGCTCTTCGAAGCTCATGACCTTCCGTGCGTTTTCTCTTCTTGGTGGGTCTCTGGTAGGGAGTCCCTTCTATTGGCCCTGTGCCGTTTTGGGGTCGTTGGTGCAGCTATGTGCACTACACCTGGTGGTTCTTGTGCTTATGGCTACATCGGGTGCTTGTTCCCGTGTGTGCTGACCTTGAGTCTTGTGCGTTGTTTCGCAGTTTGCGAGGTGCTCGGGGTATTGAGTTGTTCCGCCTATATGACGTGTGTGGTGTTCTGTTCCTTGTGGCCATACCGTACCACAGTGTGGTAGCTACCTTGTTGTTTTGTGGCCTTGGTGGTGGTGAGTCCGATCTTGGTTGTGGCATGCGTCTGGTGCCTCCTCGCTTGTGTGTTGGGTTGTGGTACCGTGTGTTGGTCTGAGTAATACTCGGGTCAGCGTGCCATTTTCGGCTCCTGCAGTTGCCCTGTTTTCTAGTGGTTGAATGTTTTCTGCAGTTGGTTTTATGGCACTCGCGCTTGGCGTTGCACAGTTCGTGGTGGGTGCATTGCCAACCATTGTGGGTTTTTCCGATCGTGTGCCAGGTGGTGAGTCTGGAAGCCGATAATAGGACTCCTATTTGTGTTTTTGGTAGCAGTGAGGTCTATCGGTTTGCCAGTATTTTACCGTGTGAGTCGTAACGTCTTGGGTTGCCTGGTTCTGACCTAACCTTAGACGACTTTTTGACCTTTGTCGCTGCATGTTGTGCTTGTGGAGCGTGTTCTATTTTTGGTTTTCCTCTGATTCTACATTCATTTGGTGTCCTTGTCGGACCACGAGGAAAGTCTTGGTGAGACCGAGTGGTGTCGTGGATGTCATTCCACGTGTTTTCCACGTCTCCATTTTTTCTTGGACTCTGGTTTTCCTTGCAAGGCTTCCCTTTGGCTATGTGGCCGATACTAGTTGTCGCTAGCTGCGTGAGGCAATTCCTCAAAGCCCGTGGTTGACTCGTAGGTGTTTTTTTATCGAGTTATCGCCAGTGACTGTATTTTCTATCGGGTTTTTCTGGCGACAAAGTGGGTTACTGACCGGATTGGTTTCAACGGCGAGGTCTGTTGATGACTTCCGCCACGTGGTTTTCGGCTAGTGGTTCCATTCATCTTCGGTCGGTTGGCGTGTGCCATGCTTGTGGAGTTGTCGGCATCCGATTGTGTGTTCCATGCCCATCTGGGGTGTGCGGTGTGGGCTATCGGTTGTCTAGTTGAGCACTCCACGTGTGCCTGTGTCACTATTGTGGCCACCAGGAAGTCATGGTGAGACTTAGTGGCCTTTTTCGCGCTGGCTATTTCTTGCCGTGTTCTTTCCCTCAGGTTGTCAGATCGTTTCGACTGAGTTGTTCCTACCCTTGCTTTACTTCCGTGCTTCGACTTTGTTTTTGTAATTTCGAGGACAAAATTGTTTTAAGTGGGATAGGATGTGAGGACCGGGAGAGGAGGGGGAGATGGTCCCCCCTTCCCCATGCACGTCGTGTGCAGTGGACTTCAAAAAAAGGCTGCCTGGCCATTTGCGGTAATGGGGCAGACCCCCTCTGCTTTGCCCTCTCCCTCTCCCGACCCTCTTCTTCCTCCTCTCTCCCTCACCGCTCTCTCCTTCTTCCTCTCTCTCTCTCTCGCGTTCGCCCTCTCCCTCCCTGAGCTATCTCTCGCATTCGCTCTCTCTCGTGCGCACTTTCTGATCTCTCTCTCGCATTTTCTCTTCTTGCTCGCTCTTTTTCTCTCTCGTCTGTGCACCTCGCCGTGGAAGGGGAAGCTGGAGTCGCCGCTGCCTGCTTCCTCGCGCCGCTGCTGCCCCTGTCATGTCGCTATCGCCTTCTTCCCCTCACCGCGCGTCGCCGCTGCCCCCTCTCCGTGTTGGAGGAGGCCGCCCCAGGGAGTCGCCGCTGGCGGGTCGTACCACCAAGGTAGGTTCTCTCCACCCCTTCTGCGTCGGCCGGAGCCTCCTCCCCCCCCCCCCCCCCCACCCCACTGTGTTAGCCGAGCATCCCTCCCCAAAGACGGATCTAGAAATTTTATTGAGTGGGGTCACTTAAGTAATTTTTTAATATTTATATAAATAAATATATTATACGTAAGAAGTGACCCCAGTGAGACAATTCAGTGGGGTCACCCTTTATATAAATTCCTCTCAAATCTCCAATTCTAATGGTCATTTAAGAATTTTTTTTTTAAGTGGGGTCATGTGACCCCACTCCCTATAAGCTAGATCCGTCCATGCCCTCCCCTTGCGCTGTTCTCTCTCTCTCTCTCCCTTTCTCTCTCTTCTGCGCGTGGCTTTCGGGCCGGGGTTTTTCCGGCGAGGGGAGGACCGTCGGCGGCAGTCGCGCCGTTCGGTGGTAGCGCCATCCGGCGACCCCCTGCCGCCATTGCCGGCACTGGCGCTAGCCGCCCGGCAGGCCCCCCTCCTCTTTCCCCCTCACCTCCATACGTTGTAGAGGAGGTGTCGGGAGGAAGAAGGAGGGTGGCGCAGTGCGCCCAGATCTGGCTGGGATCTGGGCGGGGCACTATGCCCTGCCCCCTGGCGTACTGTGCCGGGGTGCTGGCCAGGGTTCCCTTGCGGTGCATTGCGCCAGCAGACCATTTTGGGCCCATTTGACCTCCGTTCTGGGCTGTTTTTGCGACGTTTCCATGTGTTGTCGCTCCGGCTATGCTGCTGAGCCGGCTCGGGGTTGGTGGGCGTTTTGTCAAGCCACGTGGTGGTTGGGCCCACCCGGGTCGACTCTGACTGGGCCGGCAGTGCCTGTTGACAGGTCAACCGAGGGCAGTCGTGTAGGGTTTTCGGCACCCGTCGAGGGTGTTCCGAGGGCTGACCGACTGTCCGAGGTGGTAATATATATACCTTTTGAGTCATCGTACCAGGTTCCTCGATTTTTGGGCCCACCCGGTTGGCTCCGACTGAGCCGATGAGGCCATTTGACCGCCTGTGGGGTGAGTTCCGAGGGCCGACCGACTATCCGGGGTGGTAATATTAGCTTTTCGTGGTTGACCGCCAATCAAGTACTTTAGCAGATCTGTTTCCGCACCGAGTTTCCGTTCCGTACTCGTGTCGCTTGTGCTGACTCCCTAGCACTACGCCTTACTAGTCTTCGCCCGGTGCTATGGCACTTGACAGCTTGCCCCAGTGCACGGTGCGCTTTTGTGGTTGTTACTATTTTCCGGAACCCCCGTCCTCGTGGGCCCATTGAGGGTGGTCTCCGAGCCACGAGTGCGTCCGTCGAGCGTTTCTCCAGGTGGAGGGGAAAATAGTGTTGGACAATGACGTTGAGTCGTTTGTTGAGCTCACTTAGTTGGTCCGGGTCCCGCGGAGTTTGGAGTGTCGCGGTGCGGGCCAGCTAGTCTGTTCTCACTACCTCGCCTTACACGGTTCCGGAGCCGTGTTGGGAGGACAGGCGTGGGACCGTAGTCGAGCCAGACTACGGCTTGTGGTTGTGTTTGTCCACGTGTCTCACTCCGACGGGAGGGGAGACCTGGACTCATGATCGAGCGGTAAGACGTCGGTGGGTGCACCTGACCACTGACTAGTAGAGGCTGTGTTGTGGCTAGTGTGTGTTGTCCATACGAGGGTTTTACCGTCTGCTTGTGCAGTATTGTGGAGTGCTCGGAGCACATTTACCGAGGTTGAGATCGTGCGTTGTTGTGCTATGTTGATAGTACTTATGGACTTGAGTACTTTTCGTTTATTTATTTCAGTACTTGCTCAGTTGTGTTATTATTTTATTATATTCCCTGCTCAGTTAGTAGTCTTGTTACTTGAGTTACCACCACCCCTCCGCTTGGTGTAGTTAGCTTGTTTACTTTAGTTCCACTGTTCATCCTGCCTAGTTTAGCTGTGTTGTTCTTGTTTCCGTTGTCGAACCTGTGAGGGGCTTGGTTCTCTGCTGGGCTTCATTCGCGAAGCTCATTCCCCCCTTACTTCCTTCCAGGTTTGAGTTCAAGGGAGCGTGTGCAGTGGACTTCGAAAAAAGGCTGCTTGGCCATTTGCGGTAATGGGGCAGACCCCCTCTGCTTTGCCCTCTCCCTCTCCCGACCCTCTTCTTCCTCCTCTCTCCCTCGCCGCTCTCTCCTTCTTCCTCTCTCTCTCTCGCGTTCGCCCTCTCCCTCCCCGAGCTCTCTCTCGCGTGCACTTTCTGATCTCTCTCTCACATTTTCTCTCCTTGCTCGCTCTTTTTCTCTCTCGTCTGTGCACCTCACCATGGAAGGGGAAGCTGGAGTCGCAGCTGCCTGCTTCCTCGCGTCGCTGCTGCCCCTGTCGTGTCGCTATCGTCTTCTTCCCCTCACCGTCGCGTCGCCGCTGCCCCCTCTTCGCGTTGGAGGAGGCCGCCCCAGGGAGTCGCCGCTGGCGGGTCCTACCACCAAGGTAGGTTCCCTCCACCCTCTTCTGCGTCGGCCGGAGCCCCCCCCCCACCCCACTGTGTTGGCCGAGCATCCCTCCCCCTCCCTAGAGACGGATCTAGAAATTTTATAGAGTGGGGTCACGTAAATAAATTTTTTATATTTATATAAATAAATATATTATATTTAATATAAATAAATATATTATACATAAGAAGTGACCCCAGTGAGACAATTCAGTGGGGTCACCCTTTATAAATTCCTCTCAAATCTCGAATTCTAATGGTCATTTAAGAAAAAAAAAATTTTGAGTGGGGTCACGTTACCCCACTCCCTATAAGCTAGATCTGTCCATGCCCCTCCCCTTGCGCCGTTCTCTCTCTCTCTCTCTCTCTCTCCCTTTCTCTCTCTTCTGCGCGTGGCTTTCGGGATGTGGTTTTTCGGCGAGGGGAGGACCGTTGGCGGTAGTCGCACTGTAACGCCCCGATGCGGAATATCAGAGCGGGATTACAGTTATTAAATAGTACAAAGCGAAAATAAATAAAAAACCATTGCACAAATGGATATAATACCAAACAACCTCATATTTCATGAATAATCCATCAACTCCATTACAATCACTAATGTTTCATCAAACTTCAAGATCTAACTATTACATCAACGTATCAGAGCCAAAACTATACTAACTAACTACTACTAGATAGCACTGGTTGCAGAAAAATGGTCACTCCTGAAAATCCTCACTCCCATCCTCGTGAGTGTGGTCATCGTCATACTCGCCTGAAACACATTAAATAAAAACGTAGGATGAGCGAATAACGCTCAGTAGGACTTAATATCTCATGTAAACAAGCAGGTTTTAAGTGTTTAACCTTTTATGAAGCAGGATAACTAACAGGAACAGCAAGTACGAGAACGATCAGGTATAGTCGTGCCAGTAAGTTCACAAGACAAGAATACCTTCATAGGTAACAAGTACAAAAGATTTGGCCATATTTCAAGTTAACAAGTAATTGCACAGTAGTACACAAGTCACAATAGCAAGTAAAGTAAGTAACATGCATTTGGTTGATCATTTTATCAACCACAAGTCAAGTATCGGGTACAGGAATGTTTGTGAATTGTCTTAGATCAATCTTGTGTGTCATGCGTTTGGTGTATGCCATCACCTGACCATTGGACCCTCGCGAGTTAAAGCCTTTCGGGTGCTCCTCCCAAAGACCAGATCGGGCCCTTATAATGTTGCCTAGCATAGTCATGTTTTTTTTTTTTTATCTTAGACAATCACAAAATGGCCAAGAGAGTACCAAGAATAGATGAGAGTAGTAGATGAACTAGATGAGAGTAGATCAATCTTGTGTGTCATGCGTTTGGTGTATGCCATCACCTGACCATTGGACCCTCGCGAGTTAAAGCCTTTCGGGTGCTCCTCCCAAGGACCAGATCGGGCCCTTATAATGTTGCCTAGCATAGTCATGTTTTTTTTTTTTTATCTTAGACAATCACAAAATGGCCAAGAGAGTACAAGAATAGATGAGAGTAGTAGATGAACTAGATGAGAGTAGATCAATCTTGTGTGTCATGCGTTTGGTGTATGCCATCACCTGACCATTGGACCCTCGCGAGTTAAAGCCTTTCGGGTGCTCCTCCCAAGGACCAGATCGGGCCCTTATAATGTTGCCTAGCATAGTCATGTTTTTCTTTTTTATCTTAGACAATCACAAAATGGCCAAGAGAGTACCAAGAATAGATGAGAGTAGTAGATGAACTAGACGAGAGTGTAGAGAGAACGTGAACAGATGAGAGTATCGAGATAGTAGATGAGATAGGGACATATCCGTAAAATGACGAGAAACACACGATAGTAACGGTTGCACAACACCAGGTCGGGTACCGGCAGTCTGGTAGAAGTCACAACCGCCCACTAGCCGTGCTATGAACATAGGCTAGATGGTCCAGCGTGATCGCAAGATAAGGAGAGAACACTGAGGCCATGGATCGTACTGATCCCTAAGGTGTAACGGGTTTTAGGGTACAACCAGCTCGTTGACTAAGGACGTGCGCCAAAGCCAAGAAGACTTACGGAGGTCTTGACAATGATTCCCTAGTCCAGTCGAGAGTATTCTCAGTGGAGACGTGATCTATGTCAAGGAAAGGTGTGTAAAAACGGGTCCGTCGTGCTTCGAGTGCTCGAAGGCCGAGAGAAGATGGTAACGGTAGATAAAATGTGCGAGTAAAAACAGAAACAATGATATTTAACAAAATAGGGAAATTTAGTCATTTATTTCGATAATTTACCGAATACATTATTGCATAATTTATCAAGGTCAAATGGCAATTTATAATGTTATGTGTGTGCAAGTGTAAAGAAATCTTGAGGATATGACAAGTCGTGCTCACGGCTTTTAAATTAACAAGAATTATTTAAATATTATTAAATAAAAATATTCAGGTCGATCATTAAGCTTAGCAGTACATGGTTTAACTTGTATAAGGGTTATATGACAAATAAGACAGGGGTATATGCATAATATAAGGTTCTGGCCGAAATTGTCAAGAGGCGACGAGGTGACCTGTCGCGATCAAGTCGCGACAGGGCGCTAGGTCGCGTTAATCCCAGTATCGCGACGGGGTTTCCCGTCGCGGTCCAGGTCGCGACGGGGCGACCTGGCACGACGGGCGAACAGGCCGGCTTGGCCTGGTTCGGGGTTGGGAACACGGCGACAAGACCCGTCGCGTTCATGACGCGACGTGGAGGCCGACCGCGACCCTCTTGTTATCGCGGCGTATCGCGCTGCCGCGATATCAGGGGCGGTCTGGGTTTTCCCCTTTTTTCCAGGGCGAGTCCTCTGTGATACAGGGACGTTCTAAATTCCATATAAAATAGCACGGTGATTCAAAAAGCACGAAACCAGTTTTAAACGAAAGTAGACATGTATATCTATCAATATACATGATTAATTTGAAAATAGTTAAGGTTTAGACATGCATTGATCAGGTTATGTTTCGGTGACCTAAACAGGCACAGTCAAGGTTCAACGAATTAATTAGAGATGTATACATGATGAAAAATTACGAAACTAGAAGCGTTTGAAAGCTAACTCGATGTATTATTTTAGAGAATTTTCTCATCATAGGACATCAAGTGTACATGAAGTTTAAAGGTAAACATTAAGGGTCAGTACATGCAATAGACAGGGAATCAAGGATTTTATTCTCCCTCATGGGAGGTTTAAATTGAGCAAGACCAGGGGAATTTGAAAGATAATGAGACGTAGTATATCTGAGAATTTTATCAAGGCATGAGAGTAAGTACACGTTGGGGATTATAGAAAACACAAGATCTCAGTTCATGGTAACAACAAGACTTCATGAATTAAATTCGCCCAAGTGGGTAAACGAAATACCACAAAACCATAGGGCTTTTGAAGAGATACATAAAGGCTACCTAGGGTAATTATTTCACGATTTTAGCTTAAAATATTGCCTACCTTTTTCGTGAAGGAAGAAAACCCTAGTTTTGGTGACGAAAATCCTCCTTATTCTAGCCTCCTCCTCCTTGCTTCTTCGTTCTCCAGCCTTCCCTTCGTCTCCTAGGACTCCAGCCACGAACTATGGGTGGTAAGGACGAGTTTGGGGGGTGTATTTGGTTGCTATTAGAGTTTTACTCGTTCTAAAACTCCCATTTTCAATTAATTTCGAATTTGCATATTTATCTTCCCATTTTCTCTCATTTAACCATCTAATGGGGAGGGGAGAGAGCTTAATTTCGTGGTTAAAGAGTTAGGATGGGTTAAGGACTCTTCTTTTAGATATATAAGGTTATTTAACATTTATCTTAACCTTTACTATTTATTTAATTAATTAGATACGAATTTCATTAATTTAACTCTCATCCTATGATGGGCTATCCTTATTTGGGCCCATTTCATTGGGTTTGGGTTATTAGAGTAACCCGTTAATAATTTAGCTTAATGGGTATTACTTTAATTCCCTTTGTTTTCATTTATTCTCCCTTTATTCTAATTATATCAATTTATCTCATTTATTTAAATAATAAAATTTTTATTTTATTTGGATTTTGAAAATCCAGGGTACTACATCCTCCCCCTCTTAAAAATAATTTGGTCCCCAAATTCACTTAATCGTAAGAGGAAGAATGACTTACTGAATAATTCCGGATAATTCCGACGCATTGTAGCTTCGGGCTCCCACGTGGCCTCTTCAACTTCGTGATTTCTCCACAATATCTTCACCACGGGTATGGATCAATTCCGAAGCTGTTGTATCTTCTTGTCCAAAATCTTCACTGGTCTTCTTCATAGGTCATATCTTTGTTTAACACGATATCATCATAACTGATTACATGTGATGGATCGTACATGTATTTCCTTAGCATGGACACATGGAAAACATTATGTATCGTAGAGAACTGGGGAGGTAGTGCTAGTCGGTACGCCACCTCGCCAACTCTATCCAGTACTTCAAATGGACCTATGAATCTTGGTCTTAGCTTGCCTTTCATCCCAAACCGTTGAAATCCTCGAGTCGGGGATACTTTGAGCATCATATGGTCTCCAGTTTGAAACTCTAAGTCCCTTCTTCTTTTATCAGCATAGCTCTTCTGCCTAGACTGAGCTACCTTAATTCTGTCTCTAATAATTGTATATTTCTGCTAGTATTTTGTATCATATCTGGTCTCAGCCATTGTTGTTCACCTACTTCATTCCAACAGACTCACGATCTACAGCTCCTGCCATACAGTGCTTCGAATGGTGCCATCTTGATGCTGTCCTGATAGCTATTGTTGTAGGCAAATTCTATTAGAGACAGTTGCTCATTCCAATATCCTTCAAAGTCTATGGCACAAGCTCGCAGCATGTCTTCCACTATCTGGTTTGTTCTTTTTATCTGTCCATCCGTCTGTGGGTGGAAAGTTGTGCTAAAGTTGAGTTTCGTGCCTAAGGCAGTCTGGAGTCCCTTCCAGAATCTAGAAGTGAACCTAGGTCACGATATGAGACAATGGATACTGGAACTCCATGTAGTCTGACTATCTCTTTCACATATAATGCTGCTAACACATCCACACTCCAGGTACTTCGAATTGCTAGAAAGTGTGCAGACTTTGTCAATCTGTCCACAATAACCCAAATAGCACCAAGTCCACCACGAGTACGGGGTAAACCCATGATGAAATCCATGCCGATGCTTTCCCACTTCCATTCAGGTATGTCCAAGGGTCTAAGTACACCCGCAGGACGACGGTGTTCTGCTTTTACCTGCTGACAAGTGAGGCAGTGCGCTGCATGCTCAGCCACCTCACGCTTCATGTTTGGCCACCAAAATGACCTTTTCATGTCTTGGTACATCTTGGTTGCACCTGGATGTATTGTGTACTTGGTCTTGTGGGCTTCGTCCATTAGCTTTCTCTTCAGCTCTTCATTGTCAGGCACACAAGTCCTGGCTTGGAATAATATCCTTCCATCCTCAGTGATGAAGAAATCTGGCTTGTCAGCTATAGTTTCCTTTACTCGGATTAGAAACGGATCATTAGCCTGTTGCTCTCTGATCTCGGCAAAGATGTCGGGTTGAGCTTTAAGATTAGCCACTAACATCTTATCACTTCTCTTTTCAATATTTAGATCTAGACTGGCGAATTGTTCTAACAATTGCATCTCGCCCATGACTAGATAGGATAACGAAGCTACTGGCTTTCTACTGAGTGCATCAGCTACTGCGTTACCTTTGCCTGGGTGGTATTGAATGTTGAAATCAAAATCCATCCTTCAAGTACTCCAGCCATCTCCGTTGTCGCATATTGAGCTCCTTTTGAGAAAATAAGTATTTCAAGCTCTTGTGGTCGGAGTAGACAATAAATTGTTCCCTATACAGGTAATGCCTCCAGATTTTGAGTGCAAATACCACAGCAGCTAGCTCTAAGTCATGGACAGGATAGTTGACTTCATGTGGCTTCAACTGCCTTGAAGAATAAGCTATCACTTTCTCATTCTGCATTAATACGCATCCTAGACCGATTCCAGATGCATCAGTGTAGACTGAGAATCCTGCTCCTTAGACTGGTAATGCGAGGACATGTGCAGATGTCAGCAATTGCGTAAGACACGTAAGAGGACAGCTATCTTGGAGAAGTGTTTTATGAACCGTCTATAATATCCAGCCAGTCCAAGAAAACTTCTTATCTCAGTGACATTGGTCGGCCTTTCCCAGTTGAGTACGGCTTCTACCTTGGAAGGGTCGACAGCGATACCATCCTTGGAAATCACATGGCCCAGAAATGACACCTCCTCGAGCCAGAATTCACACTTGCTCAATTTGGCGTAGAGTTGATTGTCCCGCAAGATTTGCAGAGCGATCCTTAGATGCTCCTCATGCTCTTCTTTGGTCTTGGAGTATATGAGAATATCATCAATGAAAACCACGACGAACTTATCGAGGTATGGTCGATAGATGTTGTTCATTAATTGCATAAAAGCTGCAGGAGCATTGGTTAGTCCAAAAGGCATGACTACAAATTCATAATGACCGTACCTGCTCCTGAAAGCCGTCTTGTAAATGTCTGCATCTTTAATCCTCATCTGATGATATCCCAATCTAAGATCAATCTTAGAAAAATACTCTGGTACTGATATCTGATCAAATAACTCATCGACACGCGGCAGAGGGTACTTGTTCTTGATAGTGAGATTGTTCAACTGCCTGTAATCGATGCATAATCTCATGGATCCGTCCTTCTTCTTGACGAACAACACTGGTGCTCCCCAAGGAGAAGTACTCGGCCTAATGAAACCCTTTTCTAGAAGTTCCATCAGTTGCTCTTTCAACTCTTTCAATTCAGCGGGGGACATCCTGTAGGGTTGTCGTGAAACCGGTGCAGCTCCAGGTAGGAGATCAATTGAGAAATTCACATCTCTCTCAGGTGGAATGTCTGGTAGCTCATCGGGAAACACATCAGGGTATTCTTGCACTATGTGGATGTCTGATATCTTAACTACTTTCTTTTCAACTACGATGGTGGCAAGAAACGCCACACTCCCTTTTCTTATCATATTATGTGCTTTGATAGCAGATACGAGAGACAAGTGCCTCTTGTGTCTACGTCCTGTGAAGGTCAATTTAGGGAATTCACTGAATGAAATCTTCCTCTTCGACAATCCACGATAGCCCCATACGTGGATAGCCAATCGGCTCCCAGAATAACATCATAGCCCTCCATGGGCATACAAATCAAGTCAGCTCTTAGATTGAGTTCACCAATCTTAACATCAGTCAATGGATAATATTTATTCAATTGAGCCCTTTCTCCTAGTGGTGTTGCGACAGGTAGTGTAAAACCCATAGATGCAGGTTTCTCCTTTAATGTGTCAGCAAATGCTTGTGATATAAATGAATGTGTAGCACCAGTATCGAACAAAACAAATGCTGATTGAGAAAAGACTTGTAAGGCCCTCAAATTTTGTTGCCTTATTGTATTGCATGTAAATAATTCATGTTGTGTATGTACGTATGTAACTATCTACGTATGTATTAATTAGTATACTTATATGTGCATGTGTATAATTTAGGTATAAATAATGTATGTATTGCTTGATGGTAGTGTGTGCACAATACCATATAGATACTACATGTATATATGCATGATGTGCATGGGTTTCTGCATGATTTTGACCTCTGGCCGAAGGGCCAGTTGGCGTCCACCTATTGGACGCTAAGGGTTGTCAACGTCAATATCGTGTGACGTCAGAACTTACCTAGGCGTCCACCGATGTTGACGTCAAGATCTCTGCCCTGCATGCGTTGCAGAGCTGGAAATTTCGGAAGCAAGCCACCCCAACCATTGGGGAGCTGTCCCCAACGGTCTGAAAGGCCATCTTGTCACCCTGCGTGATAGGAGAACCATCTCTCCTACATACAAACCCATTTTGACAACCCTAAGCCTTCTCTTTACCCCTTGCAAGAGAGGAAGAAGAGAGAAAACCCTATTTTCGGACTGTGAGAAACCCTCACTTTTGCAACCCAAAATCTGAAGTTCTGAAGCTTGATCCGGCCACCTGCTGCATCAAGGAGCTTGCTGAATCAACAAGGAAGGCATCCCCGACCTCAGATCTCACTGGAGCTTGCTCAAGAACCCGGAGGAAGGCCATCTTGGAGGCTGGTTGGGAACTTCTTGGGACAGCCTAAGGAGAGCTTCACCGAGCCCTAGATCCGTTTGGTGTATTTTCTAGAGGCAAGTACCCTACCCATAGTGTTCATGTATGTGTCTAGGATGGTTTTACTATTTTTATGTATTTTCTCTCGTGTCCTAGACCCCCAATTCACCACATCTTTAGAGCTCGGGTCTGTGTTTTGCACAGACCTGAATTTAACGGCAACATCTGTTGTCGCTAAGATCATGCTTAGCGTCCATCGACTGTGCCGTTAACAGTAATTAGCGGTCATAGTTCACCGTTAAGTTCTTCAGGACAGAACAGAAAACTGTTCTCTCCTCTTATACAACTATCTTCGATGTGTTTCTCGTGATGAGGATATATTGTAACCTTTATGTACTATGTATATTAGCAAAGGTGGTGTGTGGATGGATTTTGTGCAAGGTGGTAAATGATATAGTTTATTTATTCCATGGAAATACATGTATGATGAGTTGCTAATCTTGTCAACCCTTTGTTTGTATGATGTAGGACGAGTTTGAATGTCCTACATTTTATGGGTCATGCATGTATTAGTCAGTCTCTGTTCTAAAATTCTGAGATTTGTCTCATGCTTGTGTGAATTAGTGAAAATGTTGTTTGGAAAATAGAGATCATGCGTAGGTCATGATAAATCTTCGGTAAATCATGTATTGCCCACAAATTTCAAGAATAAATTATGTAGCTCCATGCATGTTAGGGTTCAGACAGTGAGTTGTTAAATTTGTGATTGATGTTCAACTCCATGTTAACTTGAGTTGTGGATAATATGTGAATTCGATGTTAGATTTTTTGTAATTACAATTTAGGTCAGAAAAATCTAAAAATTTGCATGTGGGATCCTAAACCCGAAATCAGCTAGTGGTTAAAATTTCAGGTCATTTGAATAAGTATATGATGCAATATGAGTTTTCTATGTAGAAATGTGAAATTTATGCATGCCGTTGCAAAAAATGATTTAATTCTGTTTATTTCAACCTGAAGGGTGAAATTCCCTGAGTGTAAAATTTATGTAATTGTAGTGTCATGTCAGGGAAACAGAGCCTCATGTGTGTGAATGAGTGAATGAGTGAGATGTAAGTGTCATGTGCTAAACTAAGTGCTTAAATCGGAAAACGTGTAATGTGTAAATTGTGCCAAGTGTGACACTGCTTCCACAGAGGGCAGTGGAACCGTATCAGGGAAAAGTCCCCCTGAGAAGGTTCAATGTGTTGTGACCCTAAAGGCATTAGGGGGCAATCCTGGAGGTGGACAAGAACCACTGGTTAGGGTGGAGACTTGTTCTCCCGGTCTGCGCAGCCCAAGAGTCGCCATTGTATTGCCTAGATGGCATCTATGTGATGTGATGTGTTGTGTCCTTCTTTGGTAGTTTGGACTATGTGTCACGGCACTAAATGTGAATGTGTAAATGTGTATGTGTTCATGTGAAAAAAAAAGTGTGAAGGTGAACAATGTGTAAAAGTGCATGTGTAAAGTGTGAAATATGCGAATTTGAAATTTGTGTAAAAATGTGAAACCAAAATATGAGGATGAGAGTTTGTAATTCATGTTATGACACTCTGAAATCATGCTTAAACAGTAGCTTTACTATGTTATGATCATGTTTATGTATGCAAATGCCTAGAATCCATGCTAGGGATAATTGTTAAGCATATATAAACAACTTCCATACTTGGTTGTTCACATGTTGTGACTTAATCGTTGATTGTAGCTCTCGTGTGTTAGATTATGGTTGCTAAAGCATGTAAAACCAGCAAGCTTAAAGCATGTAAAATGGTTACGTATATGCGTAGGAATGTGTAGATTCCATGTTAGGTATGTTTCCCTTCATGCATGCTCGGAAATTCATGATTAATGGCTTTCATGTCTTAGTTGGTTGAAGGTAAATTTTTATGTGAGAAATGAATAGAAAGCATGTGATAGGTGATTCTATTCTTGCAAATCTGAAAGCATAGTCCATGTGTTTAAATTGTAGATTCACCATGATAGGTTGTAAAAATTAATGTCAAGCATGCTACATATTGTGTATTGTGAACGTGTATGTAAAACCTACCATGATATGTGCATGTACGGTATGTGTAGAATTACTTGCTGAGTCTTTTAGACTCACTACTTGCTTCGGCGTACATGTGTAGTTGGTGACGAGACACTTGTGGAGGAGACGTTGGAGACCGACTCCGAGCGCGGAGATTAGAGTGTTGGAGTACTTGTGACATTTTGTGATTTTCCTAGTATGTAAATTTAACATTGTACTAGCATTATCATGGAAGAATGTATAAGTATGGACATCTATGTATTTGATTTTCAGAAATTTAAATTATGTGGACTTATAGTTCTTAATGTTATCGAATCCTGTATGTTAAATGTGGATGATGAATGAAATGAAGACAGTGGTTCTTTTACTTCCGCTACTCTGTCCTTATATTCACGTGTATCTCAGCTGAATGTTATTGTTGGGTAAATGTCCCACTGTGGCAACGTTCATTATATCGACGTGGGTTGGTATAACCGTACCGATATAATGAGGGTCGCTACAAGAGTGGTAAAGTACCTTCGACAACTCCACCTTCCTCGATGGTCTCAACCTCTTGCACAGCTTGAAGTTTACCTGGCTTCTTTTGTCCTGCCGGACGCTTCTCATTTTCCTTGAGCAATGGGCACTCCTGAATGCGGTGATCACGACTCCCATAGCGAAGGCATGCACCTGCCTTCCTCCAGCATTCTTCTGTCTTATGACCCAGCTTGTCACAATGGTTGCATCTGGGCTTGTTGGTAGGAGTGGGAACTTTGGGCTTTCGTTCCTGGCTTGGCCCATCAGTGATACTTAACGGCCTTTTCTTTCCATTAGTAGGCTTGCTTGGTGCTCCGGAAGTTTGTTCCTTCTTGAACATTCTGCCCTTGATGCGATCAGTGAATTCGGTCGCATCCTCTAGTAATTGTGCTCTCTTGACCATTTCTGGATAAGTCTGAATATCCATGGGTTCCAATTGTATGATGTACGTGGACCTAAGCCCATTAAGAAACCTTCTTGCCTTCATCTTTTCTGTGCTAACCAAGTGATTGGCATAGCGTGCCACCGAGAGAACTGAGCCTCATACTCAGCAATAGTCACGTTCCTCTGCTTGAGTGTGGCGAATTCAGACGCCTTCCTTTCGTTGGACTCGTTCAGAGAAGTATTTGGAGTTGAAGTGCTCCTTGAACTCCTCCCAGGTGAATTGTGCGTCCTCTCAGTTGCCTCAACGGACTCCCCACCACGCACGGGCGGAATATCAGAGCGGGATTACAGTTATTAAATAGTACAGAGCGAAAATATAACAAACCATTGCACAAATGAATATAATACCAAACAACCTCATATTTCATGAATAATCCATCAACTCCATTACAATAACTAATGTTTCATCAAACTTCAAGATCTAACTATTACATCAACATATCAGAGCCAAAACTATACTAACTAACTACTACTAGATAGCACTGGTTGCAGAAAAATGGTCACTCCTGATAATCCTCAGTCCCGTCCTCGTGAGTGTGGTCATCGTCATACTCGCCTGAAACACATTAAATAAAATGCAGGATGAGCGAATAACGCTCAGTAGACTTAATATCTCATGTAAACAAGTAGGCTTTAAGTGTTTAACCTTTTATGAAGCAAGATAACTAACAGGAACGAGCAAGTATGAGAACGATCAGGTATAGTCGTGCCAGTAAGTTCACAAGACAAGAATACCTTCATAGGTGTGGACGGCTCGTTTCCGCGCCGTCCCCGGCCGATCTCCAGACCTGCCGGGTGCTCGCAGACGCCGCCGGACTCTCGTTGGCGATGAAGGGGCCCGCCGGTTGACTTTGTTGACCCTCCGGTTGACTGAGTTGACTAGAGGGAGAACCAAGAAAACAAGCAAAATGGAAGGGAGTATGTGATTGCCATGGCCTTTCTGTGCCCAAGGAGTGATGTGGTCGCCCCGGTGTGGTCGCCTCACGCAGCGGATGGAGATGGGCCTTCAACTTCTCCTCCTTCGGCCGGCCAAAGGAGAAGAGCTCCACGATCTTCTGCGTATCGTTCCTGCCACAAAACAAGACTCTTTAAGACTAATGAAGAGTAGTAAATGCTCAAAGCGTGAAGAAACAGCCCAAAGGGTGAGTCCCATACCCGTTGCGGACTTGAGAAGAGGGGTGGCCAAACGCTATGACCACCCTTCTTCCCTCCGTTTTTGGTTGGGAAACCCCTTTCTAGGTGTATAGGGTGAGGACCTACGAACCTAGAGTGTGTGGGAAAGTGTGTGCAACATGCAAATTAACTAAAGAGTAAAAGGGAAAGAGAGAGGGAGGGAGGTGAAGAATCTCGTTCAATCTCATTGAAGCTCCTTGTAGGGCTCCTCCACCTCGGGAAGAAGCCTCCTGGACGTCCCAACTCATGAGAAGAAGAGGAAGAAGACTTGTTGAAGCTTGCTTATAATTTTCTCTCTCCTTCTTCAAAGGGGCAGCATGTGGACGTCCAGCCTCTCTCCTTGCTTAGAGGGCTCTAGGGGGGGTAAATAGACAGTGAGCTCGAGCTCAGCTGCCTTGGATGCTCAAGTTGAAGAAACACACTTGTACACATGGAAATCCAAGTCTAAAGGCTCAAAGCAATGGGGAGAGGCCACATAGGATTTTTACTGGGTCAAGGACTGCCAAGGTGGCCCATATGCCCGTTGGGACGGTCCCATGCGGTGCATGGCGAGAGAAAGGCGCTAGTGGGCTATATTCTCGGTGGCAGTTGCGCAGACCAGGTAAACCATATTGACGTCAAGTGATCCTACCGCCGACTCCATGCAAACGTCCATGGATGTGGACGTCGAGATGGGTCAACGTCAAGGGGCTTGCCGCCAACCAGTGGTCGGCGGCCATCGATGCTGCCGTCTACATGGTATCCGAGGCAAGTCAACAAATGGTCAAACGAGGCTTAATGGGCCAAAAGAGCCTTGCGGGAGATGGGCCAAATCTCGCGTCTACAAATTCCCCTCCGAGACATCCGGTCTTGCAGGAGAGCAGAGCGGACTGAAAGTTTGGTGTCTCGGTAACAAAGGACGCGGAGATTTTGATGAGGGATCATCTCCGAGGATAGGAATTCTAGCGAACCAAACGAAAGAGTTAGGCTAGAAACAGATGACGTATCGTCTGAGAGACAAATAGGGGTAAGAAAAAGGGTGATCTACCCATGTAACTACAACTGCGACCCAATGACAGGGTCCTGGCATGGCCGTGTCAGACTTGACTAGTTTCTGGCGTGTCTGAGTCAAAGAGTTGTAATATGACGGTTGAATCAGGAGGGTCTCATAACCGGAGCTCGTGGGCTCGCTGACCTAATCAGGACGTCAGTCCCGAATTTAGGGGGTCATGGAGACAAGGAGTTGGTTGATCTCTCAAAGGATTATCAAAAGATTCTAACTGGAATCACATGCTTGTAAAGCCTGAAGTCCGGAATTAAGATCGCGGCTGGCGAAGGCTCAAAAGAACTCAATAAGGATAACTTGGTCATTTGTGATATGCACGGTGGGACAAGTGGAGAAGGGGGGCAACAAAGACCCTGATATCAACTTGGATTGTCATGAAGGGTGGACTCCATGCTTTAACTAAGTTGGAGGAGTCATGGAGCAATCAGATGATCGAGGAAAATCACCTTTTTTTTTTTTAGTGTTAGTAAGAATGTTAGCAGTGAAGATGCATGCTGGTGTGGGTTGCCTATCTAAAATGCAAGTTAGCACCAGAGGAAATTCTAAAGGCCATACGACTAACTGAGAGATTGCAAACCCATCATGGTTTTTTTATAAGGGGAACTCAAGGTTCACGGTCGCCAAGTTATTTGCTCTAGTGGGGTCCTATGTTAGACATACCTGTAACGCTCAAGGTCGCATGAGCGTTCCGAAATTGAAGCGCACCTCGTGCTTAGAATATCTGCAAACGACTTAAAGCACAAGATAAAAGATTATGGCCATTATGAAAAATAAGATTTTAATATCCGAGAGGTAAACGTCCACATCGATGATCGCTAGTAACCATGTTAACATCCCCAGATGTGGCCGCCAACCTAACACTGACGTCCACCGATCTGGACGCCTACCTGACAGTGGATCAGGCCGAAAAAATAGGTGATGGGAGTCCACGAGGACTCTACCATCTCCTACCTCCGTCTCTCCCTGCTCCTGCTGCGAACCAGAGAGCTGAGAGACGAAGAAGCACGGCAAGATGGCTTCCTCATTGACCGGACGATCCACAGACGCAAACCCTGGAGTTCTGAGCGAAGTTCCGGGCACCTGAGCACGCAGACGCAAACCCTGGAGTTCTGAGCGAAGTTCCGGGCACCTGAGCACGCGCGTCTGGCCAACGGAGAGGTAAGCAATGATCGCTTCTACTTCTTCTTGGCTGAAAATGCCCCAAACATTGCTCTTACAACACCCCACCCTCATGCAGGAAATCCTTGCCTTTCCCAAGCCAAGGCCAGGTATGGGCCTTTTCTTGGCTCATGAACCTGGTAAACGCCATCACTCTGGACATGAGAAGCTTCATCGGGATGTGGAACCTGAGCTTCATGGTGGTGCTGGCGAAAAACATGAAGGACATGTGGTGGGGATTTGACGCCCTGGGGGCTCCCTCCGTGGTACGAGGAGGGTTGCAGCGGCCCGAGGCGTCGACGGCGTCGAGGCCTCCTCTCCCAGATCGGCGTCGGGAGAGGGAGGAGGAGGAGGTGAGCAGCTCAGTAGGCAGAGGCCTAGTGAGGGGGGCGGAGAGGGAGTGAGGAGAGGGCTCCGGTTGTACTTCCAGGGGTATGCCCCTGTCATGATATGTACAGGACTTGATTATTATAGTGGATTTTGTGGACTTTTGTGAGCTTTTGTGCACTTGAACGGTTTGCTTGTGTTCTTTGGTTCCTGCATCCTGTATCCACAATACTTAAAGGAAAAGGGTTAGTGTAGATCTGTCTTTAGCCCCTTGCCTAAGCGATGTACCTTTCTTGACAACTGGTCAAGGGACTAATGTCTAATCAAAGATAGGAACGTAAATAAAATAACCGAAAGGAAATATGCACATGCGTTTTTTTTTTTTTTTTTTGAAAATAAGCAAAATGTTAGTGTATGTACATAGTACCACTATTTTTTTTGGGTTTTTTGATTTTTCTAAATTTTTTTGGCTTTTTGAAAATAAGGGAGAAAATACGGAGCAAATTGTAACAACAACGTGATATACATCAAAAGACTCTCTTTTTTTTGTTGTTTTTGTATTTTGTATTTTTTTTAGATTTTGGC
The DNA here is from genome assembly GCA_014218235.1 of Colocasia esculenta. Lineage (NCBI taxonomy): Eukaryota > Viridiplantae > Streptophyta > Magnoliopsida > Alismatales > Araceae > Colocasia > Colocasia esculenta. The sequence continues at coordinate 211,199,381 of CM024753.1, forward strand.
TCTAAGACACATATTTATCACATGTTGTAGTAAATGGTTTACACGATCTACTTAACCACATAGGCCAAGAGTAAGGAGGGACGTGCGTGAAATTTTTGATGTTGGAGATTGCCCCCAGCCTTCTTGATATTTTTCACTACGGAGGATCTTTACTACAATTGCCCCTAGAGGGAGAAATGGTGAATATATAGCAGTCAGGAAGCTGTTGGTTCAACTACTTTTTTGTTTCCGAAGACATCTCATATTAAACAGACTTGGTCAACTATTGTTTTCAGGAGGATTTTTTATTTCTCATTTCTGATTTCTGGGTGGAGGTACATACTTTTTGCTACCTCCTTGAGTTGGTCAGCCTTTTTCCGGTACGTACTTTTTGCTACCCTTTTTTTGACCTTTTTGGCTTTTCTTTCCCCTTTGAGGCTTGATTTGACATTTGCCCCTTGCTTTTATTAGTTGCCCTGTTTTATGGTGACCTTGTCCTTAAGATAGAGTGGTGGTCCCCTACTCGTAGTTTGTTCCGTTTTCAGACACGACCAAGTGAAAAGAATAGGGGAAACACATTGACCGGATGAGACCGCCCGAGTGTACTTGTGATTTTCCAGTTAGGGGTAGTACTCCAACATCGTGTGGTGTGTGAAAGTCCGATCATAATAAAACCCAATGGGTGAAGTAGAGACTTAAACCCACACTATCGACAGGTGTGTAACAACAGACTGACTGACTAAGGTAGAATTTCTTGAGATAGACTGCATTCCAAGGGTGTGGACACTCGACTCCTTCAGCATCTACCAACCTATAAGCTTTCCCTGAATAAACTTCTTTGACAACGAACGGACCTTCTCAATTCTGCATTTGCTCCTGGGACCCTGGTACCTTTAAGATTTTACGCTTAAGCCATCTCACCCACTTTGAATTTTCTCTCAAGAACTCTTTTAGCATAAAAAACGTGCAATTCTCTGACGATAGACTTGAGCGTGGTCAGCCCGCTATCATTCGCCTTTCATCCAAGAGTTTAAGTTGTGCCAACAAGGCTTCCCGACGTTGATCGGGGTCAAGTTCGAAATCCAATTAAACTCTAAGTGAAGGGACAAAGATTTCATATGGGAGTATTGCATCCGATTTGTACGTCAAAGCATAGGGGGTTTTCCCCGTAGGAGTTCGGACCGAGGTGCGATAAGCCCAAAGAGCTTCAACCAAACGGTTTGGCCAGTCAGCATTATTATTGTGAGATTTGCATGTTTTCTTTATGATCTTGATGAGAGTTTTGTTAGTAGCTTCAGCTTGTCCATTACCTTGTGGATAATATGGTGATGAATGATGCAAGTTAATGCCAATATTTACCACACATGTCGCGAAGCTCCTGTGAAGTGAATTGCGGTGCGTTGTCGGTGACGATGTCTCGAGGCACGCGAATCTTGCAAGGATGTTGGCGCTTGATGAACTTGACGACTGTTGAAGCTTTGACCTCTATGAACGCTTTTGCTTCAGCCACTTCGTGAAGTATTCCGTGGCGGTTAGAATGAAAGACTCTTACGGATTTCTCCGGTTCTCGTCCGCCAAGGACAGACCACGTCAAATTCCCACATGACGAAAGGCCATGGAGCGATGAGAGGGTGAAGAGAAGAGGAAGGAGCATGAATTTTGTCACCGTGTGCAATTGCCATTTAGCACAGTGACGAACAAAGTGACGACAATCCTCTTCCATGGTGGGCCAATAATAATGTCTTAGCAATTTTTGGGCAATTTCTCTACCATTAACATGGCCATCACATTCACTAGAGTGAGCGGCTTCAACAACATCTTGAGATTCGAATTCATCAAGGCAACGGAGACGGACCCCGCTGAGAGACTTTTTGAACAGAATGCCACCTATAATCTTGTAGTGCTTGGAGACACGACGAATTAGGGAAGGGTCCATCTTTGAGAAAGTTTTCGATGTCAAAGTACCAGGGATGGCCATCATCGAGATCGATTTCTGGCTCTTTGGAGAGGGCATGGACCCGAAGGGATGGAGAAGGCTGCGCGAGCTGAGAAAACCATGGATCGACATGAGAAGGAATTCTTAACCTCTGGACGGAGACGGTTTCAGAAGATTTTCCCAAAGAAATGGGAATAGAAGACGCGAGGGAAGCGAGTGAATCTGCTAGGATATTTTGGGCCATAGGAGTGTGAACTAAAGTGAGCTTCCTAAACTGCCGGACTACTCTGCCTACCAATTCTGGTATGGTTTCAACTTATGGTCCCGGTCTGGTACTTGCTAAGAGATTGCCGGAGTATCAACTGCGAATCTCAAAATCCTTACTCCTTGACTCCGAGCAATAATGCCATTTTTCCGCCCAACTAAGAGCCCTCGTACTCAGCCACATGTTCGTGGCTCGGAAGGTTAACTGATAGGCGTGCGGAATGACTACCCTTCCAGTGAGAGGAGAACTGCCCCTATCCCACTCCCTTTAGAATTGAGAGCCCCGTCGAAGTAAAGTACTACGAAGGTTCACCATCGATAATGGCTCCTAACTCTTCATCGGGAAAGCTTTCATCAACGGGAGAGTATGAAGGTAGGGTGGTGGTGCCCCAAATGCTCAGCAATAGCGTGCCCCTTGATAGACTTCTGGTTACGTAGGTGATATCAAATTGATTGAGGAAACTTTGCCACCTCATCAACCGATCAGTTAGGATAGGCTTCTCAAGCAAGTGCCGAATAGGGTCCCATACGGCGCAGAAGTTTCACTTCATGAGCCAAGAAATAGTGCTTCAACTTCTGGGCAACCCAGACGACGGCTGCGCACGTTTCTTTCCATGGCGGTGTACTTCTTTTTCAGCCTCATTGAAAACATTGGTAGATAGTACACCGCTCTCTCCTTCTTCTCGTCGTCGTATTGGGCCAAACCGCTCCGGTAGAATCCTCAGTGGTTGATCACACATAGAGCAGTAAAGGCCGACCCGGACCGGAGGAACGAGAACAGGGGGATTAAAAAGATAGCTCTTCAATTCATCAAAGGCCTTCTGACATTTATCGTCCCAATCAAACTTCGCCTCTCCTCTAAGCATCTCGTAGAAGGGCTTACAGCGGATTGAATGCTGGGAGATAAATCTCCGAATAAACTGGAGTCTGCCAATTAGCCCTCTGACTTCTCTGATATTCCTAGGAAGAGCATGTCGATTATTGATTTGGCCTTGTTAGGATCAATTTCAAATCCCCCCGCTTGCTAATGATGAAGCCCAAGCAATTTTCCCGAAGAAACACCGAAAACGCACTCTTGGGTTCATCTTAGATTGTGCTCTCTGGACCTTTGGAGAAATGCCCGGAGGACCTCAACATGGCCATGTCAAGTCTTTTATTTTACTAAGACATCGTCCACATAGACCTCCATGTGCACATGCACCATGTCATGAAATTTGCCATCATTGCCCTTTGATAAGTTGCTCCCGCATTCTTTAAATCGAAGGGCATGACGACATAACAATAAGTCCCCCAAGGCGTTGTAAACGAAGTTTTCTCTGGTCTTCCTCCGCCAGATGGATCTGGTTGTACCCAGAGAAACCATCCATAAGAACAACATTTCGAAGCCGGCAGTATTGTCCACTAGGACATCTATGTGTGGGAGAGGGAAATCATCCTTGGGCAAGCACGATTAAGGTCACGGAAACTATACAGATTCTAACCTTACCGTCCTTCTTCATTACAGGGACGATATTAGCTACCCACTGTGGATATAGCACACCCTAATAAATTTGGCTTTGTGCAACTTGTCAACCTCCTCTTTGATCTTGAGTGCAAGCTTAGGATGTAGCCTTCTCAACTTTGCTTGACGGCCTTTGCGTCGGCTTTTAGGACCAACCAGTGTTCGACCAAGAGGTATCGAGTCCCGGCAGTCCTTATAAGACCAAGCAAATCCGTCGGAGAATTCTTTGAGAATGGCTACCAGAGCTCTTCTTCTTCTACACTCAAGTTGGCACTAATCAAAACTATCTTCGGGGATTCTTCAGTGCCAAGGTTGACCTCTTTGGTGGGCTTGTCTGCAGCCATGGTTGGCTCGTCGAACCTCTTTGTGCCATCCACATAGGAGCTCACTGGGTCCTCTTCTCCTAACACTAGGATCTCCCAACTCACCCTCCTCATAAAATCTAACAAATAAACTCCTAAACCTCATCTACAGAGTCACCTTCCTCAAGTCAGACTCGACAAGAGCAGGATCCTCAAGAAACTCTGGGACTTGACTTAACTTAGCACATCTCTCAGCCAAGGCCATGACAAAACGGCAGGGACTTGCCTACCCTTCTCCTTGCTCACACATGGCTGAGAGAACTAGACTCTCCTAAACCTAGACCCGACTCTAAACTAGAATCTAGACCACTATTTACATGACCGCTATGTATAAACTATGTACAGGGGAAGTGCCCCTAGAGGGCAAGAGGAAGAGGGATTTATACATGAAAGCGTCGGCCCCTGGCCGAGCGGAGGACTCCAGAGCGGATGGGTCGATGGAGACTTCGTATTCCCATTTTGAAAATTGGCATTTTTTTTTTGTTGGTATTAAGGCCTAAAACCATAAGTTGTTGGCTCAAGGCGGCCTCGACTGGCCAGGTTAGGGATGAGAGAGGACAGGAGGAGAAATAAGGGGATTAGAGGGGGATGGAGGACTGAATTGCGTGGTGGGCACACAGAAGTAGAGGGAGATGAGATGATGGTGGTGAAGATGGGGGAGAGGGGAGATCAGACCCAAATAGTGAGAGAAGACCAAAATCGTCAGAATGTCCTCTATTTCTACCACTCATCCTCTCTTCTTCATCCTCGCTCTCAGAGCAAGGTATTTCATCTATTAAGGGCTCCCTGGTCCCCAACTGGGTTGGCCCCTGGACAAAATGCTCCTTTAAAGTCCAGGTAAGAGGTTGATAGGGTATAAACAGGTTCGGATGGACAGGGTCTGGGCGGAAACCTAGAATCGGCCTTGGCTAACAATCTTCTAATAGCCTGGACATTCTGGACCTCTCCTTGCCCGTCTGCGCCTAACCCGCGGCCATGAACATAGCCGATATTGGCCATCACTTCCCAACCTTTTCTCAGGGGGCATGGGACTGGGGTTCTTCAGCAGGCTGGGGGTGGCTAAGCTCACAGGGTGAGGGGAAGTCAAAGATTGCATGACTGGTTTCTTCCCCTTATTTGGAATGAAAAGTGCGGCATATGCTCTGTGGTGACCGCATTAGGGTCTCCAGGATTGGAATGCTCTGATTTTAATGACCCGCCCATGGAAGGGGAATTTGAAACATTGGTGGGCGGTGGAAGGGGACCCCGAAAGTTTGCTGTAGCCAAGGACGACCGAGGATGGCTTGTAGGCCGGATCGACGTCAAGAACTAAGATTCAGTGGACATGGTAACGGGTCCACCCCAGCTTGAGAGCAATTTGCCTTGGCAACCCTTTTGGAGTTGTTGTAGGCAGCGATGTAGAGCAACTCTTCTCCAGATTTTCTTCCCCTAAACCCAACTGTTTAAGAGTCTTCATCGGCAGACATTAATAGATGCCCCGGTGTCAATAAGAGTGGAGTCCACCGAAACCTATTGAGGTTGATGTTGAGACAGAGAGGAAGTGAACGACACTCGGGGTGGCAGATCCTTGTCCGAAAAGATATCGAGGGTCTTTGGGTAAGGGATAGAATGGCGTTGGTGACCCCACTAGGAGGGAGGTCATCATTGACCATGATCTTTTGGAGGAACTAGAGGAGGTGGATTGATGTGATGGTGACCTTCGAATCAATTCTAGAATGGACACCCTCACGGTTCTTATCCAGATGTTGGAGAATGTCATATTCGGTGCCGACCGGGGGTGCTGGTCCACTATCTTCTTCATCTTGGGATGGCCGCGGAGGTGGAGGAACAATTCGATTTCTGAGCGTGACATGCACGGCCTCCTGAGACTGAGGGCGGATGAGCTGGAGGGGTCTGGTAGATGGCTCACAGGTAGGGGGAGTGAGGATGGTGGGATAGGCATCCTGTGAAGTCGGATGAGCATTAAGGTCTTTCCCTAGGATGGCATCTACCGACGTGGAAGGCTCCTGAACTCGGTAGTGGGACACGGGTACCACTCTTCTCGAACCTTCTACCCCCCCTGTTGCTTTCCTCCTCACAACCCGGGGTCCTGATGTGTATTATGGTATGCACACTCTCTTGGGTTTTGGAGGAGGATGGTTTGTTGGTTTGGTGGTTGGGGAGAAGGTTACTGAAAATGTCAAGGTCTTTCTTGGTGTACCTAGACTTGGCTATGGCCACCTTGACGTCATCCCAGTTGATTCTACCTTGGTCATTCATATCATAGACCAGTCACGAAAGGTAAAGCAATTGTTGATGAAGTGACCATGGGCCCTATGGTATGGACAATACTTGGAGGTGTCCACCCTTGGATTGATGTTCTCCCTTTGTGGGGGGAGTTGAATTGCATTGCAGGACACGAGGGCGAAAAACACGTCCTCGAGAGTCTCAGGAAGAGGAGGGTAGTGTGACCTTTTGGGGCCAGGTCGGGTGTAGCCAGCAGGAGGGGGAACTGCATAGTAAGGCTTGGAGGGGTGAGATGGGAACTGATGAGGGTTGGAAGGAGTGGATGAAGGATGGAGGGCTTGTTCGGAGCCTCAACGGCTGACTGCAAGCATTGACGGTCTCATGACGGTCACCCCCTCGGTGGTAGGTGTCGCGGGAGCCTTCATCCTTGCTTTGGGCTTCCTTCAAAGAAATGTGGCAGAGAGGAGTCCTTGATTTGGGTCTGGACCACCCTGGCTCGGTTATAAAGATGTGCGAATGAGGGGAACTCACTCAACATCAAGACAGAGCGGAGAGCGGGGGTGGTGTTGGTAACCAACATGGTGATGGCTTGGGACTCTGGAATAGGAATGTCCGCCCTAGACGCCATGGATCTCCACCGATTGGCATATGTAACGAAGTCTTCGTCTGGATTCATCTTCTCTGCCACCAAGTCAGGAAGTGTAGGGACTTGGGTAGCCATGTATGAAAAATGGGAGATGAATCGCTCGGAGACTATGTCAAAATTAATAAGATCTGATGCGAGTAAGGAGGTGAACCACCTCAAAGCTTCCCCTTCTAACGATTGTTGGAAGAGGTGCACTAGAAGGACCCGATCATACATCCATCGGTGGGAATCCATGGTGAATCCGACGAGATGGTATTGGGGATCAGAGGTCCCGTCGTACTTGCGGTACTTCGGGGCCTTGAAACCCGGAGGGAAGTAGGCGTTAGGGAGCTTGCAGTAGTTTTGGAGGGAATGAGGCTTTGAAAGGGACAGTGATTCAGCCAGAAGCTTCCTCACGAGCCCTCTACCTCTAAACGGGGAACATATTCAGATTGAGTGGGGGGTGCGGGGTGGGGAAGATGAGGTGGAATAGGAGAAGGAAGGCTGGGACATGAGAAGGTAGAGGAGTGGAGGGAATTGGAGTGGAGAAGGGGACAGGAGTGACTGGAGCTCGGGAAGGGGTTGCAGGCCTTGGAATGGGCCTAGATGAGGAGGCTTGGAAGGGGGAAAGGGATGGAGAGGAAGGGGAAGTTGCTGCCCGGATGGTATGCTTTGAGAGCATCGAAATGATGTCCTCGGGCGAGTAACGGGAAAGGAGTTTTGAGAACTCAGAATCCTCTTGGGTGTCCTGAGCATAGGTGGGATTACTCTAAGGCTCACACTCCCCTCAAGTCAGCCTGAGAGGAGGCAGAAGAATGGACAGACTCTTCCGGTGGTTGTTGGTATCAACCATCCCGACAAACTCATGAACATTTTCTTCGTATTCAAATATAGGATTATCAGCCATGTTCGATGAATCCAACCAAGTGTCCATTAGCACACAACCTATTGTTTTAGAGTGGTTTGGGTGGAAGTGATTACACTGTTTTAAGTAAGAGATGTTATGTTTAACAGCCAATGTTATCAAAACAACGTCCCAAACTTTTTGAAGATTGAAGTGTGTGCTAACTTGACTTGATTTAAAGGGACGTTCACTCAAATCTGACTCAACCTGGGTAAATAGGCCAGCTAAGAGGGAGGGTAAAAGGTCCTCCTGCCCCGTACCGTGAGGGAATCCACGGAATGTAGGGACTTACAGAGTTTTCTTCGGGACCAACCCGATTTTACCCGAGAGGGAATCCCCGGGTAAAAGGTTGTCAACCGAAGAAGGGTGATCCTAGAATGTGAGGGGAGGCTAGAAGAGGTGAGAAAGAGACCCCCCAGTGACTGAGGACCGTCAGTAACAAACAGTAAGCAAACAGAAACGAAATCACACAACAAAACAATAAAAAAACAGGGAAAGCATGCCTCTTGAAATAAAACGTCAAGCAGGTGGACGCAGAGTTCATGATCAACAGGTAAACGACATGATTGATTGATGCTAAAATATACTAAACGACAACAGAAGTGGCGCTAAGGAATAAACAGAAATGAAAATCAAGCAAGATAGTCAAGAAAACAGCCAAAACAAGCTTCTGTAAAATTAAACGTCCAAGAGGTGGACGCACAGTTCATCAGCAAAGGATAAACGACATGATCGACTGATGCTGACAGACAGTAGACGACAAGAGAAATGCATGCTAAAAGTAAACACACGGTAGGAACGGTTGACGTTTACCTGGATAGATGGCAAGATCTCTTGCCGTCGACCTGGCCGCAGTAAGACCACAGTGGTAGAAGCTGTCCTACCGTGATCGCCAGAAAGAGCTATGGACGGCTCGTTTTTGCGCCGTCCCCGGCCGATCTCCAGACCTCCCGGGTGCTCGCAGACGCCGCCGGACTCTCGTTGGCGATGAAGGGGTCGCTGGTTGACTTCGTTGACCCTCCGGTTGACTGAGTTGACTAGAGGGAGAACCCAAGAACAACAAAATGGAAGGGAGTATGTGATCGCTAGGGCCTTACCTGTGCCCAGGAGTGATGTGGTCGCCCCGGTGTGGTCGCCTCGCGCAGCGGATGGAGACGGGCCTTCAACTTCTCCTCTTTCGGCCGGCCAAAGGAGAAGAGCTCCGCAATCTTCTGCGTATCGTTCCTGCCACAAAACAAGACTCTATAAGACTAATGAAGAGTAGTAAATGCTCAAAGCGTGAAGAAACAACCCAAAGGGTGAGTCCCGTACCCATTGCGGACTTGAGAAGAGGGGTGGCCAAACGCTATGACCACCCTTCTTCCCTCCGTTTTTGGTTGGGAAACCCCTTTCTAGGTGTATAGGGTGAGGACCTACGAACCCAGAGTGTGTGAGAAAGTGTGTGCAACATGCAAATTAACTAAAGAGTAAAAGGGAAAGAGAGAGGGAGGGAGGTGAAGAATCTCGTTCAATGTCATTGAAGCTCCTTGTAGGGCTCCTGCAGCTCGGGAAGAAGCCTTCTGGACGTCCCAACTCGTGAGAAGAAGAGGAAGAAGACTTGTTGAAGCTTGCTTGCAATTTTCTCTCTCCTTCTTCAAAGGGGCAACATGTGGACGTCCAGCCTCTCTCCTTGCTTAGAGGGCTCTAAGGGGGGTTAAATAGACAGTGAGCTCGAGCTCAGCTGCCTTGGATGCTCAAGTGTGAAGAAACACACTTGTACACACGGCAATCCAAGTCTAAAGGCTCCAAGCAATGGGGAGAGGCGACATAGGATTTTTACTGGGTCAAGGGACTGCCAAGGTGGCCCATATGCCCGTTGGGAACGGTCCCATGCGATGCATGGGCGAGAGAAAGGTGCTAGTGGGCTATATTCTCGGGGCAGTTGCGCAGACCAGGTAAACCATATTGACGTAAAGCGATCCTACCGCCGACTCCATGCAAACATCCATGGATGTGGACGTCAAGATGGGTCAACGTCAAGGGGGCTTGCCGCCAACTAGTAGTCGGCGGCCATCGATGCTGCCGTCTACATGGTATCCGAGGCAAGTCAACAAATGGTCAAACGAGGCTTAATGGGCCAAAAGAGCCTTACGGGAGATGGGCCAAATCTCGCGTCTACAATAGGTAACAAGTACAAAAGATTTGGCCATATTTCAAGTTAACAAGTAATTGCACAGCAGTGCACAAGTCACGATAGCAAGTAAAGCAAGTAACATGCATTTGGTCGATCATTTTATCAACCACAAGTCAAGTATCAGGTATAGGAATGTTTGTGAATTGTCTTAGATCAATCTTGCGTGTCATACGCTTGGTATGCCATCACCTGACCATTAGACCCTCACGAGTTAAAGCCTTTCGAGTGCTCCTCCCAAGGACCAGATCGGGCCCTTATAATGTTGCCTAGCATAGTCATGTTTTTTTTTATCTTAGACAATCACAAAATGGCCAAGAGAGTACCAAGAATAGATGAGAGTTGTAGATGAACTAGACGAGAGTGTAGAGAGAACGCGAACAGATGAGAGTATCGAGATAGTAGATGAGATAGGGACATATCCGTAAAATGACGAGAAACACACGATAGTAACAGTTGCACGACACCAGGTCGGGTATCGACAATCTGGTAGAAGTCACAACCCCCACTAGCCGTGCTATGAACACAGACTAAATTGTCCAGCGTGATCGCAAGATAAGGAGAGAACCTAAGGCCATGGATCGTACTGATCCCTAAGGTGTAACGGTTTTTTAGGGTACAACCAGCTCGTTGACTAAGGACGTGCGCCAAAGTCAAGAAACTTACGGAGGTCTTGACAAGGATTCCCTAGTCCAGTCGAGAGTATTCCCGGTGGAGAGGTGGTCCATGTCAAGGAAAAGTGTGTAAAAACGGTCTGTCGTGCCTCGAGTGCTCGAAAGCCGAGGGAAGATGGTAACGGTAGATAAAATGTGCCGAGTAAAAACAGAAACAATTATATTTTAACCAATAGGGAAATTTAGTCATTTATTTCGATAATTTACCGAATACATTATTGCATAATTATCAAGGTCAATGGCAATTTATAATGTTATGTGTGTGCAAGTGTAAAAAAATCTTGAGGATATGACAAGTCTTGCTCGCGACTTTTAAATTACAAGAATATTAAATATTATAAATAAAAATATTCAGATCGATTATTAGCTTAACAGTACATGGTTTAACTTGTATAAGGGTTATTATGACAAATAAGACAGGGGTATATGCATATATAAGGTTCTGGCCGAAATTGTCAAGAGGCGACGAGGTGACCTGTCGCGATCAAGTCGCGATAGGGCGCTAGGTCGCGTTAATCCCAGTATCGCGACGGGGTTTCCCGTCGCGGTCCAGGTCACGACGGGCCGGCCTGGCGCGACGGGCGAACCGGCCGGCCTGGCCTAGTTCGGGGTTGGGAATGTGGCGGCAAGGCTCGTCGCGTTCATGACGCGACACGGAGGCCGACCGCGACCCTCTTGTTATCGCGGCGTATCGCACCGCCGCGATATCAGGGGCGGTCTGGGTTTTCCCCTTTTTTCTAGGACGAGTCCTCTGTGATACAGGGACGTTCTAAATTCCATATAAAATAGCACGGTGATTCAAAAAGCACAAAACTAGTTTTAAACGAAAGTAGACATGTATATCTATCAATATACTCGATTAATTTGAAAATAGTCAAGGTTTAGACATGCATTGATCGGTTATTTTTCGGTGACCTAAACAGGCGCAGTCAGGGTTCAATGAATTAATTAGAGATGTATGCATGATGAAAAATTACGAAATCAGAAGAGTTTGAAAGCTAACCCGATGTAGTATTTTAGAGAATTTTCTCATCACAGGACATCAAGTGTGCATGAAGTTTATAGGTAAACATTACGGGTCGGGTACATGCAATAGACACGGAATCAAGGATTTTATTCTCCTCATGGGTAGTCGAAATCGAGCAAGACCAGGGGCGTTTGAAAGATAATGAGATGCAGTATATCTGAGAATTTTATCAAGGTATGAGAGCAAGTACACGTTGGGAATTATAGAAAACATAAGATCTTAATTCATGGTAACGCAGGATTTCATGAATTAAATTCGCCCAAGTGGGTGAACGAAATACACGAAACCATAGGGCTTTTGAAGAGGTACATGAAGACTACCTAGGGTAATTATTTCACGATTTTAACTTGAAAGATTGCCTACCTTTTTCGTGAAGGAAGAAAACCCTAGTTTTGGTGACGAAAATCCTCCTTGTTCTAGCCTCCTCCTCCTTGCTTCTTCATTCTCCAGCCTTCCCTTCATCTCCTAGGACTCCAGCCACGAACTATGGGTGGTAGGGACGAGTTTGGGGGGTGTATTGGGTTGCTATTAGAGTTTTACTCCTTCTAAAACTCTCATTTTCAATTAATTCCGAATTTGCATATTTATCTTCCCCTTTTCTCTCATTTATCCATCTAATGGGGGGGAGAGAGCTTAATTTCATGGTTAAAGAGTTAGGATGGGTTAAGGACTCTTCTTTAGATATATAAGGTTATTTAACATTTATCTTAACCCTTTACTATTTTAATTAATTAGATACAATTTCATTAATTTAACTCTCATCCTATGATGGGCTATCCCTATTTGGGCCCATTTCATTGGGTTTGGGTTATTAGAGTAACCCGTTATAATTTAGCTTAATGGGTATTACTTTAATTTCCTTTATTTTCATTTATTCTCCCTTTATTCTAATTAAATCAATTTATCTCATTTATTTAAATAATAAATTTTTTATTTTATTTGGATTTTGAAAATCCAGGGTACTACACGCACCATTCGGTGGTAGCTCCATCCGGCGACCCCCCCTGCCGCCAGTGCCGGCACTGGCGCTGGTCGCCCGGCAGGCCCCCCTCCTCTTCCCCCCTCACCTCCATACGTTGTAGAGGAGGTGTCGGGAGGAAGAAGGAGGGTGGCGTAGTGCGCCCAGATCTGGCTGGGATCTGGGCGGGGCACTGCGCCCTGCCCCCTGGCACACTGTGCCGGGGTGCTGGCCAGGGTTCCCTTGCGGCGCATTGCGCCAACAGACCCTTTTGGGCCCATTTGACCTCCGTTCTGGGCTGTTTTTGCGCCATTTTCCGTGTGTTGTCGCTCCGGCTGTGCCCCTGGGCCGGCTCGGGGTTGGTGGTCATTTTGTCAAGCCACTGGTGGTCGGGCCCACCTGGGTCGGCTCCGACTGGGCCGGCAGTGCCTGTTGACCGGTCAACCGAGGGCAGTCGTGTAGGGTTTTCGGCACCCGTCGAGGGTGTTCCGAGGGTTGACCGACTGTCCGAGGTGGTAATATATATACCTTTTGAGTCATCGTACCGGGTTCCTCGATTTTTGGGCCCCCCCGGTTGGCTCCGACTGAGCTGATGGGGCCGTATGACCGTTTGACCCGGATAGTCGCGTTTGAGTTTTCGGCACCCGTGAGGTGAGTTCCGAGAGCCGACCGACTATCCGGGGTGGTAATATTAGCTTTTCGTGGTTGACCGCCAATCAAGTACTTTAGCGGATCTGTTTCCGCACCGAGTTTCCGTTCCGTACTCGTGTCGCTTGTGCTAACTCCCTAGCACTGCGCCTTACTAGTTTTCGCCCGATGCTATGGCACTTGACAGCTTGTCCCAGTGCACGGTGCGCTTTTGTGGTTGTTAATGTTTTCTCGAAACCCCCGTCCTTGTGAGCCCGTTGAGGGTGGTCTCCGAGCCACGAGTGCGTCCGTCGAGCGTTTCTCCAGGCGGAGGGGAAAATAGTGTTGGACAACGACGTTGAGTCGTTTGTTGAGCTCACTTAGTTGGTCCAGGTCCCGCGGAGTTTGGAGTGTCGCGGTGCGGGCCAGCTAGTCTGTTCTCACTACCTCGTCTTACACGGTTCCGGAGCCGTGTTGGGAGGACAGGCGTGGGACCGTAGTCGAGCCAGACTACGGCTTGTGGTTGTGTTTGTCCACGCGTCTCACTCCGACGGGACGGGAGACCTAGACTCGTGGTCGAGCGGTAAGACGCCGGTGGGTGCACCTGACCACTGACTTGTAGAGGCTGTGTTGTGGCTAGTGTGTGTTGTCCAGACGAGAGTTTTACCGTCTGCTTGTGCAGTATTGTGGAGTGCTCGGAGCACATTTACCGAGGTTGAGATCGTGCGTTGTTGTGCTGTGTTGATAGTACTTGTGGACTTGAGTACTTTTCGTTTATTTATTTCAGTACTTGCTCAGTTGTGTTATTATTTTATTATATTACTTGCTCAGTTAGTAGTCTTGTTACTTAAGTTACCACCGCCCTTCCGCTTGGTGTAGTTAGCTTGTTTACTTTAGTTCCACTGTTCTTCATGCCTAGTTTAGCTGTGTTGTTCTTGTTTCTGTTGTCGAACCTGTGAGGGGCTTGGTTCTCTGCTGGGCTTCGTTCACGAAGCTCATTCCTCCCTTACTTCCTTCCAGGTTTGAGTTCGAGGGAGCCGGTGCTCGTGTTCGGACGGTCTGCGTTGTGCCGCTTGTGGTCAGCAGTGTTAGCAGTGGTTAGTATTTCTTTTTCTCACTTGAATTATTATCTGGGACATTATGTACATTCTTCCTTCCGCTGTTGTGTTTCTTTATATTGTTTAGCTATTGTAACTTGTTGTATATCTGACTAGACATATTTCTAACCCTTCTGGGTCTTCGGATCCGTGGGTGGCGGTCCAAGGGTCAGGTACTTGGAGGGTTCTGGGTATCGAATTCTTGGGTCGTTACAGAAAACCCGAATTAATGTGCGCCCAGGGGATTATTACTAGAGCATCTACCATTTGTCTTTGACTTTGAGGAAATTAAGGTATCCAAATCTTTGAACTGAGATGGACTACCTGACCTCTTTCTCCCTAATAAAGTATAACCTGCAGGCTAGGGATTGCCAATTATTTGCATTCATTTGTTTGGATATCACCAATATTTTAACGATATAAATCTTATAATTATGTGAACAATATGATGGCCAAATCTCACCATGTCATGACTCAGTCAGGTCACCTCAATACAGTGCCCGGGCGTGTCGCAATAGCACGCCACGAATTGGTTCGGTCTGGTCCGCGGCAGACCATTTCAATCTGTTTTTTTTCCTCTCACATCCGATGCGTCTAGGGGATCTAAATGATGTCTAATTGAGATGAATTTCAAACATAATCTAATTAATAGATGATTCAAATTATGTAATTTTTTTTTTATTTTTATTTTGTCAAGTAAAATTTTTCTCAAAAATCATTAGGTCGACTTAATCTCACATCTAAGTGATCTAAATGGTGTCTAATTGAGATAAAATTCCAAACATAAGTTAATTAAGAGATGATACAAATTATAATACTTTTATTCTAATTTTTTAAATAATTTTTTTTCAAGTAAAATTTGTCCCAAAAATCATTAGGTCGACTTAATCTTAACATCTATACATTAATAATTTCTTATATTTATAATTTTAGAATCAGTACATTTTTATATGAATTATGATGACATCATATTTGACTTTATTTTCGAAGCCGAATATCGTCCTATTGAAGTGCACACAATCAAAGATAATATTAGAATTATATTAATAATATAAAATCATTATAAAATTAAAGATAATTATGTTTTATATAAGTGGTCATGTCTTACATATAATTTATTATCTCATTTAAATTTTTAGTGTCATATTAATATTTTATTATAAATTGTAAGACGTTAAAGTTTTATGTATATTTTTGGATTCTTAGTGTTGATCCAATGAAATACATTAGTCATATCATAAAATTATATAATGATCACATTGGAGTTAGTAGTAGTGGTGGTAGTGGAGGTGGTGCTTGTAATTACGGAGATGTGACCCTCCTACATCGGAGGTAATATATATTGGTATCACAAAGAGATATGAAAATATGAACATGTGTGATCACCACCAAGATATTTTTCAAGAGATTAGGTGTGTATGCGATGTATGAACGTGTTTAGAGTAAGGAGATGAGAGAGAGGGCGCACATATGTGCCATGCATGCTGAAAATAGGAAAAGAAAGAAAAAATGATAACTCAAAGCACAAAGATTGGATCAAGGTGCTTCCTATTTGTTGGTTATATGAGCATGTCATGAACAACTTTCATAAAGAGCCCGAAGACTGGATCACCCTCGTTGAACCTGTAGAGGGCCGCACTCATTGCTGGTCTAGATCACTATATGAGAGAGAATGTCAAGAATAATCCACTGTATCTTTCAGCATAGACATTATTTGATGTGATTCTAGTTGAAGCTCGTAGAGGAAGTCATAGGGAACAACTTTCATGAAGAAGTCTCGAATATGCAAATCATGATATGAGAGAGAATGTGAAAAATAATCTGCTATAACTTTAGGCACATATCCCACCAATCGAGGTGATTCTACTTCGAGGACGAAGCTTAAGAAGAGTAGAATAATTTTGATGAAGACCTCGTGAGCAGATGAGCCTCTTTTCAGGCTATAGAAGATGTGATATCTTTGATGGTTCTGGAGGATATGAGAGAGAAAGGGGAGAGAGAAAAGGTGCAACGTCGAGAATGACTTCTCCTCTAGCTTTGGGGTGATGGGGCTTGGTGAGTAGAGCCCCCAAAGGTCATGTGGTGGTATCAGCGCATGTATCAAGACCTATATAAAAATTACATGCCTTACGCTGACTATTTGTGCTTTTTGGAGAGCACGAATAATGTGATGTTGTTCGGAGATGGAATTTATACCCCCTACTATGAAGGTTTTGTGGATATACATGCTCAGCATGATGTGGAGGATTAGGTAAGAATTTATTAAATATTCTTATTTACATGTTAATAAAGATGGTGTTAATTTGTAACTTTTTATGCACATGGCCAATGGAAGAGTTGGAAAAGAAGGCTGAATCTTTAAAAGAAAGATAAGGAATGTGAGGACGATAATATGATTGTATACTCAATATTAGATGAACACTAAATGATTGTGTCATGATTTGACATGTTTGTATGTAATGTTAGATGAACACTAAATGATTGTATCATGATTTTGACATGTATGTAATGTTAGATGACCACTAAATGATTGTGTTGCATGGACTTAAATAGCTAAATAAATTTTTTTATATTTTTCAACCTCTGTATATGATGTTCTTATGTTATGTTTTGTTTTTTTGAAATTTGCTTATTTTAAATATTCATCAAGTCACAAAAGTAAAAAAATAAAATAGCTAAATGTTCTTATGTTATGTCCGGACAGATTTATATTTACACAGAGTGATTTTGGCGGGGGACGACCCCCTCGCCGTACGGAATGTATGGCTTATATATACACAATAATTATACTGCAATGACGATTGCAATGTTTGATCAGCAGGCCAAGTGGTGCGTCACGGAGAAGGTGCTTATGCAAAAGATAGGTAGCGAGTTCACAGAGTAAGGAAGGGCGCATGGACTCAAGAAGAGGATCTACTCCTCAAGAAATGTATAGAGAAGTACGGCGAAGGGCAGTGGCACCTAGTACCGACCCGAGCAGGTGTTCGTCCATGTTCGAGCTTCTGTGTGCTTCTGTGTGACCTGTGTTCTATGGGTGCATGTTCGCTGCGTCTCTGCATCTCTGCAGTGTGTGTGTCGAAGCCTAGCTCTCTCTCACCTGGCCTCGCTCTGTGTGTATATGTTTCTGTGTTGAATCTGGATGTGGCTGTGTCTGTTTTGGCTTAGGAGACCTAGATGATGTTAGTGTTTCTACCCACATGCTATCATTGGGTATCTGTATCTGGTTATGTATCCATCTTCTTTTGCCTTGCATATATATATGGAACGAAGAGATAAAACTTCGACTCACTCTTCAGCTTTCTTCAATTCCCATAAAATATTTGCAGGTTTAAGACGCTGCCGAAAGAGCTGTCGCCTACGGTGGCTGAACTACCTCAAGCCTAACATCAAGAAGGGGGTGTTTGAGGAAGACGAAGTCGATCTCATCATCAGACTCCACAGGCTCCTGGGAAACCGGTAATTACTGTATCAAGATGCATGCTCTCCAAATTAAGTGATCCCTTCCAATAGTTTAACCATGAAATCGTCTGTCTTTGAAAGCACATAGCGGAGCTTAAGTATGTGACTACGTACTATAATTTTGCAAAAACTGATACATGCGTTCTTTACTTTTCAGGTGGTCGTTAATAGCAGGTAGAATACCGGGCAGGACGGCAAATGACATCAAGAACTTCTGGAACTCCTGTTTGGGAAAGAAGGTGAGTCCCAACTTGCAGGATGTAGTTGCCAACAAGGAGACTGCAGGATCAACCGCTCTGAAGCAAAGCAGAGCCGGCATTAGAAGACTGTTCCGCCTGTTGCTCCCTCATATTTCGTCGTCAAGCCTAACCTCGAATCCCATCGAAGAGCATTGGCTTTCCCATATTGCCGAAGAATATTGGCACGCACCGTTGAAGCAAGACGCGAGCCACCTGCAACGGACGACAGACCTGACAAAGAAGAAGATCCTCTGCCCTGGTTGAGGAATCTGCTTGGAGTGAAAGAAGGAGAAGTAGAAGAGGACGGAAAGCAGCAATTACAGCAAGGTCCGGACAGAACAGGAAATGATCCTCTACTCATTTCCATGCAGCAGCCAAGCCAGCGAAGTAGATTTTCTCGTCAAAGAGCATTGCAGAGAGGAGGTAGGAAGTGACGAGGGGCAGTGGCGATGGGAGGACATGTTCTTGGATGAGGAGCTGATGCTGGGTGATCTACTGGGTCCAGAGTCCGGGTCAAAACCAGTGAATTGAGGGAGAGAGACCTCACCAAGCCTGTGTCCAAGTTAATTGTTCGAAATCTCAGAAACATTAATTATGCCCTGTAAGCCTTCGTGTATCTGTTATTCCTTGTCTCAGGATATATTGACCAAGTGCCTACAACAGATCGAGATGTTAAAAGTTTATGAATTTATCTGTGGTTAACAGCAAATGAAGTCTTTTTTTCTTTTGGAAAATTACCTTCCTTATAAGGTTACTAACAAAAGTGACTGCCCTAAAATTGTGTCAAAAATACTCCAGCATCCGCAGGGAAAGGATGTATAACTTCCAGGAACGACCCACTTTCTAAACCAACGCACAGCCCTAAATAATGCCTCTACCTATCTGACAAACGCACACCTTAATTAGTTCTTTTGTCCTTGGTCAGACATATGCGAAGCTAGTGATTTACTAACCAATAATCCAAACCATATTTAATTTTAATTTGCCGTCCAAGTTAGGGTGGTCTAGGTCCCTCCCACCTCTGCTGTTTGTTCTTTTATACCTGTTTGTTCGCGATTGAGATAATCCTGTCTCGATGTTTGGGGGACAAAACGTACGTCTTGAGATTTATCTTATTTTTGATTGAGAAAGGTTTACTGTATTTTCACATTGTATCATTTTAAGTACAATGTGATTTGACATAAGATCTATGTGACATCTAATAATTAGATGATCACTTTATCACTCTTCATATATATGAGGAGTGTCACATGAACTTATGTCTAGTTAAGTGTAATGTGTAAGTGCAATAGTCTTTCTCTTTTTGATTTGGTACAAAATGGGTTCAAATTCTTCATAATAACGTCCGGTTAATCCACCCCCATTTTTAATGTGCATTTTGTTTACACCACATGCCAGTTATTCACTCACAGTCGACGTTGATAAATTGACAGACCTGTTCCTGCCCATCTAAACAAAAAAAAAAAAAAGCTTTTATGGAATATCACGAAAGTAACTAAAAAAATGATCTTCTGGATTTTGGTCTTACCACGCTAATTAATTTGTAGGTAGGATGGGGATTGGATGAGACGGGGACAGAGGGAACTCAACAGTTCGAGTCGAGATAGGAGTTTTTATTACCTGTCGTTTGAGCCATTAACAATTTAAAAAAAAAATGGTCTTCCAAATGGAATATTAACATTTATGCATGTACGACTTTTTTGTACATGTGTACGTAGTATTTTCTCAAAAATGTATTTAATTTAAATTTTGTGAAGCTCAGCAAGTATGGTGACAATTAATATATAGGTGAATTGAGAACGGAAAATAAGGTAAAAGGTGATGGGCCGGGTTAACCTAGCTAGGACGTAATCTTCATGATCTAGAGTTAAGTCCGAAGTCATATGTTAACTCGAGTTAACTTGAAATCGCTCACAACCGTTTGTTCCATTGCCAAAGCGGTACCTTTTCACTTTGTCCAAGTATAACTCCGACCTACTGAATCAAACACGAATGCATCTCTCAGCCAATAATTAAGTGGGTCTTACATTTCTTAGTTATTTTATGGACTAAACAAATTAAGTTCACAAGGTGATCACCATTCTTCCTTTGACGAATGTAGTAGCTACGTTCATTTAATCATTGATTCTATTTTAGATTAATTACAACCGAGCGAAAACTAAACAAGCTGCCACTACAACACCAGAATTGGACACTAGTCTGTCAGTGTTGTAAATTATAACCAAATATCATATATATATATATATATATATATATATATATCATCGTCCAAATTAATAAAATGAATTGGAAGCTAGATCCAAAGATCAGCAAGTCCCTCATTTGAGCTACAGCTACCACCTGAGAGAAATTTGTGAAAGTCTGAGACAAAGCAATGCATGATGGACAAGATCATCAAGCTTCATGATTAATAGACTTGGCTCATTTGAGACACTAGATCTGTGTGCCATATTTGTCATCCCAGTACATGGTACTTATCTGATATATTTATCGTACAGTTAAAAGCCTATTTAAGTTAGCCATCATCTTCTTTCTTTTATTAGGCAACTTGCTGGGTGGCGATCATATCCTATTCATCATGCTATCACATTTGATATTCATGTCTGTGTTGAGGGGGTACAATCCCTGTGATTACACCTTTTGGCGATCACGGTGGGACCTTCATTGCCACCCTCGTGGATTTTGATTGCTTGCCTCCTATGTCTTCCTCTTTGTTTACCATTTTTATGCCCTGTTAGTCTCTTGCTCTTTGTTTCTTGCTTTTTTTCGCGTTCTGTTCTTGTCGCGACCTGTTGCGGCGACGCGATCAGGTCGCGTCGTCTCTAGACGACGCGTCAACAGGTTAGTCCCACTTCTTTTTATATCTGCCTTGTCTTGTTTCTATGAGATCATGCCTCATTGTAACATCTTTTTGTATCGTATGTCGCCGTGTTTTTGAATGTTAGAATCATGTTAGGTCCGGATTTTCCTTTTATTTTCAACTGTAAGTTTTCTGTTCAAGTTGCGGCGTATCGCTAGGACGCGACTAGGTCGCGTCGAGGAAGGGCATCGCATTATCAGGTATGTCTTGTATGTTATTGTTTTGCTTCATGAATCGGTTTCTGTGTGCTTCTTGATCCATGTGGTGTTGATTTACTGTTTTGGTGTCTTTTCTCACCTGTTAGGATAGTTTGTTTGAGTTATTTGACGATCTTTTGGTGTTTTTTGGGCCTCTGTTAATATCGCGGCGGGTCGTCCCGTCGCGATAAGGTCGCAGCGTATACGGCCGCGGCGACTCGGCCCGAGAGCCATCTGGTCGCCCTGTTTGCTTCTCATTTATCGCTTGTGCATACATTTCGGGCATTTAGGCCCATTGCATACGCTTCTGAAACCCATTTGTTTAGGTCCCCCCTTGGATGAGTGAGTCCTCTCACCTATGAGCACTTGTAGGCTGACTCGGGCTCACCTTCCGAGGACCTCCGTAAGTCCCCGTGGCCGTACGCACGTTGCGGTTCGCCGGGCTGGTTGTACCAGTTGTACCCTTAGTTTGAGCCCCCCTTCGCTTGTGAGCATACCATCCCTAGTTTCACCGGAGTACTCGGGTCCATACCCATTAAGGTCCCTAGACCAAGTGACACCCCCTTGATTAACTCATTTAAAGTCAAAGTTCAAACCTTAAGAAATTGTGTTTTAAACATGACGACTTGAGTGCTCTTCCCTCCTCCTCTCAGTCCTTCTTGCTGTGTTTGAGTCTAGGTTTTGTCTGTTTCCCCCCCTATTAGTCTTTGGGGGGCGTATGCGTCATTGTTTAGGAAGATCGAGTCAGTCCCCCTCCTTTCTTTGTATCTTATATCATAATCCCCTCTTCGACAGTACCAATTCCGCGTCCTGCCGACGATGCTCTTCCCCTCGGGTTGCTTGAGGAGGTGGCCCAACCCTCTATGGCCACACTCCCGGGGCATGTTCAGCCACCCGTCACCGGGATTCGATCCCGTCCTGCTTCTCCTCCCGGGGGTGATGACCCCCATTCACAGTTCAGTCAGCTTCTTCCCCACCTTACTCCGGACCAAATCTGAGAGTTCATAGCTGCTGCCAAGGGGAAACAACCTTATCTCCCCGGGTCAAGCCCAGTTCGACCGGCAGATTCCCTCTGCCCACGTTGCTTCAGCCCCCACCTTCCTCCGTCTGGGGCGGATCCTACACCCCTCCGCCCTCGAACTATCCATTTTTCAGAACCAAGCTACCTTCCCCACGAGATGTTCGGCCTCGATCCCCTCCAACCACATACTATACGGCCGAACCAGCTCTCCTCCCTCGCGAAAGGTCACACTCTCATTCGAGCAGCCTCGCTCCCTGGTTTCTATGCATCAAGTCCAGTCTCCATCCGACTTCTTTGCGGAGTGGACAAGCATGAAGAAGGAGCTTCATGACCTCCGAAGACAATCGATCCGCGGAAGGTACTGACATTGCCCTCCCATCCTTCCAGTACCTCCGGGTGCTACCCCAGTCAGAGCTCCCAGTTTATCGGTGATATTCGGGGTAGGGGACCCTTATGTTCATCTGAAGGATTTCGTCTATGAATCACCCCCACAAGTATGACCGCCATCTCATGACATACTTGTTCAGAAGTCTCTGGATGGTCCGGCTTTAGAATGGTTTTATTCCTACTCCTCGAGGAAGCGGAGTATTTCAGAATTGTCCAAGAAAGATTTCTGCAGCAATTCCAGGATCGGGTAGGACCCGAATATTCTTTTGTGGATCTGGTGGCTGAGAAAATGAAGCCCGAAGAGGAGTTCTCCACTTATGCGGTCCGGTGGCGTTCACTGGCCGCCAAGGTCCGTTGTCCGATGCCTGAGGAGGAAAAGGTGAAATTGTTTATTTCCAATGCCACTTCAACCTACCGAGCTATTTTGGCCATGAACGACATCTCTACCATGCACCAGCTATATAGCCGAGCCCATTTCATCCAGACCCAACTTAAGGACTCGCCTATACATTCCATGTTTGAGACCCCTAAAGCCCGTTATGCCAAGAAGCCGCAAGGCCCAGTCACCGAGGGGTTCCAAACCAATGAACAAGTAGGTGCAATTAGCAACACCCAAGGCCCAGTAGGTAGGTCCCCCTATACCCAACAAACCCAACAACCATGGAACAACAACAACAATAGACAGCCACCTCCCAAGGACAAAATCCTCCCCAAGATCAGCGCCAATACTCCAGGTCCCTCCACCTCAAAATGGCTACGCCCCAGGAAGCCAATGGACCCAAGAGAGCCCAATACCCTCCATTGCCTGAGTCTCTAGCTGAGTCTTTGTAGCCCTCATGTCCTAAATGCCCTAAGACTCCCTCCTGAGAAGGCAAATTGAAATATGGCGGCCGATCAAACAAAGTACTACTGCATCTATCATCGTCATCCAGGCCACAATGTGTCCGATTGCTTCCAATTTCGAGACATGATATATGATCTCCATGAGCAGAACTAGATTGATTGGGTAGAGATGAAAAGGTTAATCCAAACTCTGAGGGACCAACAGGGTCAGAGGCAACAACAACAACAGCAAGGGCGACAGCAGCCGCAGCAGCAGCAACAACAACAACAGCAGTACCAGCCCTTCCAGCAGCAATATCAGCAGCAACAGCGACAACAGCAGCCGCAGCAGCCGGCGAATGACCTGGGCATAATCCGTAACCCCATGCCACAACATCAGCCTGCTCCAAACCCCCAACCAGCTCCGCCACCTCCTCCACCCGCACATGTTAACCTCGTCATCCACCATCCACCACTAGAAGCCCAGTGGGCCTTCGATGACGAACATGAGGTAGGCCAGCTTATGGTTATTTCCCACGTTACACCCACTACCCCCGTGCCACATCCACCATGCCTCCCTCCTTCACACCCCACATGCCACCATCACTCACCATCCTATTCCCTGTCACGTCACCCATTATCCCTCCCCCAGCAACATCCCTTCCTCCCCACGCCAGCACCATTACTGGCCAACCCTTCTACCTTGACACCCCTACCCCTCCACTCCACCATAATCTTGCCCTCCGGAGCAGGCGAAGTTCCATCGGATGTACCCTAACACATCCGTGCCTATGCCAGGTCAACTAAGCAAACACCTAGCAATCAGCAGCAACAAGACATAGAAGAGATTGATCCGGTCCCGGGACCCAATATGACATCCTGAAGCACCTGGATCAGACCCCCCCCAAGATTTCCATATTAGAGCTCATTAAGAGGTCGCAGACTCATCAGGACGCCCTAAGGCCTTTTTGCAAAGAGTCATGGTCAGCGAAGACATGAATCCGGACAACCTACCTTCAGTGCTCTCGATTGTGACAGGGGACCCACCTTACCTTTTCTGACGTGAGTTGGCTGCCCCGGAAGCCAGAAAAATGCCCTTATGTGTGACACTCACCATAACAAAGTGGCCGTCGATGCAACTCTAGTGGACACGGGAGCTTCTATTAATGTTTGTCCTTTAAGCACCCTTAGAGCATGCAACATATCAGAACGTCAATACAGCCCACGCCTACCACCATCGCTGCGTATGACAATTCGCGACGTGCCTGCCATGGAGTCATCACTTTACAAGCAGGGTTGGGTCCCTCGTATGTCTAAGGAATTCTATGTATTGAACATTGATCATACCTACAAGGCCATCTTAGGGCGCCCATGGATTGAATCATTAGGGCAGTGCCATCTACAGCACAACCAATGTCTGAAATTCTCCTTCCAAGGGCGGATTGTCAAGGTGAAAGTGTAGCAACGACACATACAGTGGAAGCCGTTGAGAGAGTATTGTCATCAGTATGGCCATCCAATAAGCCTGTTATCTCTGTGCTTGATGTCCAATTATGCTTGGGCCTATACATTCTCTTCTAACCGCCCAATTGGGTCTCCCCTGTAGTGGCAGTCAGGAAAGATGTAAGCATGAACACGAAGGGGTGGGATATCTGTTCGGGCTGGGTTATCAGTCAGGAAAAGGTCTAGGTGCTCATCTCCAAGGGCGAACCAAGACTGTGGCCAGCACTAAGAAATTCACAAAGCGTGGCCTTGGATATTCAGAATGGGCCATTTTCTCATCTCCTCCACAATCAGATCATGGACCACTCACTTGGTCCTTATATGAGCACTTTGTCAGAGGGCCCATTCAGCCCGGATATAACACCACCATAGAAGCACCAAGATCAGCTTATCAAGATTTAGAAGAGCAGCGGCCCAACAAGAAGAAGAGAGCTGAGGAAGATACTGAGGACCCGGATCAAGATGATGTCGTCTCATCAGTCAGTCTGCTGTTTGAAGAATCAGAAGCTGGGACAGAAGAGCCAGAATTAGAAGACCTCATTTCTGAAGTAAATCGTTGTTCAGCGAAGAAGATGTGCCGCAAGTGGCAGCGCTATCAGCATCAGCAACCACCACCAGGCGACAGTTGCTTGGATTTGGTGAGGAAAAGCAGTCAAACCATTCACCCCTTTTTATACAGGAGCTCTGGCCAGGGTTCTCCCGGCCTCCCATCTATCTTATTTCATCCATGCTTAATTTCAATCTTGATTTCATTCCACTGCCTCTCCCCTTCATTATTCAAATCTCTCCCGACGCCGTGGAAATGTTCAGTCACCCTTCACCCCTCTTCGTCATTTTCTTTAATGGTTTGGTCTTGTCTTTTTCCCGAAGCTAATTAATCTAATGTATTCTTTTATTCAAAATTCAAAAAAAAAAGAAAATTTAAAAATTCAAAAAATTTTAGAAAAAAACTCAAAATCCAAAAAAAAATAGAAAATCCAAAATAAAAAAAATCATCAAAAGTCCAAAAAAATATAGAAAATTCAAAAGCAAAAAAAAACGGAGAAAAGTTCAAAACTAAAAAATATATATATGAAAAATTCAAAAAAAAAAATTGTGTATTCCCGCCATTCACCTTCTCTCCTATTTTCTCAGATGGCGATCCCCGTCTTCCTCCTCTCTTCTCTTCGAACGGCGATCCCCGTTTTCTCCTTCCCTGCTCATCAGACGGTGATCCCCGTCTTTCTATTCTTTTCCTCCCCCCAACTGTTTATTTCCCCTGCTCTCTTCATCTCCGCGCTTTCCTCTGCTCTGACGGCGATCCCCGTCACCCCACACTCCTGCCTCCCTGCTTCGACGGCGATCCCTGTCACTCTGCACTCCTCCTATCCTCCCGAGCAGCGATCCCTGCCCTTTTCTCCTCTTTCGCGCAAACTGTGCCTCTGCCTGACTGACCAACATGGTCACTTTGGGCGATCTGGGTGACGGGCCTTTTGTTCCCCTGCACCCCGTTCCCGCGACCAGCACCCTGAGCTCAGGTGGCCCGTCGCTTCCTCCAGTCCCATCGGAGGACCCCCGTGGCCCTGCTGCACCTTTTCCTGTTCATTCCAATAAAACTCTGGACACTCCTCCAGAGTCTTCTGTAAATATTAGGTTTGGTTTAGGATCAGGGGTAGAATCTAGTAAGTCCTCGTCCCCGTCTAGGAAGAAGAAGGGTAGTGGCATACCCCGAAGGTACCTGCTTGATCTGGTTCAAAGGTGTGGCGCTCTTCTAGCTGTCGAAGAGTTCGTCCAAGAAGCAGTGGTTTTGAACTTAGAGGAGACACCTATAGAGGAAGGGCTAGACGATGGCTTTGGGATATATGAAATTGTAGCCGAAGAGGACCCATTAGATGAGAAGGATTGCGAGATAGAGGATGCTGCTGAGGCGTATGCTAGTAGCATGAGGAGATTCGATGAACCTACCTCAGCAGTCGATGAACCTACTAAGGAGGTAAACTAAGGAGGTAAACGTGGGAACGGAAGAGGACCCCAGACTCTTAACCATAGCTTCCGGTCTCCCTCCTGAAGAAGAAGAAGCATCATAGAGATGTTGAGGGAGTTCAAGGATTCGTTTGCCTGGTCCTACGATGACATGCCCGGCATTGACCCCAATCTGGTAGAACATAGGTTGATCTTGAAGCCAGGGGCAGTTGCCGTCAAACAAAAGCTAAGGAGATTCCTCCCCCACATTGCTTTGAAGATGAAAAGGAGATTGGATAAGCTACACAAAGCTAAGTTCATCGTGTAGTCATCTATCCTTTGTGGGTGGCGAACATTGTCCCGGTGATGAAGAAAGACGGAAGAGTGCGTATCTGCATAGACTTCCGGGATTTGAATAAGACATGTCCAAAGACAATTTCCCGTTACCTCATTTGGATGTCTTGATCGATATACAGCAGGGTTCGAAACTCTATCATTCATGGATGGGTATTCGGGATATAATCAAATTCGTCTAGCCCCGGAGGATCAAGAGAAGACCTCCTTCACCACCCCATGGGGAACATATTGCTATGTGGTCATGCCGTTCGGACTGAAGAATGCCGGCGCCACTTATCAAAGAGTAATGTTAGCTATCTTCCACGACATGATACATATTGATGTTGAGGTTTACGTGGATGATATCGTGGTGAAGTCACGGACCCGAAGAGAGCATTCCTCCGTGCTTGCCAAAGTATTCCATCGCACACAAGAATATCAATTGAAGATGAATCCAAAGAAGTGTGTGTTCGGAGTTTCCTCAGGAAATTGCTAGGCTTCATAGTTAGTAAACGGGGGATTCAAATAGACCCACACAAGGCCAAGGCAATCAATGAGATGTCTCCTCCAAGAACATATCTGAGCTTCGAGGTTTGATTGGTCGACGACTGCAGTTCATAAAGAGGTTCATATCTCAGCACTCCAAAGATGCCGTCCTTTCTACGAACTGTGAGAGGAGGAGTCAATTTTGAATGGAACGATAAGTGCCAAGAGGCCTTCGATGAGCTCAAAAGTTATCTTATGAATCCGCTCGTACTTCAGGCATCTATCCCTGGAAAACCCTTAATCCTATATCTGTCGACAATTGAGGACTCCCTAGGAGCTGTCCTTACTCAGCATGACGAATCCGGCAAAGAAAGGGGCAGTCTACTACCTGTCTAGGCTCTTCAATCCTTCCGAGTCAAACTCCCACAATGGAGAAAACCTGTGCAGCGCTAGTTTGGGTAGTGCAGAAATTGAAGCACTACTTCCTAGCTCATAAGGTGAGTTTGATTTCTAGAATGGACCCTATTAGGTATCTCCTAGAAAAGCCAGTCCTCGCCGACAGATTGGCACGCTGGCAAAGTTTCCTCTCTCAGTTTGATATCTCCTTATTGTTCAGAAAGCCATAGGGGTATGCCATTGCTGAGCACCTGCTCACCTCCCTATTCCTCATAGTGATACGGTTCAAGAGGAATTCCCCGATGAAAACCTATCATTTGTCTCTCATGATCCCTTCTGGTCACTCCACTTCGATGGAGCTCTCAATTCTAGGGGACGGGGCATAGGTGCTATCTTGCTCACCCTAGAGGGATCACCATTCCTTTGGCTTATCAACTCCAGTTCTACGCCACCAACAAATCTCGAGTATGAGGCTCTCCTAGTCGGTCTTAAGCTTGCCTACCTCTTAGGCGCGCGAAACCTCAAGATCATAGGAGATTCTCAGCTCGTTCTTCGGCAAGTCCTTTCTACCTATCGCACCCGTGATCCCAAGCTCAAGCCTTATCAAGATTTTGACCCGCTCTGGCCAAGCAATTCCGTCAACTTATCTACATTCATACTCCTTGCTCTCAGAACATTCTGGCTGATGCTCTGGCATCATTAGCTTCATCTCTCTCCTTCCCTCTCAGCCGTAATGCTGAGACTATCAGTGTTCAGAGGTTAGAAGCTCCCTCAACTCAGGATCCTTGGTTCTTAAACCTTAGGAGCTCTCTAGTTCTGAAGGCAGAGAAGAAAGAAGAGAAGGAGTTATTGCTTGTTGAATTAGGAGAATTGATGGAAGAAGAGAGGCCATGGTACCATGAGATTGAACAATATTGCAGAGACGGTACCCTCCCAGAAGAAGCTGAAGCAGAAGATAGGCGAGCCATCCGTAGAGTGACATTAAAGTATACCCTCATTGGTGAAGTGCTTTACAGACGCGCTCTAAATGGAATGCTCCTTAGATGTGTGACAGATGAAGAGGCTTGGAAAATAGTGGAAGGATCCCACTCCAGTGAATGCGGAGGGCATGCAAATGGTCAGATGTTAGCCAAGAAGATCCTTAGGCAGGGCTACTACTGGGCCGCCTACGTTCGTAGGTGTGTCAAATGCCAAATCCATGCCGATAAAATCCATGCTCTGTCTTCCTCTTTGCATCCACTATCTTCTCCTTGGCCTTTATCCATGTGGGCCTTTGATATCATCGGGCCCCTTGGTGATACTAATGCTCAGATAAAACAAAAATCCTTCATCCTCACTGCTACTGAGTATTTCACCAAGTGGGTCGAAGTAGAAGCATTTGCAGAAATCAAAGGTTTGACCGTGTGTAGATTCATCATGAAGAACATCATTGCGCGGTTTGGAGTACCATGCAGCCTCGTCACCGACAATGGACCCCAGTTCATATCCCAAGAGCTTCAAGGCCTGTATAAGAGATTCAATATTTCCTTGCATCATTCGTCTCCGTATTATCCACAGGGCAACGGCCAGGCCGAAGCCACAAACAAAACACTTTTGAAAATTCTGAAGAAAACTTGTGAGTCTAATAATTTTACTGATTGGCCAAAAAAGCTAATTGAGGCTTTGTGGGCCTGCCGCACCTCCGTCCGCACGCCTACGGGGCAAACTCCTTTCTTACTTACATACGGAATGGAAGCGGTATGTCCACATGAGATCCTCATCCCTTCACTAAGAATTCAGTTAGACAAGGAACTCAATCCCGATGAACATCGGGAGGCGTTACTTACACAACTAGACTCTTAGACGAACGACGTCTAGCTGCAGCCGATCATGTGCTTCATATCAAAATAGACTCTCAATATCTTTTCAAAGAAAGTGATTGAGCGTAAATTTCAAGAAGGAGACATGGTTTTGAAGTGAATTTTCATAAAACCTGGAGGTCCAAGGTTCAAATTGTCAGCAAACTGGGAAGGGCCGTACGTCGTTAAAGAAGTGTACCGGGGAAAAGTATATAGCACAAAAATAAAGTGACAAAATGATAATGAAGGGGGGGTTTAAAGAGTGGCAGCAGTTCAGTTCCCCGCGGGACGCCCTGGAGCCGGTCGCACGCATGCCCCAATCGAAAAAATACTGTGGCCCTAAAGTCCCTGGACAACAGATGAATCTCACATGTGACATACTCGTTGTAAGTTTTTTACAAGCCAGTAACCCCGATCTCGAGATTAAGTTCTATACATTTATATTCTTCTGTCCTCCCTAAAATGACCAAAGAATCCCTACGCTTGGTCTGTGTTGAAACATTAATATCTAAGGGGCAAGAAATCTTAGCAAACCAAAGACGAATGCACGTTGCGCATAACCTATTCGCCAAAATGAGATGGAGGTAAGGCTCAAGGCTAATCACTCAAGATCAAGAAGTGTTTTATCAGAGAAATTTCAAAAAAAAAATCTAAAAAAATCAAAAGATAAAACCAAAAAAAAAAAAATCAAGAATAAAAAATTTTCAGAAATCTTTCAAAAAAAAATCAATCAAAAAAATTGTGTGTACATATCGCTTTTCTTAGCATGCTTATTTTCAATGTCTTTTCGTCTATTTAATAAGGCTCAGTCCCTTGACAATTACGGAGTCAGATTTTATCATTTCAGCGCAAGGGGCTGAGCCTAAGAACAGATCTGACTTGTTCTTCTAAGTGTGTGCAGGAACAGACATTTCAAAAGGGAGTACAGCGTCGCACTCAGGACTCCCTATCTCTCTCGCATGTTTGAAACTCGCCTAACACTCGTGTCAATCACAAACCATCCATTTATCACAAATATTAACATGAAAGTAAGAGCTGCACTAAGCTATGAACAATATGTACATAGATAAGGGGGAGGTGGCTCACAAGTCTCCTCACTGTCCACCGCCACTCTCCCCGGATCCCTCCTGCCTATCCGGAGGTGGTAGCATCTCGCCACCACCTTTGCCATCCTGGGCGCTACCCTCACCCTGCCGACGCCGCTCCTCCTTCTCGTTCCTCTGCCTGCTGGAGGAACCTACCAAATACTGTCCGACAGAGGCGCCGGTCGCCCTGCTGACGCTCGCACCGGTCCGGCTCCTGCTATGTGAACGGCCTATGTCCGTCACGATTTGCTGAAGGCTCCATGCCAACGTCTGCTGCACCAGCAGCTCCGCGCGCAGCCAGATGATCTCCTCCTGGTCTCCTGGCGGCCTCTGTACCCGCAGCGCCGCCAACTCCCTCGTCGCCTCTGCGACCTGCGCCTCGGTCGCCTCTGCCCGGGTGCGCAGCTGATCCCTCTCTCCTCGGAGCTGGTCCCTCTGACCCTGCAGATCCATCGCGTGCTCTGTGGTAAGCTACAAATCTCTCTCATGTATCAAAAAATCAGTCAATAATCAAATTGCTAAAAATAATCAAGCAGAAATTCCATTACACTTACCCGCTCCTCCAGGTGCCTCTGAGCCTCCTCAGCTCTCAACACCGCCCCTGCCAGCCGGGCCTCCAGAAGCGATGGAGAGCCCCCTGCACTCCGAGAGGAGGAGGCACCGCCTGCTCCGGCACCCCTCACTCTCTCCAACTCACTCCGCTGCGCACAAAAGGCATGTCAGTTTCCAAAATCTGCTTGAGTTAGATTAAAGGCTGAAGTTGGGGGTGGGTACTTACCAGCTCCGCTGTCTGCCTCTGAGCTGCCTCCTGATCTTGTACTGCCGAGTAAAGCAGGGCTCGGAGCGATACAATCTCGCCAGTTACATCCACCTGCAATGCATTGCCAAATCATCAGTTCTATTCCGTAAATCCAAATTCATTGAGCCGTGGTTTAGGAGTTTTACCTGGTGTCGGGCGCTCTTGTATACCTTTCCTCCATACTTCAAGGCGTACGCCTGGAGGTAGGTGTAACGCCCCGACGCGGAATATCGGAGCGGGATTACAGTTATTAAATAGTACAGAGCGAGAAATAAATGCAAACCATTGCACAAATGGTATAATACCAAATAAACTCCAATTTCATTAATAATTCACCAGTCATCATTACATCATCGTATCAGAGCCAAAACTAGGGCCCAGAGTACTTTATTCAAAATCAAACTATTACATAATGACTAACTGACTCACTAAACTCTTAACTATAGTAACTACTACTAGATAGCGCTGGTGGCTGAAATGGTCACTCCTGAGCATCTCCCTCAGTCCGTCCTCGTATGTGTGGTCGTCTCCATTCGACTCACCTGAACACATTAAATAAAAATGCAGGATGAGCGAATAACGCCCAGTAGGACTTAATATCTCATGAACACAAGCATGCTTTAAATAGTTAATATTTTAATGGCAAGCTAACTAGAGAGTAAAGTCATGTAGAGCATGTCACGATAACGAGAGAACAATTGCAACTGACACAGGGAAAATAGTACAACGAGAACGATAATAGAATGGCCATGTAACGATATAACATGTAAATTGCACAACGGTGCACTAGTAACGATCACGCTTGCACTTGTAGAGATAGCACTTTTGATTGTCATAGATTAATCTAGATAGTAAACTGGCGCTGGATGCATGCCGTAACACATCCTATGATCATTTTAACTCCCATGGGCACTGGCACTTTTCGGGCGCTCCTCCCAAGACCTGATCGGGCCCTATTGCGCTGGCATTAGTCATTTCTTTTATCTTAGACAATTACACGAATGGCCAATAGAGTACCAAGAAGAGATAAGAGAGCACTAGACGAGATAGATGAGAGTGTAGAGAAAACGTGAACAGATGAGAGTAAAGAGACGGTAGATGAGAGGGGTACAATCGTAAAACGACGATAAACACGATAGTAACGGTTGCACAGCACCAAGTCGGGTGCCGGCAGTCTGGTAGAAGTCACAACCGCCCCTTAGCCGTGCTGTGTACACGGGTCAGGTGGTCCGGTGTGAACTCAAGACGAGAAGGAATATACTAAGGTATGGATCGTACTGATCCCTAAGGAGTAACGGGTTTTGAGGTACAACCAGCTCGTTGACTAAGGACGTGCGCCAAAGCCAAGAAGACTTACGGAGGTCTTGACAAGGAGTCCCTGGTCCAATCGAGAGTATTCCCGGTGGAGAGGTGGTCCAAGTCAAGGGAAAGTGTGTAAAAACGGGTCCGTCGTGCCTCGAGTGCTCGAAGGCCGAGGAAAAACGGTAACGGTAGATAAAATGCACGAGTAAAAATAGAAAACAATTGTATTTAAATAAAATAGGGTAATTTAGTCATTTATTTCGATAATTTTACCGAATACATTATTGCATAATTTATCAGGGTCAAATGGCATTTCATAATGTTGTGTGTGTGTAAGTGTAAAGAAATCTTGAGGATATGACAAGTCGTGCAAATGTCATTTTTATTAATCTAACAAGTCAAATTAATTATAACATGGTTTAATCGTAGCTAATTAAAGGTTAAATAGCCAAAACAGCAGGGCATGTACACAATTTAATAGTTCTGGCCGAAATCTTTGAAATGCGACGGACCTACCCGTCGCGTTTCAAGTCGCGACGGGGCGGTCGGGCGCGACACGGGACCTGGCCGGTCTGGCCCGGTCCGGGGTGAATCGCGGCGGTCCGTGCCGCCGCGTTCTTGACGCGACGCCATCGGCCGGCGCGACCCCACTGTTATCGCGGCGGGTCGCGCCGTCGCGATAACAGGTGGGTTTGCTCTTTTTCCTTTTTTTTCCAGGGCGAGCTATCTGTGATACATGGACATTCTAAATTACATATAAAATAGTATGGTGATTCAAAAAGTACGAAACTAGTTTTAAACGAAAGTAGACATGTACATCTATCAACATGCACGATTAATTTGAAAATAGACAAGGTTTAGACATGCATTGATCAGGTTACTTTTTGGTGACCTAAACAAGCGCAGTCAGGGTTCAACGAATTAATTAAAGATGTACACTTGATGAAAAATTATGAAACTAGCGGCGTTTGAAAGATAACATGAAGTAGTATTTTAGAGAATTTTATCATGATAGGACATCAAGTATGCACGAAATTTAAGGGTAAACTTGAAGAGTCGGGTACATGCAATAGACAGAGATTCAAAGATTTAATTCTCCCTCATGGGAGATCGAAATTGAGCAAGACCAGGGGCGTTTGAAAGCTAGTGTGATGTAGTATAACTGAGAATTTTATCATGGCATGTGAACAAGTACATATCGGGAATTAGAGAAAACATGAGATCTCAGTTTATGAGAACAGCAGGATTTCACGAATTAAATTCGCCCAAATGGATGAACGAAATACCACGAAACCATAAGGCTTTTGAAGAGGTACATGAAGGCTACCTAGGGTAATTATTTCACGATTTTTGCTTGAGAGATTGCCTACCTTTTGTCGAGTCCAAGAAAACCTAGGTTGAAGACGAAAAACGGGAAAAACCTTCTTGCTCCAAGCCTTCTCCTCCTTGCTCCTTGGTCTCCAACCTTTCTCCTCCTTCTCTAAGGTTGCAGCCACGAAAATGGGGAGATAGGGAGGAGATTTGAAGTGTTAAGCTTCCTATAGAGTCCATACAACCCCAAACTCTTCTCTCCTCCTTTAATACGAAAATTCCACATTTCTCTCTATTTTCTCTCATTTATCCATCTAATGGGTAGGGGAGAGTATAATTTCGTGGTTAATGAGTTAGGATGGGTTTAGGACTCTTTATTTAGATATATAAGGGTTATTTAACATTTATCTTAACCCTTTACTATTTATTTAATATTTAGATACGAATTTCATAATTTAATTCTCTTCTAGCATGGGCTATCCCTATTTGGGCCCATTCCATTGGGTTTGGGTTATTAGAGTAACCATTACTAATTTAATTTAATGGGGATTGCTTTAATTCCATTTATACAATGCATTCTCCCTTATTCCACTTAAATCAATTTATTTCATTTATTTAAATAAAAATTTATTTTATTTGGATTTTAAAAATCCAGGGTGCTACAGTAGGCATCGTCAGTGGTCGCGTCTGACTTGACTGCCTTGCCCTTGCGCTCCCAGTTTTCAATCTGCTCTCGCGCCCGCTCACGCCAATCTGTCGTGTCGTGAAGTCCCCGAAAGCTCCGACCCGGTCGGCGGAAACGGTCTCGGACGGGGAACTCCAAGACACTCTGTCGGAACCCGAGGGAACGTTGGCAAAGGTACAGGTGAAGAGGTAGCACTAGGTTTAGCGCATGCAACCACACCGACCTACCGAAGTAGGGGCGGGCCTATGCTAACCAAGGCTGTCTCATCACCCTCCCCCAGGTATGGCTGCCAAACCACCTGCAAAAAAAGGGCAAATCTGATCAGTCATTAGGTAATTGAATCAAGCAGATAATTTATGCAAAGCAAAAGATTAAGGGTACTTACATCTAGGTAAGGGTAGCTGTCAATGGCCTCTTGCAAGCGCTCCAGCTGGTCAGCAAGGTGGCGGGTGTCTCGGCGAGAGTCCCAACGGCGTGCAATGGGCACGAGGCCCGGCCGTGTGAGATCCCCTCTCCCCGGGGCTGGGAGGTGTAGATAGGCCTAAACCTGCAAGATGAAAGACAAGTCAGATGGCAGTTTAAGCAAATGCAGTTTAATTCCAGAAGGGTTAGAGGAGAAGGTGTACCTAAAGGAAGGGGTAGAAACAGCTCGTAGATGTCTGCCGCTCCGAGGTGCTCAAGCCGTCGAACTGGTGCGCTAGAAAGGCTGCTCCCCAAGCATACCCTCTACCTCACCTAGATCCTCTAGCAAGGGCAGGAAGCGGCAGTGGACTGCGTCGCCTCTCGTGGCAAACAAAAGTCTACCAAGAAAGAGAACGAGAAAGCGGCGCAAGTCCAAGTCCGCCTGCTGCCCGGGTTCACTCGCCAACTCTCTCCGGCTGGCCCTGGATAGCCTCTCGAGGTACTCATCCTCACTCTCCCCGGCATTCTTCCCTACCTCATACAAACCCAGACTCTCCTGTAATGCTTCCCTAGGCACTAGGGAGGACCTACGCTCTACCGGGAGGTCTAGGAGTTGCTCGGCTAACTCATGATAACAGGGATAGGTATAGCCACTCACCGGCCGCCCGTAAATTCTGAGCCCTGTGATCCGACTCACATCCTCCAGACTGGGGATCATGTGCCCCCATGGGAATGCAAAGACAGTCGCCTCTGTATCCCATCTGCTCCGCAGAGCCTGGGTAAGGGCCGGATCCACCCTCATCCTAAGGATCTCTCCGAATCCCATCTCCTCTACCCGCTCTCGCTGAAAGGGGGGGGGGGGGGGGGAACGCTAGGAAGACAACCAGTACTAGTGTCTAAGACACTCGAGCCCTCATCTCACCCTGCAGACCCATTCAAGTTAAGTGAAAATCAGGCTTCTGTGTTCGATTTGTGTCGCGGTAGTACGGGGTACCGCGACCTTATCGAGTCACCTTATTAGGCCGCGATAAGGTCGCGTCCGTTGCGACATGGTCGCGACGCCCCGCCCTGCCGCGACATCCTGTCGCGGCGGATCGGGCTGACGCGATTTCAGGATCAAACCGGCCGGAGCCCTCTTTGTTTGATCCTCTTTTCTTGGGCTTTTCACCCTACAATGGGCCCTCTGGGGGCTCCGTCCAACATTCTCATGCATCCATACAAGGTTTTGGGGTTGAGTTACTTATTGATTTCATCGCCTTGGCCCGTTTCTTTCGCTCCTCCTCCACGTTAACAACCAGAGCCGTCTCCTCCTCCTCCTCTTCCATTCCGACCTCGCGCACCTCCCCCTCGACCGGAGGCTCCTCCGCCCGTCGCCGAGAGCTCCGACGCTCCGCTTGGCGCTTCCTCCGTGATGAGCCCTCGCCGATTTCCTTTCCTCCTTCCATCGCAATGGGGGGTTGTTTTTGGGTGAGGTTGTGAGCTGCGATCAGTCCAAGATCGTGGGATGGGGGGAAGAGTTCAGTTGAGAAGGCTTGTAGATTTTGAAAACCCAGAAAGGGGGAAGGAAGGGGGCCGTTTGTTTTTTTTGAATAAGTCGGTTTTTGACGCGACGCAGCAGGCGGTCGCGTTCATATCGCGACTCCTAGGGCCGACGCGACATAGTTGCGGCGCCCCGCCTCGCCGCGACATGAAGGCGACACCCCGGACGGACGCGTCCTCAACAGAACCCTTGCGTTTGCAGGAAAAGTTCAGTTTTATTCATTCAAATTGAAGCATTACATGCTCTAATTCTTTCTAACAATCAAACAATGCTATCAAATTCTTTCCTATCTACCATCTTGTCTACAAGTCAAATCAAAACAAGTCAATTGGCCCTCGCCACTGGCTGAAGTTTCTTCAAAGCTTCAACGTATTCCTTGGTTACATCATCGTCTTCCTCCACCTCGGCTTGAATTGCGCTCATCGCGCATCCCTCCCAGTGGACTACGGCGCTACGCATGTCGTGCTCGTCCTGTGCATCGCCCCTCTTCCTCTCTTGGATGGGCGGGAAGTGCGAGAGGAGCGGAACTACCGTCCAGGCCGCACCGCATTGGAGGTGGTAGCGGTCCGGGTTGTAGGAAACTAGCGCTTCGTTGCCCAACAACCTCAAAGCGAGCCTGGTACGTTGAGAGAAGTGGATTATCCGGCCATGCATGAATCGGGGGCGCATGTCAAAATCCGCCACGATCAGATTTCGGAGGTACTTGTGCCATGTAACGCCCCAGAAAATTTAAAATAATGAGAAAATAGAAGTAATTGAGTTAAAATACCTTAGGGTTATTATTAAAATATGATAATTAAATGATAGAGATAATTAGTGGTAATGAACATTATCCTAGTGTCGCACCTCGAAATGCGTGCCTCCACAGGGCGATACCGAAAAACAACATCGAAATAAAAATCCAAGAACATCATAATTTCCAGAAAAATGTGGAGAAATTTAATATGTAATTATATGAATTTTTCGACGTACGGATTCAAGGTACAGTCGACGTGACTATTTTTCGGGTGATTTTTCACCTAGTGCAAAATAAAATCTAAAAATTGATTAAAAATCACCACAATTAGTAAAACAACCATATTAGTCTATGGTTAAAATTTCAAAGCAATCAGACATGGTTTGGGTAAGTTTTTTTAAGAAACAAATGGCCAGTTGAATTATTGGGGATTTACGTAATGAGTTTTTCTGGGTTAATTTCAGTGGGTTACGTGGAAGCTTAGGGTGTGGCCAGCACCCAAGGGAGACATGGTAACACCTCAGTTACCATGTGTAACTACCTAAATGTGCATGGGCTAGGTGTCCAAAGGTGGTAAAAGAGGATTTTACCCCAACACATGTCCCCCTACGTGTCCTTGTGCATGTAACCAGTTTGAGTTTATAAAAACCCATCCCCATCCATCATACACACCTCTTTTCCCTTTCTACTGGTGTGTACTTTGTCTTGGAGAGCACTTCACTTTTGTGCTGCTGGGTTGAGCCATCAACTCCACTTGGAGAAGTTGTACTAGTTGTTCTGGATCTCTTCGGTGCTTTGGTGCAAGTGTGGAGACCATCATCTATTCACGTGTGTAATATTTTTCTCGTTCAGTGGACCTTTAAATTAAGGAAGCTTACACTTCAATCAGGTAGGATTCTTCTCTTGATCTTTCCAATTTCTTCTACTACTTCCCTTGGATCCTCTGATTAGTGGTATGAAGAATTCTAAGCATGCCATTCTTCCAGTGTGAAAATTCAGACCATTGTGAAATCTGAAAAGTTGATATGATCATCTTGTTGTCGAAGTTTAGGAAATATGTTCATGATAGAAAATCAACATTTCATCATGTTTTAATTGATCCTCAAGTCACAAGTATCTACATCTTGTTGTCTTCGAACAATTCAACCCATTTAGAGTGTTGATTCTATTGTTTAGATTAGATAGAACCTCAACGGTTTTGTACTTTTAGCTAACCTGATGTGTGGAGAAGTGATAAAACTCTTAGGTTAGTTCACTTTATATAAGATTAATGTAGAAAGGTGAGGAGAAAAGAGTTCAAAGAAGAAGTACTCTTCATTATCTACTTGAGTTAACTTTTAGCTAGAACATCTTTGCAAATTATATTCCATGATCTTCCCTTTTTCAGATCATGGCTACATGAGTTTTATATTTGAAACCACACTTGTTTAGGGTCCAAATCATGTTAGGAACATTAGAGCAACTTTATAGAACCATTGGAGGTTGAATGGAATAGCTTTCAGACAGTTTACACAGCCCCTGTCGACAGACGAAGGCCTGCCTGTCGACAGGAACTCTGGCCATAACCCAGAAACTTCAGACTGAGTGTACCTGTCGACAGGCCCTGGCTTGCTGTCGACAGATGCACTTAGAACTGAAAACCCAGCTCTGGCAGTGCAGCCTCTGTCGACAGCAGACCAAGGCTGTCGACAGGTCTTGACTGAACCTTGTTTCTAGCCTTATTTTGACTCCGTTCTTTCTGAAAATCATACCCTTTGCCTACTTGTTAGTCTACCTTTATCATATAGATTTTACTACCAAAACACCTATTTAAATCAGTCAAGTTAACCTTCTTGTCACCTTGAGTTTTACTACAAGTTCGAACTTAATTGTCTTCGTGAGATTGTCAATTCGAGAAATCAATGTCGAAATCAAGTTCCTTGTTTCTTGTATGTAAACCTTGAGTGATTATGAGTAAAACCTTTGTATTTCATTGATTCATTATAAAGGTAAGAGTGTGGTGATGACAAATTGAGAGTCTTGGACTCAATCTGAGAATTATGCTTGGCAAATAAGGGCTGGTCAGTCCTAGGAGGAGCACCTAAATTCGTTTAAGTGGCCGCGCGGAACGATAAAGGATTAGTGGATGTTTGCATAGCATCATTAAGTGTTTGATTGGTCATCATATCATCTTAGTGCGTGTTATATGTGTTCAAATCTGAATTGAATGTTACTATGAATCCTTGTATCTTGAGTTCAATGTTCCATAACTTTGCTATCTAGTGTTGTATAGCAATCTCAGTTTGGCTTGCAAAAGCGTGATTACATGTATAATTTTGTCATATACTCTGTGTATCTTGCTTCCTTGATTATAAGATTGAATCCTACTGAGCTAGTTAGCTCACAGAATTCTACTTTTCAGGTAATCCCAATGGAACAAATGATTAAGGGGGAAAGAGTGCTGAGTGAAGCACGTATCTACGAGGAGCTATCTACGTTACTTTTCTGTAGTGTTGTAATTAGTAAATGTGATGTAATAAGTTTCTTTTGACTTATTCCTCATGAGATCTTAATGAGGAAACTTTTGTAATAAGACACTTTTGAGGCTATCTAATTTATGAATGGATATAGTGTCTTTTCCGTGTGATATTCTGTCACTCCCGATAAATAGATGATTTTATTAGGACGTGACACGCCATGCTTGTATGCCCTTCACTTGAGCCGTTTTGTACCAAGCCCGAGTGCTCATGTGAAGTCATCCGCCTACATATGCCAACGGGTGGTTCAGCATTGTTTTGCACTCCGTGGTCAAGTCCTCCACTGTCCGGAATTGGATGTGCATCCCCATCCATAACTCGAGGGCGATGACCGATCCATAGAAAGGACCCCCGAGCGCTGCAGAAGTCAGGCCAGCATACAGAAAACCCAAGACAGCTTGCCCAATTTTCATACCTTCAGAAATAGAGTCAATGATGCTAAGGTTGCCAAAAGAGATGGCGCCGTTAGATTCTGGGAAGAGTATGATGCCGCAAATACATATGGCGGCTGCCTTGGCAATGGCGGTGTAGTTTGTGGTCTTCCGTTTACACTGAGAAGTGTGCGATTGGAAGGAGGTGGACGTCCATACTGCTCGTCATGGTGTAGAGGTCGGTTTTCTTTATGGTGATGTACGCCAAGATGCTCCAAGAGTTGATTTGCTCCACGGTGTAGGAGATTGTCGGTTCTTCGCCCCTTTGATAGCGTGGACGTGCATACCGCTCGTCATGGTGTAGAGGTCGGTTTTCTTTATGGTGATGTACGCCAAGATGCTCCAAGTGTTGATTTGCTCCACGGTGTAGGAGATTGTCGGTTCTTCGCCCCTTTGATAGCGTGGGAGGCCAAGCAGGATCTCCAATTCTTCCAAAAGAATCGTCGCTTCAAACTCGGGGAGGACGAACGAGTTGGTTTGTGGATGCCACAGCTCCACCATGGTCGTGACACTTTCCCACACGTGCACCAGCTTGTTGTAATTCTTGGCCAGCACAAAGACAGTGGACAACCCCCACTCCTTCAAGTGGCCAATAGACGTGGGCGGCAATAGCTCGAGCATAGGCACCAGCCATGGCACCTTTGAGAACCGCCGTTGGCCAGGGAGGATCTGAAGTATAAGATGAAACATGAAAAAAAAAATGGAGGAGAAAAGACAGAACAAAACAGAGCAGAACAGGACATAGTGCAGAAAGTTCAGAATTTAGGAAGAGAAAGGCCACTTACTTGAAGCTCCGGGCGCGTGTAGATGTGCCCCGGGATGGCAGAGAGCTGCTTCAGATCGGCATACGAGTCCCTAGCAGCTTTTGGGTCGGAATAGGGAGAGATGTCCTCTGCAAACGCCGAATAACTCTCTTCATTGTTGCAAGAGAAAGAAAAGAGCTTGAAATTGAGGAGCAGAGGATGCCAGGGAATTAGCTGCGGGATTAGCACCCCCAAACCCTTGTTTATAGAGTCTAGAT
The DNA here is from genome assembly GCA_014218235.1 of Colocasia esculenta. Lineage (NCBI taxonomy): Eukaryota > Viridiplantae > Streptophyta > Magnoliopsida > Alismatales > Araceae > Colocasia > Colocasia esculenta. The sequence continues at coordinate 211,241,044 of CM024753.1, forward strand.
AGTTAGAAACATACTCTAATCCCGCATCTAGGTGTTAGGATAAGACTAGGAAAGGTTTAGGAGTCCTAGTGTTAGTTTAGGTGTCTTAGGATAAGTCTAAGTCCCGGATTCCTGCGTTTTCAGAACTCTGTTCGAGTCGCGACACCGCGATCTGACGTGACTATGTCGCGACAGAGTGATGTGACGCGACAAGGTCGCAGTTTTCAGGAGTGTCGCGTTTCTACCCGAATGTTTATTCCCTTGTCTGTGCTTTGTATATATGTTTCTTCGTTTGTATTTATTGAATCTATTTGTCATTTTGTGATTATCATGCTTGTTTCCGTGGATGGATTCTCAAAAATAAAAAAGGTCAGAAAATCTAAAAAAATAATAATAAAAAAAAACAACAAAAAAGATAGAAAAGATGTCGTCACAGGTAAGTCAAGTATGGTATCTCTATCCTTACTCCTGCATTACTATATGATATCCTACTTATTATATCATTTCAAGGACCAGCTGGTTCTTAATGTGCTCTGGGATTTGAGTTCCCCTTTACCAAAAATGGTGATAATCTAGGTGCACATTGTTAATCGTTGGATAGGCCGTTGAGTTGGTTAAGTATGAGAACGATAGATTTAGGCCTGCACTGCGGTTGTGGGTAGTCTCTTGACTCTTTCTTATCCAGCTTAACAATATTATCCTTGATGTACTTTATATTTTCTCATTTTATTTGCATTTATTTTGATGATTTCTTTTATTTTAGCCCAGCATGCATCATGCAGGACTTTGAGCTTTCCTGACTCATTCAAGACTTTTGATGAGCCCTTGTTGAGTGCCCAATCATTTTCATGTTTCAAAACAAGAAATCTCAATTCCACTCTGAATCGGAAGGGTTGCCTCCGAGTGAGTTGTTCCCGTCAGATTGACAAGAATTTCCCTGTCTGGATTCTCTATCCAATTATTCATCCTACTCCTTTGATCCGTTTTGGTTGCGAACCGCTCCCAGGACAGAGTCATGAGTTACCTACCTGGCACGCACATGTCCCTCCAAAACGAAACCTGCAGGCCAGTCGGCTAGGGTACCTCTCAATCGAGGGGTTGATCGTCCTCTTCTTTTCTCCCTCTCGTCCAGACTTGTGTTCTTCTTTGCATTCTGCCCGAACAACCAACTCGAGGCTTTCACGAAGATTCCAATTGCCTGTTAGTTAAGTCGGGTGTTTCTTTACCTTGGCTCCCCACTTTTCAGTCCACTCCGCGTCATCTCCGTTCCGCCGTCACTTCATGACATCTCTACTCCACTTCCGCTTCTCTCCTCTGCAAAGAGGAAGCCAAGGAGGGGCAATCTGTAGACACCCGATTATGACTAATAGGTTGAACCACATTTCTTGTTATCTTAATGGGCCCCTAATCGGTCACTCACCTTGAGCCCATCATTTGCCTTGTTTTGAGCCCGTTAAGCCATTAAAATGCCTTGAAATCCCGCAATTTATCACTTGAGAGAGTCCTTAGAGCATTATAACTCTCATCTTATCATGTGGTTAGGATGATAATTCAAGATAATTCAGATTTATTGTCGCGACGCATTGTGGCGCCGCGACTCTAATCGCGACGGTTTTGGCTGCCGCGACAGCCCATGCATGTTACATGCACGTGGACAACGCTGTCGCGTCCCCCCGCACCGTCGCTTTTCTAAGTCGCGACCCTACGATATGACGCGACAACGACCGAACCCTCTGGCCTCCATAACTACCCCCTATTTATCCTCCTATGAACTTGACTTAATCTTAAGGATTATCTTCACCCTTTAGGGCGAGATTCTGGTCCTAAGAACTCTCCTAAGGTTCTCTAAGGACTCTCCATCCGATTTTAATAGAACTTTATCTCCCATTTTGAATTTTAAAACCATTTTAAGGAGATAATGTCACTTATTCTCATTCCAAGCTCTATATAAACAAGGCCCCTCCTCAAGGACGAGGAGAGCCTTATTTGCCATCTCGAAGGGCTGCCAAAATTTCCTCTTGATCATACTTAGCCTCGTACCCCTCCATTCCCTTCATTTTCCTTCATATTCCACTCCACAAAGCATCTCTTTTCACCATCAATGGAGCACGAAACGTGAAGAGGGCGACCCCAACAATCTTCTGGAGCATTTGCACGTCTTTGGAACTACACCCACGCCAGGGAGTCGCCCTAATAGGGCCCATACTCTTCCTCCTTCCTCCCTCCTAGTTCTACATGCATTTTTCATGTCATTTTTAGATAGAGCACATTTGCTGTCCACCCACGTTTTCCCACATCCATAGGGGTTTAAAACCACCCTAGGTGCGTCCCCACCATGATCCCCTTCTTCTTTCATCTTTAGAATGGGTACTATGCTTAACATGTTCTAATGGGGTATTTTCTTTGTGTTCATTTTTGATTGGCAGGCAAGCAAGCGAGGTCTATGAGAAGCTCTGGTTCTCCGGCCGGCTGGAGGACGAGAAGAAGGTCCCTACTCCAATTCTCCCGCATTCAGAGAACACGACGGCTAAGGGTGACACGACCATAGACGCATCGACGAAAGCTGACGCGATATCAGTCACCGCGGTAGCCATGGCGACCGCGACAATAGGTCCGTTTTTGTTCTCTTTCCCGTTCCTAGTTTAAGTTAGCCATCATCTTCTTTCTTTTATTAGGCAACTTGATGGGTGGCGATCACATCCTATTTATCATGCTATCACATTTGATATTCATGTCTGTGTTGAGGGGGGTACAATCCCTGTGATTACAGCGTTCTGCTCGCCGACCAAGATGCAGTCTTCGTCTGCATGCGCGCCGCGTGTCGCGCGCTCGGTGGCATGCTGACGTCGGCCTTAAGAAGTTACTCCGTCGCGTTCAGGTCGCCACGGAGGGGTACGTCGCGTTCTTAACCGCGGACAGTTCATAACCCAGGTCGGCCAGATAGAGCTGGGCGAGCTCTGTTTGGCCAGGGAGAAGAACTGCTGTGGGGTTCTCGGGCGATTTGGCATTTGGGAGTCGTTTTCGGCGTGGTCTCGCCGCGAGGACATCGCACGGAGCGGGGAAGACGCCGGGTTGTGTTTGTTTTTCACGTTCTTCGCAAAGGTAGGGAGATTATTCTCGTTTTACATCATGAAATCATGTGTGATGCAAGTGTGGGCTGTTATTTGTTTTAAGAACAGTAGATATCATGTTAGGGTACTCAGTAAAGCATGAAAAACGGAAATTAAACGTGGTTTGCATGGTTTGTGTGGGTGATCCGGGGAGAGCATCCCGGATTAGGGTTCCTGCCTGTGAAGGCGACGGAGCCCTTTGTCGCGTTCAGAACGCGACAAGCCGATCCGTCGCGTTTAGATTATGAACGCGACATGTCGGAGTGTCGCGACCAGAAGACGACAGTTGCCTATGTCGCGACCATAGCCGAGAGGATTTGTTTATGTATGTTTAAATGTCATGATTATCCAATTATCGATATTTTATGTGCACGGAAAATATAAGTGATGCGTTGGCACTTGTAGTATTCGTGAAGCATGTTGTTTACGTGGCAAGCATGTTGCTCACGAGGTGAGCGTGTTTTTACGTGGTTAGTGTGTTGTTCACGTAGTTATCGTGCGGTTCACGTGTTGTTGACGTGGTGTTCACGTGGTTTGTGCGGTATGCACGTGGTTTGAGTGTGCGTGACGAGTAGTACGATGCCTATCGTAGTTACCTCTTCAGTTGGGTACCTCAGGTTCTTTGTGAGCCAGCATATATGTTTTTACTCGGGGCTTGTCCCGGTACTTGTGTACCGTTGAGGTATGCTACAATTATGTGTAAACATATATAGATAGAGTTCTAAAGCGGACATTGAACTTCTCTTTTCCATAATGGCGAAAGCCTCAATTTGCCTAACCCAAACCCAACTCTTACTTTTTTTTTTGGACAATGTAAACCCAACTCTTACATGTCTATAATCACTCATCTCAAACACATGTGGAGGGGATTGTGTGAATGTGACGTATGAGAGCTCCACTTGCACAGCTCAACTCACACGTGCTCCAAGCAATAAAATTTTCTCTTATTTTTTTTAATAGCGCAAGTAGCTACTTGCATTACCCACCCCCGTTTAGGGGCGTAAACGGATTCAGATATTATTTAGATCCGATTCGAATTCGTATATGATTATTTAGATATTATCCGTTTAACAAATATTTAGTGGAGCGAATTTTAGATAAGGATATTATCTGGATAATAAACGGAGCGGATACGAAAACAGGTGATCCGTTCCGAAATGAAATTATTTTTGACCATTAGATTTTAAACTTAATGATCTATATATAATATATAATATATAATATATCTAATGTTAATATTTTATTTAGAGAATGTTTTTGACATTCATATTTTTTTAAAAATCTTTTTACAGATTTTTTTAAATTTTTATAATTTTTAGATCACTTAATATTTTTTTATTAATTTATATTTTCGAAACGGATAATATCCGTATCCGTTCCGAATCTGAAAATTATTTGTTCTAATATTCGAAGTGAATACAAATTATTCGATTAATTATTCGAATCGAAATTAAAAAATCTATATCTGCTCCCCTACCCCCAACTCTTATACATGCCCAATCCCGGGTCTAACCAGGCCAAGTCGAGACTTCTCCCGTCGACTCCTACCGGCCCAAACCCATCACGGACCGGGCCGGTAAAACCCCACCCGCGCGACACCACAGGCCTGTTACAGTTACAACATCCGCGGCGCCCACCCACCACGGTCCACGCCGCGACGGGCGCGGGGGGCGAAGGGAACCCGATTTCCGCGCCCCTCCTCTCCACGACAAACCCGCCGAACAATAACAAAAATATTAAATAAAAGAATTTTAATATCTAAATTGCTTAACGTTACGTGAGAAAACAAATAAGAGAAAATTTCGCCGTTCCCAACCACCGCCTTCAACAGCGCCCCTTGTTCCCCCTCCCCTTCTGTTGGGCGGGCCCCACCGCGATCCGCGACCAGAAACTTTGAGAACAACTCCAATCTTCCCAGTTCTGAAAATTTCTGGTTTTGATCGAACACGTTAATCCGGAGAAGAAGCGGAAGAGAGGATTCGAAGCCCTTCGATCGGTCGTCTCTTCCTGTTCTTCGTCTCGATCCCTCCCCCTCTTGCCTCTCGTTCCTCTTGTCTTCGTCTCGATCCTGGTGTTTGTTGTTCTTGTTGTTCTCGATCGAGGAGGAGATGCTTTCTTTGCGGAATCCTAGCTCCGGCAGCTGACGGATCGCGGCGGTGGGGGTGGGGGAGCTGGCGGCTGAGGCGATGCAGAACCACATTCTGAACAGCATCCGCAGCCTCAAGCTCGCCGATGGCTGCAAGGGCGGAAGCAGCCAGGTATATGCGTTGAACCCCTCCTCCACCGGGCACGACAAGCCCCACCACCACCATCGCCATCACCACTACCCTCACCACCGCCGCAGCCCTTCCCAGGAGGGGTCACCGTACCTTCGGTCCGCCGCGTCCAACCGTCACACCCGGCCTGCGCAGGCCGCGGTTGTGTGCCCCGACAGCGTACTCCCATACGGGCTACCGTCCCCTGACCTCATCGACCCCCCGATCGACCCCTTCATCCGGGAAGTCGACCCGGTGTCCGCGCTCGCCTCCGCCTACCGGCGCCTAGCGGGCGCCGCGGAGCCGAGGGATCGCTGCACGGCGCACCTCGAGCAGAGGTCCCTGCTCCGGGCGCTCGGCGACCCCAAGCTGCTCCGCCGCGCCCTCCGCTCCGCCCGCCTCCACGCCCCGGACGTGCACCATAAGGTCGTTCTCTCCGCCTGGCTCCGGTTCGAGCGGCGGGAGGACGAGCTCGAATCATATCCGTCGCGTTCGTCCTCCCCCTCTGCCTCCTCCTGCGGACCGGCGCTGGAGTGCCCGTATGCCGCCCTTGTCCCTGGGTATGATCCCGGCTTACAGTCCGGCCCCTGTCTGTGCCGCCGGGCGGCCGGCGCGGCAGAGGAGAGCTCTTCCGCTGGTTCGACTTACCCAGAAGAAGACAACGAATGCGACGTGGTTTTCTGTATTGGCGACGAAGAGGTTGCTTGTGTTCGGTACCAGATCGCAGCGCTGTCAAAGCCGCTCCATACTATGATGTATGGGGGTTTCACGGAGTCGAGGAGGGAGAAAATCCACTTCACCCACAATGGGATTTCCGCCGAGGGGATGCGGGCCGTCGCCGTCTTCAGCCGTGCTACTTCTTTGGGGGGCCTCCCGCCGGAGATCGTCCTCGAGCTCCTTACCTTTGCGAACAAGTACTGCTGCGAAGGCCTGAAGTCCGCTTGCGATGCCCGCCTGGCGTCGCTAGTGGAAAGCTTGGAGGACGCGCTTCTGCTTGTCGAGTACGGACTGGAGGAGACTGCTCACTTGCTGGTGGGCTCGTGCCTGCAGGTCTTCCTGAGGGAGCTGCCGAAGTCCCTGAACGACCCCAGGGTTATCCGACATCTCTGCAACGCGGAGGCCAGGCAGAGGCTGGCCTTGGCTGGGCATGCATCGTTTGCCTTGTATTACTTCCTCACCCAGGTGGCCATGGAGGAGAACATGAGGTCGAACACCACGGTCATGCTCCTGGAGAGGCTTGTGGAGTGTGCAGCTTCTGAGTGGCAGAAGCAGCTGGCGTTTCATCAGCTGGGTTGCGTGATGCTCGAGAGGGATGAGTACGAGGACGCCCAGGGTTGGTTCGAAGAGGCAGCCAAGGCGGGGCATGTGTACTCTCTTGCGGGCGTTGCCCGGGCAAAGTACAAGCGGGGGAAGAGGTACTCAGCTTTTAAGCAGCTCAACAGTCTCATCCTAGGGGATGATCGTGTTGGGTGGATGCATCAGGAGCGGTCTTTGTACAGCAGCAGCATGGAGGAGAAGATGCGGGACTTGAGTGATGCCACGAAGCTGGACCCAACCCTCCTGTATCCTTACAAGTATCGGGCGGTCATTCTGATGGAGGACCATAAGATTGGGGCTGCCATTGCAGAGATCAACAAGGTCCTTGGCTTTAAGGTCTCCACTGATTGTCTTGAGCTTCGTGCCTGGTTCTCCATGGCACTTGAGGACTATAATGCAGCACTTCGGGATGTAAGGGCGCTTATGACCCTGGATCCTGATTACATGATGTTTCATGGGAAGGTTCATGGGGATCATCTAGTCGAGGTTCTTCAGCAGCATGTGCATCAGTGGAGTTTGGCGGATTGTTGGATGCAGCTATATGACAGATGGTCTTCTGTGGATGACGTTGGGTCGCTTGCCGTGGTTCATCAGATGCTAGCAGAGGATGCAGTCAAAAGCATATTGTGGTTTCGACAATCTCTCCTTCTCTTGAGGTAAGTTGTTGGTAATTACCTATTTATTGATTGAACTTATCCAAAAACTACACAGCTTTAGGATTGATGTTGCATAAAAGAACCTAAAGGTTGTTGCATAAAAGAAGCTGTCTTATTCATAATATCACAAAATATTCATGCATCTAGCCAAGCCCGCATGATTTGGACACATACAAGTCAACAAAGGAATCCAACTGACAAACATCTCTTGATGCAAGTGGCTTCAAGAGTTGTTTGATTTTCACAAATTAATTCTGCCAAATTTACCCCATCATTCTGCTGCAATAAGCATATCCTTTGACATGGTTTTGAAATTGAAATTAATCTATTAAAAACTGATATCAGTTCTTTTAGAAATACCTAGTTTCGTGGTTTCATGAATACATCGAGAAATATTTGCATGTGGGAAGGTGTAAGAGCTTATAAATATCTTTTAATCAGTCCCCCCATCATTTGGACAAGCTTCAAAAGTGCATCTGTACGGTGCTGGCATTTCTCAATGCTTGATTACCAACGTGTAGTCTTTTTTTTTCCCCTTCTTTCCTGTTTATCTATCCAGTTAGCATGTTATCTTTGAGTTAGACTACGATAAGAGCTTATTAGAAGGGGATGATCATAGTTGGTCTTGGGGAAAGTCAGATTGGTGGCTATGATCATGAATTGCAGTGGACATTTCTTTTCACTTATATAGTCGTCCTTAGACTGTCTGAGCAATGGATAGCTGAAACTTGGGTGGCATTATGCGAGCATTTATTTTTGTTTTTCTAATGCATCAGCATCACTCTTCCTCCTCAACATTCTTTGCATTCCTTATATGTTAAGCACCCAAGGTGTTTTGACTCGGAATGCATTGCAGACAACAGAACTCCTAATGAGATGAAAATATCTTATGAAGAATTATATATGTATATAAATTACTTTGTTTTTCTGTTCAATGTTTAAAGTTCATCTGCTTTGTCTTGTATGCATTTCTTCTCAACATGATCAGCTACTTAAGCTCTTGTTATTATATACTAAAATTTGAGTATTTCTTAATTTTCTTTTCTCTGAACACCAGAAAATATTTTCCTCCTGAGATCAGTGAGAAGGAAAAATTTCACTTATCACCACTTAAACTATGTTTATCTCTTGACATCTGTACCTTATGCCATCCTCTTCCACCAGATCTTCCTACTGTGGTTTCTTCTTCTAGTTTTTGCTACCTGAATTCACTGTTCTTTTCTTTTTCTTTCTTTAGGACCTTTTCTCTATTCTTTGCTTTTTTCAACTGCTGAGCATATCTTACCAACTCTGGAACATCATAATGTCTGTAAAATGATTAGGAAACCTTGTGTCTTTTATATCCATTGTTATCTAATGCACAACCTGGTGTCTGAAGTGTAGCAATCGCAATGATCCGACAAATGCTGAATTTGGGCGAAAGAGGTAGTCCAAGTTCCACAAAAAGATTCCAGATCCCCTCCAACCCCTTCACCAAATTTTCCCCATTGAGAATATATTCGTACCTGACTACCAATATTTTTTTTATTCTGCCTAAGAATAATTGTTTTTTGGTGCTACATTTTGTCAATTCATGATGTATTTAGTTGTATAGGTTAAATTGCCAGAAGGCTGCAATGCGCAGCTTGCGGTTGGCACGAAACCATTCAGCTCATGAGCATGAAAGGCTAGTTTATGAAGGATGGATTCTGTATGACACTGGTTATCGTGAAGAGGCACTGGCTAAGGCTGAGGAGTCTATCTCTATTCAAAGATCATTTGAGGCTTTTTTCCTCAAGGCATATGCTTTGGCTGATACAAGTTTGGATATTACATCATCATCATATGTAATTCACCTTCTTGACGAGGCTCTTAAGTGCCCATCTGATGGGCTTCGGAAAGGACAAGTGGGTACCCTACTTAGTTGTTTGATTAAACAGTCCTAAGACAGTTTTTTTTTTTGAACTCACCAGGTTTTGTTACTATATGATTGGAAAATTTATCTGCAGGCACTAAACAATCTTGGGAGTGTCTATGTGGATTGTAATATGCTGGATCAAGCTGCAGATTGTTATGTCAATGCTCTTAACATTCGGCATACACGGGCCCATCAGGGTCTTGCTCGTGTATATTATCTAAAGGACCGGAGAAAAGCTGCTTATGATGAAATGACCAAGCTTATAGAGAAGGCACGCAACAGTGCTTCAGCATATGAAAAGCGTTCAGAGTATTGTGAGCGTGACATGGCAAAACATGATCTTACTAGGGCAACAGAATTAGATCCATTAAGGACTTACCCTTACAGATATAGGGCTGCAGGTAAGTTTGTTCCTTTTCTCTCCTGAAATTTATTATCACACTTGAAGATAGATATCTGTGTGTAGTTGTAATATTTAAACATTGGTGTCATCAATAATCAGTCTTGTTTTTAATTTTGTGTACAGAAAGCTAATGCATGAATAAATATGGCGTCATTTAAGATAAATCATGTATATTGAGATAAGACATCAGTGTTTATTTGTCTTTATACTCCTCAATGTCTGTCAGATTTACATAATACTTGATGCAGATTAAGCCACAAGTAACCACATAAATATTTACTTAATTGTGGCAGTTATTTATTGGAGTGGCATTTCATGGACCTGATATGAAAGTTGTAACAAGTTGTTTCTCAGATATTCCGATATGGATTCGTTATTGAATCTGTGGGGATTTCAATTGTTCGTTGCTAACTTGGACATCCTAGAGCAGTACAACTACAAGTCTACAAACATAATGGTCTGAATGAACACTGTAAACAAAATGCATAATCAGATAGATATATGGTACTCTCACTAAGACATGCAGATTCTGAATTTTCTGCTTACTTTAATCCACGAATGCTGGAATGAACTACCTTGATAGTAACAAGGGATCAGCTTTATCCTTCCTATCACAAAATGTGAATGTGGCAACTATATGAGGTTTGTTGTCGATGTTTGTCTCTTTAATGTCAATAACGTTAAATATCTTGAATTATTGATCCATAGACTTGGTCCATCATTATTTATACAGGAGAGCCATATTATTGCAATGGTTAATGCTAATTAATTTAAGGCTTTGTTTATGTGACTATTGCAGTCCTTAAATAGGATTCAAACTTTCTTCTGTGGTGCTCTGTAGAAAGTCATCTCTGGGCCATTTTGGAGCCAAATTTCATATTAGCATATGATAAGTGGTATGCATGCAGTAGACCACAAATCTGTCTCTTCTCCCAGTTCCACAGTATAAAAACCTATTCTTTCTTCTCTTGGATGGAGATCAAGTCCCTCAAGAACCAGGAAACCATGATTGGAAGTTGGAAGACCATGAAAAGCTCAACAGGTTCAGATTCACTTTCTGGTAATGGTTTTAGTAGAAACGAACTGTTCCTGGATCTAAGACTTGAGTGTTTGCTCAAGAAACTGAATGGTTTAGGAATTTGATCTATCCACTTGAAAGCTACCTGATTTTTACACAATTCCTGGTCTACGTCTTCTTATCTTCAGATTTGGCATCTCAGTTTTTGCACATTTTTGTTCTGAAGATATGATGTGTCTGCTGATAATCACTTTTGTCATTACATCAGAAGCTTAAGAATTGTTTTTTCCCCCTGCAATTTCTTATTATATGATGGCAAACAGCTCATTTACTTAATTATTTTCTCTCTTCAGTGCTCATGGATGACCGTAAAGAAGAGGAAGCTATCTCTGAGCTCAGCAAGGTTATATCATTCAAGCCGGACCTCCAGCTGCTTCACCTTCGAGCTGCATTCTATGAATCAACGGGGAAAATTGCTGCCACCTTGCGGGATTGTGAGGCGGCGCTCTGCCTTGAACCCAACCATGGGGAAACACTCGAGCTCTACAACAAGGCCAGTGGAGGGGCTGATCAGCAGTAGACATGAGTCTTTATAACATTCCACACTAGCGGATCGCAACCATCTACAGTGATATGGGAAGCCATTTTGTTGGCACCCCGGAGATGCCATGCCTTTTTGAAACTTGTAAGCATCCACTTGAGTCACATGGAATCTTCTACTGGATTCGAGCCAAAGCTAGATGAGAGTGGAGGCACTAATGTTTACTTATTCCGAGTGGAGCACTGGCATCTGTTCAGATAGAATGCAGATGGAGACCCATCACGCCGGAGATGGACAGTATCATGAAGAGTACTGTAAAATGTTAGATGGCAGATGATGGTGGCAATGGAGGAGACTGTTCTTGAGAGGCTGGTTTCTGTATTTTGATCATGGTTATTCTAAATGTGGCAAATGCCCGCACAAGAGGGACCCCTCTCCCTCTCCCCTTCCTTGTCTCCGGCTACTTTTCCAGGACTTGTGGCACTCAAGAGAGCCCCATGAAGATGTCAATCGGGGTTTAAGAAGAGTCCATCTGACATTGTATAACCTATTAATTTTTTTCTCCAGAATCGGCAGCTCTCTGTGATTATATATGTATATTTTTCATGATATTTTGGGTTGTGTATCTCCACCTTAAGTTTTGTTTAAACCCATTTTTTCTTTGACTTGGAGAAGATATGCACACCAATCCATTCATCAAGTTGGACAAGTGTTTATACACCTCCACAAAAACCATTTCTGAGACAATAAATAAAAACAACAAACATGTACCGCACTTGCTATCTGCATTATTTAGCAGGAGGAGCTTGTAATTTTTTAGTAGGCATTACTCTACATCTTCACACCCTTTTCCCTTTCCACTTGAGAAGATGCTATTTTAGGGGACATAATCCTATTAAATGGGATTATAAGGAAATGAGTTTTCTTGGTGTGCGTCTCCCAACAGTGTACCATTTCTTTAATTTTTGAAATATATTTTTTTGGTAAAGAGATTTCTAATATACATTTATGTACAGTTTGGTCATCAACAAAAAAATTTTAAAAATGGGAAAAATATAATCCTTTCTATGAGGACTCGAAAATGGTAGAAGTGGGTCAACTCCGTTTTTATGATTGTTTTTTCTCCGTATGACCATTTTATTGACGATTAGATTGTAGGGGGTATGTAATTCCTGATGAAGTGATGAGAGGTATTTAATTTTCTTTCTCATAAAAAACCGGGAAAATGAAGAATGGGCCAAAAGCAACTACAGACATCTTTATTGGGCCTGAAATCGTGGACCAAATGGGCCGTTGTAGAAGACGACGTGGAGCGGTTTCACGTGACAGGCCCAGTAACGCAAAGCACGTCAAACCGGAGAAGAGCATCCGCACGTGCGACAGTGCATTTCAAAAAAGTTGGGTTTTAGGGTTCGGCTCCCGCAACGCGCCTCTCTCCTCCCGCCCCTTCGACGGCATTCGAAAAATAAAACCATTATAAAAACCAGGCAAAACCCTAGCTGGTCGCTCCCCCTCCCCGCCTTCTTCGCCATTCCCATCTCTTCTTCTCCGCCTCTCCATCCGAGCAGAGATCGAGCGAGGGGGGGTGGTGGCCGGGAAGAGGAGGAAAGGGGGAGGGGTGGGCGGCGCCAGAAACCGATCAACTTCCTCCTCTGCGCCGGAGGGGAAACCCGAGGGCCGCTCTTCCACCGGCCGGGATCGGACTCGAGGTACCTGTCGCCCTTGTTCGCTGTTTTCCCCGGTCGTTTTTACTGCTTGTTCTCTGCTGTTTGAAAATTTTCTTAAAGCTTTGTTTGGAAGATCTGCTGTACGTTCTTGTGGAGTTCGCTTCCCTGTCGCACGCGTGAATCATGAACATTAATCCGGATTGACGGAAGCGTATAGGTTGGGCGATCGGATCATTCGGTGCGTTTAATGGGTTTACGGCTTCATATTCCCCTTTTTGTGTGTGCCTGGAACATGTACTATTAATCGAACTGATTCGAATCTGTGACTAGTGAAGTAGTTACCTACTTTGTTGTTTGTTTATTTTTTTTCGTTGGGCGCAGCCTTCTATGGGGATTTAGTGTTCATCGTCTATCTCCCATCGTTCCATCATTTTGGCCTTGGAAGATTTGTGTTTGTCTCACTTGAATCTGTTTTTTTATCCTTTTTGGAGCTTAGAATGCGTCGAAGCGTTCTTCTATTTGCGTATAATTTCTGAAGTGGTAAAAATATCTCTGGGTACTTTTACTGGCAGTTTCTGCGTGCACTCAGTCCTGTTGACTATATTTAGCTGCGAACTGTGCTTTTACACTAGCTTCATCTCCTGAGTGCATGCAATGTAGTCGTTACAGTTCCTTTTTCTCCTTTGTTATCTTCAGGCAGATGGCAATGGAAATTACACAATATCTCATAGCTGCCCAATCCCCCGATGGGACAGTAAGAACCACTGCAGAGGAAAGCCTAAGGCAATTTCAGGAACAAAATCTTGCTCGCTTTCTCCTATCTTTGTCGGTTGAGCTCTCTAGTGATGCTAAACCTGCCGAGTCCCGCAGACTTGCTGGTATTATCCTTAAGAACTCACTGGATGCCAAAGATGCCATCCGGAAAGAGCAGCTGACCCAGCAATGGGTCAGTGTTGACCAGATGATAAAAGCCCAAATTAAAGAATCACTCATGCAGACTCTCCCATCACCTGTATCTGAAGCAAGGCACACATCATGTCAAGTTATTGCAAAGATAGCCTCCATTGAGGTCCCCCGTCGAGAATGGCCAGATCTCATTGGGCGGTTGTTATCCAACATGAGGCAGCAAAATGCATCTGCTATCCTGAAACAAGCGACCCTGGAGACCCTTGGGTATGTCTGTGAGGAGATATCTCCAAAGGACCTTGAACAGGAACAAGTAAATTCTGTTCTCACAGCTGTGGTGCAGGGAATGAACCAGTTGGAGCCAAGTATTGAGGTTCAACTTGCTGCAGTGAAGTCTCTGTATAATGCTCTTGACTTTGCTCAGGTTAACTTTGAAAATGAGATGGAAAGGAATTACCTTATGAATGTTGTCTGTGATACTGCTACATCCAAAGAGTTGGAAATCAGAAAGGCAGCCTTTGAGTGCCTTGTTTCCATATCTTCTATGTACTACGAATTCCTAGATCCTTATATGCCAACACTTTATAATTTGACAGCAAATGCTGTGAAGGGAGATGAAGAGCCTGTTGCCCTCCAGGCTGTAGAGTTTTGGAGTTCCATTTGTGATGTAGAGATTGAGCTGCAAGAGGAGTATGGTGGCACTGAAAGTGGAAGTTCGGATGCTATCAATCATCACTTCATAGAGAAAGCTCTTCCCATGCTGGTGCCTATGTTACTGGAAACTTTGCTAAAGCAAGATGATGATCAGGATCAGGATGATGACATTTGGAACCTGTCCATGGCTGGTGGGACCTGTCTGGGACTGGCTGCAAGAACTGTTGGAAATGCGATTGTGCCTCTTGTGATGCCCTTTGTGGAGGCCAACATTACAAAGACAGATTGGCGAAGCCGTGAAGCGGCAACATATGCATTTGGGTCTATTCTTGAAGGTCCATCTGTTGAAACTCTATCTCCATTAGTTCATGCCGGCTTGGAATTCTTGCTCAATGCAATGAATGACCAGAATGTCCATGTCAAAGATACAACAGCTTGGACCCTTGGTAGGATATTTGAGTTCTTACACTCACCAACATCCAGTTTCTCCGTGGTGACTACTTCAAACCTTCCCAGGATCATGTCAGTCTTGTTGGAAAGTATTAAGGATTCTCCAAACGTGGCGGAGAAAGTTTGTGGGGCAATATACAATCTTTTCCAGGGATATGAGGATGTTGTATCGGAATCTTCTATGCTCTCACCATATCATGGGCAAATTATTATTGCTCTCCTTTCAACAGCTGATCGCACAGATGCCAATAACTCAAGGCTTAGAGCCTCTGCATATGAGACCTTGAATGAAGTAGTTAGGTGCAGTCATATTTCAGAAACCTCTAACATTGCTCAGCTGCTTCAGGAAATAAAGGATCGATTGGCTCGAACAATTACACTCCAGATTGTCTCTTCAGATGACAGGGAAAAACAAAATGACTTGCAGGCTTTGCTTTGTGGTGTATTGCAAGTTATAATTCAAAAATTGAGCTCCACGGATGAAACGAAGCAGTTAATTCTTCAATCTTCTGATCAAACAATGACCTTATTTCTCCAGGTGTTTGCTTGCCGCAGTTCAACAGTGCATGAAGAAGCAATGCTTGCAATTGGTGCCCTTGCTTATGCAGCTGGCCCAGAATTTTTCAGGTACATGTCTGAGTTTTATAAATACTTGGAGATGGGTCTCCAAAATTTTGAAGAGTATCAGGTGTGTTCAATTTCAGTAGGTGTTGTTGGGGACATTTGTCGTGCCCTGGATGAGAAGATCCTTCCCTTCTGTGATGGTATAATGAGTCAACTTCTCAAGAACCTTTCTGATGCCAGGCTTCATCGGTCTGTTAAACCTCCCATATTCTCATGCTTTGGTGATATAGCACTGGCTATTGGTGATAATTTTGAGAATACCTTCCTTATGTTGTACCCATGCTGCAAGGAGCAGCAGAGCTATGCTCTCAGATAGATTCCCAGGATGAGGAAATGCTTGACTATGGAAACCAACTTAGGACCTGCATATTTGATGCTTATTCTGGCATACTTCAGGGATTCAAAGGCTCCAAGCCAGATCTCATGATGCCCTATGCAGGTCATATCCTGCAGTTCATAGAAAATGTATTTAAAGACAAAAATAGGTATGCAATGTTGGTTTTGCTTGACTTGTATCACTTCTGAGAATTGTTTTTGTTTTACTCAAAACTAACTGCTTCTTGCATCCTTGAATTCCGATAGGGATGAAGCTGTAACTAAATCCGCAGTGGCTGTAATGGGTGATCTTGCCGATGCACTTGGTCCAAATATAAGCACTCTGTTCAAAGATCGGACATTCCATATGGACTTATTAGGAGAATGTTTTGAATCTGATGATGACCAGCTGAAAGAGACTGCAACTTGGACACAGGGGATGCTTGGCCGCGTGCTGGTTTCATGAGGTGAAAAACCTCAAGCACGCAGCACAGTTCTGGTTAGATACTTAGACCTTTTTCATTTGCCCTGTAATGTTTTGGTTTACAAGGTCTAAATCATCTATACTGCATGTACCCTCCACCGTCTATATACTTGGTTATTTTCATCTGTACCCGGAGGATTGGCAGCGTCTTGCCTGATGATGGATACCTCCTTGTGTCCTTGAGTTGTTGTAGAGCAGTACGATCATTTACCTATTGGTACACAAATGGAAGTGGGTTCTTCTGGACTCATTTATTTTATTACATCCATTACTGTGTTTCTCAGATCTAGGTTCGAATCTGAGTTAGTTAATTGAACCATCAAAATAGTATTGCTCTGTAGATTTGACCCATTTTTTGTTCTTCTGGTTATGTAGGTCACCTTCCTTTAGCTACAGTAGATTAGTTTATTGTATTGTGTCTTGGCAAGGATGAAATCGTGCCTGGTTGCCAGTGTTGCCTTGAGATTTTGATGAGCCAAATTATATCAACAAGCATACTGAGATTTTGATATATGCTTTTCCATTTCTTACCCGCCTTTTGGGTGGTCAAGTCTCCGGCTTTAGGATCATCTCCTCACTTTCTCTACACCAGCTTCCTTTCACAGTAAAATGTTTACTTATATTGATCCCTGGAACTTGACAAATGAGTGCCTAAGTTGAAGTGGGGATACAACTCAGGTTTCTGTCACAAGAATAAAAATTCTTTAATTTGCGTAAAACTGAATTTTTTGTTTTCAATTTGGTTTTGTGATCGTATAAAAGCTGAAATTATATCTATTAGCCCTAAAGCAAACGTTCCTTTTCTTCCCTTTTCTTTTTGTTCTTTGGTTGCCTTTTGATGAAGGAATCATTGTTTTTCTAGCATTGGCAACTTACGGCCTTGCTCATCATGTAAAGCAAGGCTCCTAGTTATAGTCCGCTTTGGTCTTCATAATTTTGTTTATACAATTTTCAGTTCCTACGTTGATCCATTCGTGGTTGGTCTTCATCTTTATGGTATTGCAAGACATGTCTTGCAATAAACATTTCTCTTTATCTTTTTCCTCATCATGTGAATTGACGAGGTTAGATAGAGAAGGGACAACATGGCTTACCTTGTTTTGCAAATAATCCAAACCTTACACCCCCAGCAAAAAAAGGTGTCGTTTACAGATTAAAAACACCTTGAAACGCTTGCATACATAAAAAAGCCCCGGAACATCCATCTCAAGTGTTATCAGCAGCCCCTCTTCCGAAGAACGTAGGAGTACTCTGCAGGATCAGGAAAACTTTACACGAGCCACAACAATGCATTTCGAAGCAAGTTGAATTGTATTTTTTGAGAATTGCTAACTGCACGTAAAGTTATTTGCCATTTTTAATTTGTTATTTATCACCTTTAATATTAATAATATTAAGAGTATGCAAATGATATATTAAGAGTGACAAATAACTTCAACATCTAAAATATTATGTATCTTTAAATTGATTATTTATTATCTTTAATATTAAGAGTGATAAATAATTAATGGAGACAAATATTTTTTACATTAAAAAAATGAGTTTGCATAAAAAAAAGGAGGAAAAAAGATGATGAGACCACCATGCCCACCGTCACACGAAGTGATTCATATGGCACCTTCAGCACTCAAAATACCTTGTTTCAGAGGGATCTTATATCCACTTTGGCCCCACTGACTAGTAGCAACTAGAGAAATTCCAACGAGATTGAATTTTACCACAGGCGACCAATAAAAGTTATACACCTGAACGGAAGCTTCATCATAAGAATAATGATTTGTTTTCCACAAAGTCACTCTTCATTTGACCTGCCGCATCTTGAAAACACATTTTCACACAAGAACGAAATAGATGCTAATACAACATTTGGCTTCGCCACAACCCATCTCCGGAAGAGTTATGTGGCAAAAAGCCAAGATGGGCATTGAGCTAGAGTTGGGAGAGTACAAGTAAACAATGGTTTTATTATTTACCATGATCTGTGAAACATAATCGAATTGAAAGAAGAAAAATAACCGATCACAGGATGTCTAGAGTCTGCAGCATTATTAGGTAATTCCCTTAACCAAAGTATATGGATATGAGAGGAATATCGATATCATTACCATCATCATCCTCACAAGCGACGACGACATCCAAATGGCGCCTGTACGGGGGGATCTCCGCCTTCGCCACTTCCTTCGCCAAATCGACCACTTTCTTGTCCAGCCTCTCCTTGTGCTTGGGAAACATGCTGTTGTAGAGCAACGAGGTTCCACACGAGATGCTGTAGGCATCTAGGCCCTTGTCCCTGAGCCAGTTCATAAGCTCCCGCAGGGTCAGGTTCTCCTTTATCACCCAACGGTCCCAGACCGTCCATCTCATGTCCTGGTGCTCCACCACCTTGGGTGGTGCTGGTTCAGAAATGGTAAACAGCGGGAGTGCGAGATTTGCAAATGTGTTCTTGTAGTCCTCCATCTTGTGCCCGCCTGCCAAGACCTTGTAGAGCTCAAGGCAGACGAGGCCAGTGGCCAGGGCCGTCGAGGTGGCAATGGCGGGGATGATCCGCCCGGCGATGAACTTGGCCTTCAATTTGTCAACTTCCGGAATGCTGTAGTTTCTTGCACGCATGTTTGCCAGCCCAGCTATGAAGTCCATATGGTAATTTGTATCATCATCCTATAAAAGCAGTCAACAAATGTCACTTGAGACAGATGCATCACAGATGGGGATGTTTCTTATCCTTCTGGCTCATTAGCCCTTGAGATGTTAAATTTCACCAAATAAAAAACTTTCCGGTTGCACATTTCCACTTGTTGGAAGGATACATTTAAATATTTCAACATTAAACGATATACGACTAACCTTCTCAAACTGTATGGGTTTCATCCGGAAGCCTGGCGGTAGCTTCTTCGAACACTCTTCCAGCTTCACAATCAGGTCATTAATCACGGCAGCATCATCAATGGAAGCCGCAGAAACACTCGTGGCTTTCTCATCTGTCACAATCTTTACTCCTTCCTTTGGTTGAAAATCTGGAACCAGCACCCTGTCACCAGCTACTATCAACTTTGTTGGGTTTTTAGCCCAGTCAGGTACAGGGATTCCAAATGTTTCTGCTCTTAAAATGGATGCAGCCATGAGGAAGTGAAGGTGACTAGGATCACTAGCTGTGAACTGCAATGGCCTTGGGAAACGCTTAGGAGCAGACCAGAATGGTGCACCAGTGCTTGTCATGGAGTCCTCTGGGAAAGTGAACGTCAACTGCTTCACACGGTTGGAGAAGTAATCCTCAAACCTGATATTGAAAAGTTTTTTACGTCAACAAGGACAGCAATCATGCGCGTGTAGATGCTCATTAAAGAAAACAAATAAAAGAAAATGAAATACCGTGCATTACCTTGTGTTAGGCATTGAAAATAAAAAGGAGAAATTCAAACAAGCATAGAAAAATAAATCCATACTACTAACAGACAACTAGCCACCATTGAGGACTAACATACCTAGCACCTCCATCCAACCATAGATTTATTGTCCAAAAGGAGCAGATCTAAGATGATGTTGCACAGTGTCGATACATGATGGCTTAAGTGGAAAAAGGCATCTAAAGTCCTCTGTGAACAAGAAGTCCCACTGAGCTCAAAGAAAGTTTTCATGAAACCACTGTGAGATATCATATATGGCTGTTTCATATGTGAAGTGGAAAATAGTTGAAGCCTTGCAATGGATGGAGGCAATGAAAAGAGAGAGAGAGAGAGAGAAAAAAGGAGAATAGGCAAGAAAATTCTTTTGGGTGATACCCTCTCTCCGTAAACCTTTTTAGGAGAGATTAACATCTCTTCTCTTTTTTCAGCTTTGTTTTCCTTCCTCTTTTAACATCTCTTCTCTTTTTTCAAGGCCTTTTTATATAAATGAGTGAAAGGGAAAAGCCTTGGATGGACAGAAAAACAAACATTCACGTCAAACCCATGTATGGGGTTTGCCCATGCATGGGAATAGGACAATTCCCAAGGGATCCTCCTGGATAAGGGGTAGAAGGTAGAGCAGCAAGGCAAGCAGAGGCGATTATCTCAGGATGGATGTGCTAAACTAGGAAAAATAATACATGAAAAAGCATGCTATAGGAGCATGAATGTAGTTAACGAAGTTTCATTCAACAGTAAGTTTAGTGAAGATAGATATAGATAGTTAGATATGCATTGCCATCATTCCAAGTTCAAACCTTTTGGCACAATCAAATTCAAATAGGTGATGAGAAAAAGGAATTGAAAGGCCCAGAATACGATAAGTTGATATATTAAGAAAAGTTTCCATATGCAAATTCAAGCCGGGAGAACTATAACAAAACAAACACTCGTTATGTACCTGCATCTAATGCATGCCAATCAAGCAAAGAATGTAAGTGTTTATACATAGTAGAAAACAGAGGTGCTTTATCAAAGTAGGGACAAGAACATACTTCATTCGAGCCCAAGCAATACAGTCTTCAAACGTTTCACATCTCTCTTTGTCCAGGCACTCAATTACACGCTCCAACATATCTCTAGCTTGAGCATCGCCTGCACTTTTCATAGCAGCAGCATATTCATGAGGATTTGATAAGAACTTGTTAACTTCACTAGGTGTTTTCTCAAGCATTCCCTCGAACTCGGAACGAGCCCATGTTAAACAGTGGTCTATGTTGTGTGGAAAAGAATGAACAGTGCACATGGGTGCTTGCTTCTCGGGGGGATCTCTAGAAGCTCCATAATTTTCCGTCAGATGAGGTATAACCATCTGTGTGTTACACTTGGGACCAAGTGTTCCAGATTCTAACAATGGTTTCTGAAAGTACACACACCTTTGATCCATGTACATCCTGGCATTAATATTGTCAAGGGCATTAATAACAACATCCAAGCTCTCCCAAAAGGAATCATTAAAAACATTTTCTGTCTCTGGGCTTGCTCGGTTCTGGAGAGCTTCAATATGAAGGTTAGGATTGATCACACATGCAGCAGAAGCAGCAACAGTTGACTTTGCCTGCCCAATGTTCCAATCACGGAATAGGAACTGGCGGCTAAGATTACTCTTCTCAATCACATCATCATCTGTGATGGTTATTTTCCCTTGATGACAGCAGGAAACTCCCATCAAGGCTAAATTCTTCAAGAACTCACATCCAAGGGCACCAGAACCTACAATGAATACTTTAGCCTCTTCCAACTTTTTTTGAAGTTTGGAACCAAAAACAGAAATCTGTGCATCATAGCAGCTGTTCAATGGTGTCAAATCCTTGGCCTCCAACACCTCAGTAGGAAGCGACTCCACAGAATCAAAGTAAAAGAACTGCAGATTTGTAAACATTGTCAGCATAAAAGAAACATAAATATTAATAACAGACCAAACGGTTCTTCCAGATGTTGACATGTGGCAGGGAAATATTAAATACATAGGGAGAAGGGTGTGACATGGGCACATTTCCTTCTACTTTTTCTTCCTCTTATTATTATTATTTGTGATGGTGGTCTTGGGGGGTTGCATGGGGTCCGCTCAATATGAAGGCTGAAAGGGAAGGAATCATAACTGCGGAGAATCAGAAGGATAGATGGGAAAGGGGAAAAATGCTCCTTTTTGGGGGGGAGTGGGGGAGACCATCTGAGGATCAGAGCAGTTTAACCTTCATATCTATGGGCTTACTTTGTTGCAAGAAGATACATTAGTAGGAAAGTTCTGAAGAAATCTCACCTGAAAAATTGGATGGAATTTTCCAGAGCAGGCTTTCACTACCTCCTGGCCAACAATACCACCAAACATTGCAGCCATAGGATTCAAAATAGCCCTGGAACCACTTGCAAAATGCCGTAAAAGCTTGTCATCAACATTTTCCGTCCTACTGTCCCCCATGCTCTCATTGATGATAGAAAAATGGTCTATTAACTTTTTAGCATCATCCTCGCAGCCAGCAACAGGAAATCGTCCATAATTACACCTGAATCTATCCAAGGCTTGGAAGGCCAAGTGCAACACTTGAGGATGGTCAAACTTCGAGAAGTCACTCAAGAGAAAATCCCCGGGATCCCTCAATGCATCTTTTAAGGGTTTGAATTTCAAGACCTTAGGCTGCTTGACTTGAGTAACAATGCCACCTTTCACATATGAACCAAAGTTAGTTGTATCTCCTCAAGATAAAATGAGTATGGCCTAGAATTTTTAACCTTTCGAGGCTTTCCATCATTAAGTTCAATCATACCCTCCACTTCTGAGAATACAACCAGGTCATTATCCTGGAACTCAAGCCGTTCATCGTCCACACAGGTCACTAGGGCAGGACTGTCATTGCTGATAGATGCGATTATACCTGTATGTGGTTCCTCACCATCAACATCAGCAACAGTAAATTCTGGCCCAAAATCAACAAACACACTCCCAAAAAGGCCTCGGACCTCAGATTTGATGAAAGAGATAGGAGGCTGGTGGTTGTGACAGTAATCATCAAACTCAATTGCTTTCTCCAAGGTTATCTCAGTGAAAACCACAGCCTGCATCAGGAAAATGTTCTAAATTGAGTGTCACAAGTAATTTACACATGGCAAGGGAGACCTGTCCAAAACACTAAAAAATAGCAAGCAACAGGCAAAAAAAATCAGGATATTTACTTGGAAGACTGATCACTAGGTCTGAAAACAGGGTGGCTAGTACTGTCTCATTATCTTCAACATGTAGACAACATAAACTCCTTTTATTAATAAGATACATGCGGTATTATGATCAGGTAATTTTCGAAATGAGATATGTATATCTATTAAACATTGTTAATATAATGATGGCCTTGGTTTCAAGGTTAAGGCTCAAACAATCCCAATAACTAGAGCCAGCTGCCCAACAGGGAGAATGAAAGATGTCAACTTCTTTGTAGAGGCTGGCACCACTCACATTTTTACTGCCTATGACAAGAAGAAATGGATGTGAATAAATCGTTCAAGAAAGGTAGGAGGAAGCTCAAGCTCAAGTGAAACTCTTTGATAAAATGAGTAAGACCTGAGCTTCACCAAACTTGGTTAATTGAGTCACAAGCTGGCTCAATTAAATACATAGCAAATTTTTATATCTAAGATACAAATATCTCCTCCTTTTCATTCTCAAATGCCCATTTTAGGGTGCAATCTCAAATGTTCACAAAGGTGAACATCTAACATCCTTCTAAATTGCTGATGTGGGATTAAGCAGGTTTTCCCAAAATTTCAAACCCGTGAATGGGCAAGGTGGTGATGCAGTTTGGGCAGTGTCAGTTCCATGTCAGTCAACTCAAAATGTGTTCAGCCAGAGAGCTTTATGAAATTGCATTCCCTTCCTCGTCCATCCACATCTCTAAGATCTATTTAAAATATGAGACTTGGTCAATATATGAGTTAATTCGTAATAACAAACCAAGCTTGAGATCGGTAAATTGTTCATGGAGCCAGCCTGAGCCGATGAAAACAATTAGATACAGACTGGGCTCAGGATTGAGCATTTGAAAGTTCAACTTGTCTCTGTTCATTGCTGTGCCTAGTAGTGGGAGGCTGATCACTGATGGCACCTAAATTGGCTGAGCTTAATCAAGCTTAAGCTCAGCTCATTTTCTCCATCAATCTTGACTTAATGGCCCGAGGCACAAGCTTGACTCATTTAGCTAACTGAGCCTAGTTTCACCAAACCAATTAGCCAAATTCTACCGAAGCTCGAGCAGGTTATGAGCTGTTCAGCTCACTACCAGATCCATCCATGTGAGTGCTGTTGACAACACATCATGCAGGGTGCTAATGACTCACCACACTTCACTATTGAATCTTGATAACACAATCACTTAATCAGATTTGACAAATAATCATACTTAGCAATATCACTGTCATGGCAAACAAAAATAGTTTCCTTTTGGAGGACTCTAACATAGTGGAAGGGCACAGTTCAATTAAATGAACTAGATACATGCTCCTTACCAGCTGAGCTATGCCCAATCATTAACTAGCGATGAGAATTTTTTCTGATGAATTGTGATCTTTATGACCACCTTCCAAATGCTAGCAATGACAACTGAAATATGATTATTAGCATACAATTAAATACATGGAAATATCATGTATGCCCCTGAAATCTTCACCAAATATACCCTGTATTTGAATGTATTACATCACTAATATCCTTCCATCAGTCGAACCCAACCATGGTTAGGTTAAGAGGTAGAAAAGAATAGCCTACCCTAAATTTAAAATCTCCTCCCCAACCCCACACCCTCCTCTCTTTTTCTCTCACACACAATTTTTTTTTCATTACGGCATTGTCACCATTTGAAACTTATTTAACAGTTCCATCCATGTTTTAATGGATTATTCTTTAGATTCTCACAGCCAATTAACCCAAAGGATACAACTGATGCACTGTTATCAAATATGGGGTATATTTGATAAGGTCAAGATTTTAAGAATATAAGTGAGAATATGGTAGTTTCGAGGGGTATATATGTATTTAACTCAATAAATAGTTACTCAAGAATCATCACACACAAAAAACTCTACAGTCAAATGGACGAAGATCTAATACATCATATACAAGTAAAGGCGAAGAATATGACAATTGTGGTCATACATAGAGAAAAAGAGCTACAAGAAAAGAAATTGACCTGGAAAAAAGATAGATCTTCTTTGGATAATTTGGTTGTATGGGTAGAAATTATGACGGTGTTATTGAGTTCTTGAAGCTTCTGGACACATGCAAGAGCCCTGTTTTTACCAACATCATCTTCTGAGAAGAAAAAGTTGCTAGATAAGTCCCACATGTCCACTGCCCCATCATCATGCAATGTGACAGATTTGACACCTGCAAGAACAAGGTTCTTGGCTGCAAAACCCAAGCATGTGAATTAACACAACTGATCCACTAAACTGCAACCTCTAACAGAAGAGAAAAAGTGATGAAGCATGAGGTAAATAGTTATTTGACTAGAAATGAAAAGCCATAGTGACTTCTCATTCTTATAAGCACTTGAATTAACTCAATTTATTATATAATTCTGCAATGTCTAAGGATGCGATATATGATAAAAAAGATATGCAGCATAAAACAAGATTAGATTTCTATCTAGAAGTAAGCACAGAAGGTAGAACATCATCAGATTGGCTGGGTCATTGGATGCTTGTATCTGGCATACCAATTTGACGAGGGATTAGCTAGGTTAAGATTGATTGCTCCAATGTCTAGTTAAAGTAGCATTAAATTTAACTAGCCATTGCTAACAAGCATCCAGTGGCTAGTTTGGAATGGAGAATGCTTGGGGGGCTATAATAGTCCTTATCTGGCTATTCCATCCCCATCCACAATCTCCCATGTTCAGAAAGCTCTCCAACAGTGGGGTGGAGAAAGCCCTGACCCCCTATTTGGTCATATTCAACCCCATCCTCATTCTTCTCAATTCAGAAATCTCTCCAAGCATGATTCCCCGCACCCTATTGAGCCTGCAGGCAATCTAGAGTAGGATATTTGAAGTAGGGCAAACAAGCACCTTGCCAAATCCCATTATTCTTGTCTGAGCATTGGAAAGAAATTCTGTTGCTTTACCATGGACGGTATGTTATAACTCCATCACAGTGCCTTTGTTGGGCGCAGCTGAGAAGAAAGATAACAAATGAAAATGATCCTACCACTCACTGATTCCCTCCTCGTTCTCTCTCTATCTCATATCCAGTGTTTAAGAATTTTTCATATTTTGTAAAAAGCGGACCACACCTACCCAAGAATGGATTAGCTATATCAGATTTGATGGGTCAAGATAGGATCAAATCAGCTGATCTAGATAGGCTCCTGACTGCTCAATCTTTCCATGATTCCTGATCCTTCCTTCCATGGAAATGAGAGGTCATATTAATTCATTTTTTATCTTAAAAAGTTCAAACACTTAATATAAGAACTGAACATGGGATTGCATATAGCATCAAATATAATAGAAATACGATATTCAGATGTATCTCTCCATGAACAATCAATGTAGATTCAGAAGTCATAGACAATCAAACACCTGCTGAATGTTGAGTTCTGATCCTCAAATTTTCAAGTGAACCGAGTATACCTTCCTTAATGGGAGTTCCAGAAAGCTCGACATAATCGCAAATAAACTAGGAAAATTCTACCATACACATTCGCAACCTAGAACTACACAGATCGTTCATATCTCAACCAGATGCGACCCGCGTTCAAAATAGTTAAGAGCATCCCTAAGTAACAAAAAGAAGCAACAATTTTATATGTGATAAAACGAAACATATATCTGAAAAAAACCGGTATAAATTATGAAAAACATCTCAAACAGAGAGAAGAGTTTAATAGATTGGATGTCGGAGAAAAGAAGTCACCTATTTCTGCACCGAGCCCATTCATGCCAGAGATAAGAACATTCGACGCAAAGAGCCGCCGCATCGTCTCTCTACCATACACAGCCAGCTGCCGGCTGTGGAGGTCCTCGTCGATCTCGGGGGGGCTGCTCCCATTCCTCTCGCGATCCATAGCGCTCGGCTTCCGGTGATGGCTGTCCTTCAATCCCTCCGACGACGAAGCGACCGAGCAGTCCACCCTCTGCTTCTTCAGCAGGCTCCCACCCACGGCCGCGTCTGGCACCTCTTCTCCGGCCGCCCTCTTCCTAGGAAGCATATAGTGCAGAACGCTGCTCAACACCCGCCAACACCCCATCCCAGACATCAGAACCAGCGAGGAAAGCAGCAGAAGAGCATATAAGGGCAAGTCGCGAACCCCGGGGACAGCTCCCAGCAGGAAACCCACGACCACAGGCAAGAGGAACCCTAACCTTAACCCCCACCCAAATCTTGCATCCATTGTCAAAAGAAAGCGATCGGGAAAACCTACCGATGGGCGGCAAGGTATCGAACCAGGCCAAGGCAACAAGGGTGAGAAGTCGGAGAGCTTGCCTTCCCCCTTAATCCCTTCCACCTGCTTCCACCTCTCTATTGCTCCAATTCTCGCCTTTCCGCTTCCGCTCTGCGCCTTTTCCACCGCCCTTCCACCTTCCTATCTAGGGTTTTGCTGGCGCAGCAGCACCGCCATGGAAGGGGCCATTTGGACAGCTCTGCTAGCCCGAGGCCGCCGGGGAGAAGAAGGCGAAAGAGGAAGTGCAGAAGTTGGAGACGATCTGTGAGAAAAATCTGGTCCCATTAGACGGTTTCGGTCGGTGGATAAATAAATAAATACGAACCGGCTCGAGCCGGCCGCGGTCCGATCCAAGTCCGACAAGCGACGGCTCTGTTTGGCCCGGAATATATTCTTCGCTTTGCCCGGTTGACCAAAATGCTCATCTAAGTTAACTGCTCTCGTGCATGATTTTTTATACCCAAGAAAGGTGAGATGAAGATATATAGTTAACTATTGGGTCCTTGCAATGTAAAGTTGATATCATCTTTTAATGTTATATCAAAAATTTTCAACTAGTTATATATATATATATAATATATATATATATACACGTGCTAGTTGATCATCTACATGTCTCACTTGTTTGACATTAGTCAATAATTTTAGTGATCAATGGGATCTCTCTTTAATTACTGTTATGTTTTTTTATTTATGGTGAAAAGTAAATTTTGGGTGGCTTTGATAGTAAGATATTGGACATATATGCTCATCTAACTTTGTTGTCCTCAAATATATTAAAGCACTGAGGATTTGCTCCTCTAAAATTATGAATCTCTCGAATCTTATATCTAAAGCAGTTCCCATCCATGATTATTGGTGATCCTCGTTCCGATTGAAATAAAAAATTGAGAAATATTTTATCATCGACTCCATAGATAAGATAATATTCACCGTGTGTGCAAACTTTTTTTTCATAAAAATTTTCTCGTACTTTTCTTCCTTTCCATGTATTCCCTTTCTCTTGTCCTCTCTTGGTACTTTGAATAAAGGAAACATCTGTTGCAATATTCCATTCATCAACAAAGTTCCTAAATCAGCTCTTCTTTGCCGAAACTGTTGTCCCTCGCTTGCACTTTTGTTTGACCTCGCAAGGCGAAATCATGAGAGAATTTTGAAGCAAATGCCCGGCCTTGTCATTGATGCAAGTTTTGGCATGCTTATGAAGAAAGATGAGGATATATATTAAAGTCACACTGTTGAGAGTGGATAATTACTGCTCTTCTTATATACATGACAGTAGAATTTGTTATTGAGACAATATTACTCGCCACCCCAAATTGTGCAGAAAATAATTTTCTATTAAAATAAATAAAAAGAGAGGGCTACATATATACAATCATATGGTGGATTGGCATTTCATTAAAAGCTTTGCAAATAATGTACTGATCCCAATCGGCTATAACTTTATTGATGTTCTAGAGTTATGAAAACTAAGGGGTTTGTGTCATCATGATATCTCCCTCCAGTTATGTCTGAAAGTATTTAACTAGATTACGGGTTGTCCGGTAACTAATCCTTCTCTAGAGTTATATGGACCAGAGAATCAAGAATCCCAATCCAAGATATATTTTGTAAGGTAAATTCAAGAAAAAATCAGTATGTAATTTCATAAGTTCAAAAATTTTTTTTTGTAGAATGATAATATTCTTAAAGCATATCATGTTACCAATTTTTTAAAATGCATCAATGGTGTATGTTCCTAGATTGTCAAATGCCTTAGCCGAAATTTGAATTCTTATATATACCTAAACTGAACAAATTTACCATTATTGATTTAGTATGATAATTCATCTAACAAAATTTCATGACCTTCAATTTGTTCCGGGTTGACTGATATTGTTATCTCACATATGTATCATACCATTAATCTAGATATAGTGCTTGGATGTCACAAGGGACCATATTAGATATACTAGTCTAGATGGCATTTTACAACATCATCTCTCATAAGAAGAAGAAGAAGAAGAAGATATTGTTATCTCACATATGTATCATACCATTAATCTAGATATAGTGCTTGGATGTCACAATGGACCATATTAGATATACTAGTCTAGATGGCATTTTATAACATCATCTCTCGTAATAATAATAATAAGAAGAAGAAGAAGAACTACTTTAACTACTACCAAGCCTACTAAATATTCCTTACAAATTCTTGCTTTAAATTTGTCTTTTTATGAATATTTTTTTGGTAGGAAAACACAGATCTTCAAAGACAGTGTCAAACTGTCAATTACATACTGCAAAAGTCAAGATCGTCAATCAGAAATGAAAATATAACCTAAAATACATCAATAAATTTATAAAAAAAAATCCAGCCAAAAAGAAGCCCACTTTTTGACAGCCAAAAGTGATCACCAATCATAATGGTTCCCGCACTTTGTTCTCGATGCAAATTATGTCCAATTCCTCTGAGATAGCCCCTATCTATTTTATATCAAATTTTGTTTTTCTTACCTCTGTAGTTAGTTAATCGGCTATTTTATTTCTTTCCATGTTGATGTGGGAGATGGTGCGTTGAACATTACATAATATGATATACAATAGTATTTTGATGTTGTTGTGACTCAATATTGAAACCTGGCGAAATAAGTAAAAATCTAGTTATTAAACAAGAGTCTGCATTGGAGAGCCTAGTTACTAAGTAATGCCTAAAAAGTGCGACGAGCACCTGATCTATTGATTTAAGGAGGAGGAAAACAACTTGAGACCATAGTGTAGCTTTTGAGATAATTTTTCGGTATGCATTAGGATAGAAAGTTAACTCGACCCGCACTCCACTTGTTAATCTGGCAAGTCGCAACATGCAGATCTTAACCTGGGAGTCCTTAGCCGTAGGGACGGACGCAGCACATAGGCAGTGGGGTCACGTGACCCCACTAAATTTTTTTTCCCCAAATGACCATGGGCGTTGCAGGTTTTTAAATTTTTTTTTTTTGTAAAGGGTGACCCATTGAATCACCCGAAGGTGACCCGATTCAAGCCCCAAAATAAAAAAATTTCTTTTGCCAATTTGCCCTACCTCCGCTTCGCCCTGCCCCAGCCCGTGCATGCCCCTTGCTCCGCACGGCGAAAGCGGAAGGAAAACCCCGAAGGCCGACCTCGGCCCTCCTCGCCTCAGTGGTCGCCAGTTAGATCTTGCTGTCGCGCCCTCCGGAAGACCAGAGCTGTCCAACTTTTGCCCTCGCCGCCTCGCGCCATCGCATCGACCTCCATAGTTGCCGTTCGGATCTCCCCCTCGCGGGCCCACTGCCTCGCCGTCGCAACCTCCGTAGAGGTGCAGAAGGAGACCGCCCTCGGCCCCTCGCCGTTGTTGCAGCTTGCAGACCTCCTCCTCGTCGCCTCGCGCAGTCGTGCCTCGCGTGACTGGATGGAATCTGTCCGCCGTCGCCCGTCGCCATATCGCCGCCGAAGCCGCGGACCAGTCCCTCCGCTAGCCTCCCCAGGCAGTCCCCCAGCCCCGGACGGCCGGCCCGGACCCGGGACCCCCTCGCCATCGCGACCTCCGTAGAGCCAGATGCGCAGGCCGTAGTCACCTCTCGCCAGTTCGTCGGCCATCGGCGCCTCCTCACTCCTCAGTCGACAGTGACGACAGTCCTCCCTTCACCGCCGGGCCGCCGGTGCCCCGTGCCCAGCTCTCTGTGAGCCTTCGCACCCTCCTCCCTTTCAACCCCTTCTATATTTGTTTCAAATTTTCAATTCATTTTTTCTCTTACTTCTTCAGGTATTCATTTTCCGCATTGCACATATTTCGTTGTGCCGATTTTGCCCACCCTTGCAATCGTAGAATGCAGGCAACCCGTTGCTTAACTTTCATCCATATCTCTTAAATAAGCACTAACAAGTCAACAAGAATCGTCCTCCGTTGATGAACTTGATTTGACTACTTTAGAATCAGATCCAGGATTAAGAAAGAAGATATCAGAGTATCATTTAAAATTGCTAGATGATGTGAGAAGAGCTTATCTATTAAAGGGTCCTTGTCAACCTCGGAATCATAGTTTTCTATTGAAGCTTTTGGGTGGAAAAATGCGCAGATTTGTTCCTTCTTGGTTTGATGAGTATGCAACTTGGTTAGAGTATAGCGTTGCAAAAGATGCTGCATTTTTTTTGCCTTGCTACTTATTCAAGCTTGATCATGAAAAATAGTCAGGTGGTGATTCATTTATTTCTGAGGAATTTTCTTCTTGGAACAAGAAAGACAGATTACATGTTCATATTGGTGGTCCTAATAGCTCACACAATATAGCTATAAAAAATATGAGGATTTGATGAGACAAAAATAGAGTATTCAAGTGGCTTTTTCAAAGCAATCAGATTAGGTCAAGATTGATTATCGAGCCTGCCTACAAGCTTCAATAGATTGCATAAGATTTCTTTTGCGTCAAGGATTAGTATTTTGTGGACGTGATATATCTGACAATTCATTTAATAAATGAAATTTTCTTAAGCTCTTGAGATTTCTTACAAATCATAATTCATCTATTAATGACGTTGTGTTGCACAATGCTCCTCAAAATGTCCAAATGATTGCTCCTCATATACAAAAAGACATCATAAGTGCATGTGCAATTGAAACAACAAATACAATTATCAGAGAAGTTGGAGATGATTTTTTTACCATACTTGTTGATGAGGCTCGTGATATATCTGGCAAAGAACAAATGGCTATGGTTTTGCGCTATATTGATCAGAGGGGTTGTTGTTGAGAGATTTTTGAGCATTGTTCATATACTGGTACTACTGCTATGTCACTTAAGCCGACAATTGAACATGTTCTCATGAGATATGGACTCAACTTATCCAGAATAAGAGGATAGAGTTATGATGGTGCTAGTAATATGTAGGGTGAGTTCAATGGTCTTAAAGCATTGATTATGAGAGACAATAGCTCGGCATATTATATTTATTATTTTACTCATCAACTACAGTTGACTCTTGTAGTTGTTGCTAAAAATTATGGTGATGTTTCTTGGTTTTTCTCTATTGTTTCTCAAATTACAAATGTGATTAGTTCATCTTGCAAATGACGAGACACTCTTCAAGAAAAACAGAGTATTAGAATTGTAGAAGCTTTAAGTAGTGGTGGTCTTCACAGTGGCAGAGGTTTGAATCAAGAAATAAGTTTGAAAAGAGCAGGTGATACCCGTTGGGATTCTCACTATGGAAGTCTCATAAATTTGATTGTTTTGTTCTCTTATGTAGTGGATGTACTTGATAATATTTATCAGGAAGGAACTCTGGAACAAAAAGGTGAAGCACGTGGCTTATTATTTGCATTGAGAACTTTTGATTTTACATTTCTTCTACATTTGATGACAAAAGTATTGGCCATCACAAATGAGTTGTCAATAGCTTTGCAAAGAAAAGATCAAGATATAGTTAATGCCATGTCACTTGTGAAACTTTCTAAACAACGATTGCAAGTTATGAGGGATGAATGTTGGAATGATATTTTTGAAGAAATATGCTCATTTTGTAACAACAAAGATATTCTTATTCCTAATATGGATCAACAATATGTTTTTTTCTGGAAAATCTCGACGCAAGGCTCCTTGTATCACAAGTTTACATCATTTTCAGATTGACTTGTTCTATCACATATTAGATATGCAATTGCAAGAGCTGAACAGTCGTTCAATGAAACAAAGACTGAGTTACTTCTTTGTGTGGCTAGCTTAAATCCTTGTGATTCATTTTCAACTTTTGAGAAAGAAAAGTTGGTTAAGTTAGCTAGATTTTACCCAAATTAGTTTCCTAATTTTGTTGATCTTGTTGCACTTCATAATCAGCTTGAAAATTATATATTTAATCTGACATCAGATGAGAGATTTTCTGACTTAAAAGGCATTGGTGATCTTACAAGAAAATTGGTGGAGATAAAGAAACATGTTGTGTATTCGATGATATATTTGCTTATAAAATTAACATTGCTTCTTCCAGTAGCTACTGCAAGTGTTGAAAGAGTATTTTCAGCAATGACTTATGTGAAAAATAAGCTGCGGAATTGGATGTGTACCGATTGGATGAATAATTATTTAGTGACATTTATTGAGAAAGATTTGTTTGAGAATGTAAGCAATGAGTCTATTATTGAAGTGTTTCAGAATATGAAAACTCGTCGAGTACAATTGTAAGAAAAGAATTGATTGTAATGAATTGTCTCATTGTTATCGAAATATTTTTTTATTCTAAATATTTATTTATATTATTTTAATATATATAATTATACAAATATTAAAATATAGTTCGAGTGACCCCACTAGACAAAATTTCTACGTCCGTCCCTACTTAGCCGGCAAAGCTTTACCTTGGTGGAAGTGAAACAAAAGACGATCTCATGTGGACGAAGGTCACCCTTGATCTCCATGATCGCCATGAATCTATTAAGGCAACTAGGCTACAGTTATATCCAAGACTTGGCCTTAACTATAGCCTATAGTCACGTCTTATCAAATCGTTTGGGAGGCTTAACCACCTTTAAATATTAAAGGAGACATTCACCTAAGGTAAAACATAATTTTGCACTCAATTGTGGAGAGCAATCTCGAATCATTTCACCCTTTTGCTTGTGCTCTTACCCTTATTCACTTAAGTATCAAAAGATTTGTTTTTAAATCTCTATCCCAAGACCCTTGATTCGATGCTCTTCCTTGTAGGTTTCTTCCTTGGTGAGCATAAGTGCAACTCAATTTCCCAAATCTTAAAATCATTCTACAATCTACAACCAAAATCGATATTCAACATCTTCATGTCTTATATATATGGATGCCTGTTCATTCATAGGGCGTGTTACGCTAGTGGGCATGCAGAGTTTTACAGATTAAAGAAATGATTCACCTAAATATTATTATCTTGTTTAGTCAAGCATGTTCTCATATTTTTGCTTCATTTATTTATGCAAGTTGGCATATGTAGGGGTGTCAAATTTGGTGGGCCATAACTTTTGGACCATCTACACTTTTTCCCACTTGGGCAAGGATTAGGGTTGATAGATTCTGAGCCATCATATTAAATGCATGGGCTTGGGTTGGCGTGGTTACAACTCTAGTACACATCCACCATATTTAGAATCTTTTTTAGTAAAAAAATATGCGTAATATTTTTCTTGATATGCGAATCACTTGAGAGTCATAATTCAGAGTTGTTTTATTATGATGGTCGAAAACTATAGTCATCTTGAAAAGAGAAATCCTCCCAAAGTCATAAATATAAATACACGACCATTAATGATATATTCACCCGTTTTGACTTATTCTCACTCTTAAGTAAAAACGAGTATAACTTTTTGTTCAATTATCAGAATTGCTTACAAAATCACAATTTGGAATCAACATTTTAAGACGGTCAACATAGGATCAGTTTCACGAAATTTCCTGCCAAACCTTATGAGACGAAGCAAGCGTTAGTACCAAACCTAGGCTAAGTAAGGGAGAGAGGGGGAGGGGGACCTGCTTAGATGCCCCCCCCTCCCTTCCCAACCGGAGTCGAAGAAGGGCCACTCTGCTCTCACGTCACCGCGCCATGTACAGACGAAGGAGATGAGGCAAAGGAGATTAGAAAAACATAATCGAATAGGCGGGAAGAGGAAAATCTCAAAGCTTCTCTCTAAACAAGTCTAGAGAGAGAAATCTCAGAAAAAATATTTATATGTATATATATATGTATGTATATCATACAAATTATCTATGTAGTTCTTAAGTTCGCTACGTCGAGGCCATGTGATAGTTTCTTAAAAAGGAAATGCATCCTGGATCTAACGTTTTGAGACTTAATGAGTTAAAAGTATGATGTTCAACAAATCCAAGTAGTTAAAAGTATTAGGCGAGCCATGCCTGCCAGAGTGTGACTTTACCTGCCCAACACACTCTCTCCTCTAATGGCAAGCAATGACTTCATGCCTCGACTATACTTTGTAAGTAGAGTGAGATGATATTCTATCCCTTCTTTGTTGACTCTGATCATACATCCCCAACTACCTTCTGATAGCAAAATGGTTGAGAAAAAGGCTAATTTTATGAAAATTTCATTTTGAAACCCAAATTTCTCCCAAAGCGTGAATATATGTACACAATTCAATCGATTATCACACCCTGTCAGTAAAACATGAATATTTCATCGTTCTATGATTAGAACTACTTGTGAGACATCAATTCAAAATTGACACTTTGAACTGGTTGTCATTAGGTTGAATTCAGAGATTTTTTTCTCTAGAAGCAAGATTGCAGGCACACGACCTTATCAACTATATATGACACATTTTAGGTCAAATAAGCATAACTTTCCGCTCCGTTATCAGAATCACTTATAAGATCATAATTCAAAATCGACACTTTGAGATTCTCAATGCCTCTTATTGCCTCTGACTATAAGATGCTATTTTTGACTAAAAACTCCTCCATCTCTCTCTCTAAAATTACAACTCTAGTAGACGTCCTCTATGCTTAGAAAGTTTTCTAGCAGAACAATATACATAACATTTTTCTCGATTATTGCGAATTACTTATGAAGTCATAATTCAGACTCGACTTTTCATGATGATCGAAAACTATAATCATCTCGATACAAGAATTTCTCCCAAAGTCTTAATGTAAGTACATGACCATCATGATATATTCATCTCTTCTACCTTATTCTCACATTTTAATAAAATAAACATAATTTTTCACTCAGTTATTAGAATCACTTGTAAGACCCCAACTAGCTTAATTCACAGTTTTACAAAGCCAACACCAAACACCATGTTTGACTCCACTTTTTGGACCCAATATTGATTCTTAAAGTCAGATGAGCTGGGGAGCCACATTGGACCAAAGGTCAAAGCTCATGGTGGGTTTGGGCCATCCGTACTTAAAGGTAGCGGGTTTGAGTATTGAACTAAGATGGGTTGGCCCAAGACTGGCTTGTTGACAATATAAGAATAAACAAATTCTTAAAAATTGCAAAGGCGAGTATTTGCCCTCATATATAGTAGTGAGATCAATCCTATCACATAAATGCAACAAGTCGTTCTCTAAAGAATATGGGCTATTATGACTGTAAAAATCCTCCACAACACAAGCACGTAACCGAGCATTTAAAGATATACATCAATAGAAGAGAATTTCATAATAGGATGTATCTTGAAGCCAATTAATGTAGCTTCAAATTCGATTACTTTGAGGATTCCCACATTAGGGTGTCCGCACATTGGAGAAAATTCCAATAGTAGGACTTGAATGATGTTTCAAAGTCCAACTCCATTAAGTGCAAAAAATAATATGTTGATGTTGTCAAATCTGCATTAATTCGTACATATATAGATAAAAAAAGAGTCTTTCAATTTGAACATTAACAAGGTAAAAGAATAGCAGAGAGCCATACCACCACGCCATACCTATTACACAGTAGTTGAAAAGCCAAACCCCAAATTACATCTCTGCAAGAAATAGTACAATAATAGTACATGGCAACTTAAGATTGTCATCCAACAAATATCCATGGAGTGGAGAGGAACGCATAGGGATGTGAAGGGATGTAAGATGGGGTTTGGTTCAAAATAAATGTATAGATGGAAAGGCAAATAGGAGAAACCCATGGAGGGGAATAAGCTAGAGGAAATACCAGGTGTAGAGGAAAGATTGAAACGAAAAAATGAAACTAAAAGCTAATACTGGAGGAAGTCCTTCTTTCAAAGGAAAAAAACAGCAAAACAAACCACTGAGACCTTCTCCGAAGGTGACGGCCACCACCCCCCCCCCCCCCCCCAACTTCTTTCATCTCACCCAGAAGCAAAACAATAGCCTATTAGACAAAGCAAACTGTGGTGGCCAAATCTGGTCACCTAGGCCCATGATGGCTCGTTACGGCCCATTCACGTCCTGTCAACCAACGTGGCACCGTCATCGAAGGGCACGCCCTCTCCAGGATGGCTCAAAGACCTCCATTGTGTGACTCCCGTGATCGGAAGCTGTCAGGTTCCGCTGCGGCGTACCTCCGAGCAGATCACCCGCCTTCCCTTACCGAACAACTATGAACGGCTCCGAGCAAGAACAGTGACTCCGCTCCATGAAACTACCCTCGATGTTACCGAACAGCATGTTCGAGCCCCCACGTGGGTCACCTGCTCGGAAAGCATTCCCAAAGGGTTCCGAGCAGGTTCTCTGACTCGCAGAACGGTTGTAACCGCCCAGGCCACGTTCTCCACCATCAAGGGGCGTGAACTGCCTGGCAGCCTAACGGACACCAGAGTCATAACTCCTCCCGTTATGCGCGTGCGTCAAGGCGCCTCTTCAGGCACGATCCGCCGAACGTTACGCACGTTGGCCTCGACACCGACGCCTATAAAGGCACAGGTACAGTACCATGCAACGGTACGTTCTCTTCCTTACGCGAACACATTCTCGCATTCCGAAACCCCCTGCCTCACAAGCTCTCCACTGACTTAGGCATCGGAGGGTTTCCCCGGTCTTCACCGGGCCTCCTGATCCTATTCTGGTTTTGCAGGTCTTCGTCCTCACCAGCAATCGTCTTCCCTCTCTTATTCCAGTGGAGGCCCGTTTGGCTCAGGTCCAAACAGGATCACACCACCACATTTGGCGCCGTCTGTGGGAATCGACGCTGCCATGGCTCGAGGACGATCTTCATACCAGAACATAGGAAGCAGGGCGACGAGGTCTCGCCAGTCACGAGGGGACTCCCGTCGCGCGATCCCCTCCTGGTGATGACGCCGTCGCCACTGCCGGCGCAAACCACGACGTCCCGGCACCGCCGGCTGTTGCGCCTGCAACTGCCCTCGAAGTAGCGGAGCTTCGAGGACAAATGCAGCAGTTGACGGGCGTCTGCCTCGCCCTACAGGCCCAGTTGGCAGGGGCAGCGGCCCCAGCGGTTTCCCTGCCGCGTGAGCGACAGGCGGAATCGTCACATCGACGCTCCCTCCCCCCCGCGTCCCCCCAGCGCCGCAGGAGCAGCAGGCGGACTCACCACGCCGGTCCCTCCGGGCTCCATCGGAAGAGCGGGCACCAGAGCGCCGCGGGCGCTCGCCCCGGCGTTCTATCGTCTCACCCCGTCCGCCACGATCGGTCGTGGGAGGCAACTCCCACGCCTCTGGACGTGGGGGCCCCGCCAACTCCGAGCAGGAGCTCGCCAGGCGTCTCCGGCGTGTGGTCGACCTCGAACGCCGCATGGACGCGATGGTTCAGCGTGCGGAGGGCAAGGCTCCAGCGGAGGACGACTTGGACTTCCGCTCTCCTTTCAGTAGGGAGATTCTGGAGGCCCTGGTCTCCTCCAAGCTCCCTCTTCCCACCATCGCGCCCTACGACGGCACGACTGACCCGCCGACCACATCCACGCTTCGAATCGCATATGGTGTTCCACGGAGCATCAGATGCGGCCAAGTGCAGGGCTTTCCCTGCAACCCTTAAGGAGACCGCCAGGGCTTGGTTTGAAACCCTCCCTGCGGGCTCTATCACCTCCTTCCGCCAATTGAAGAAGTCCTTTCGGGAC
Source organism: Colocasia esculenta (assembly GCA_014218235.1). Lineage (NCBI taxonomy): Eukaryota > Viridiplantae > Streptophyta > Magnoliopsida > Alismatales > Araceae > Colocasia > Colocasia esculenta. The sequence continues at coordinate 211,279,724 of CM024753.1, forward strand.
AACTTCCTTGGTGGAAGGTCCCAGCCGCGGACGGCGGCTTCTCTCCTGACCGTGCGCCAGAAGAAAGGCGAGGCACTCTGGGACTTCGTCAAGAGGTTCCGAACAGAGGCGCTTCGCATCTCGCGCCTGGACGTCCCCCTAGCCACCAGTGCTCTCATCCAGGGCACTCGTGACGGCTTTCTACAAAGGACTCTCGGCGTCCAGCAACCCGCCACCCTCGCCGAACTACTCTCCATCGCGCAGCGCCACGCGGCCTGCGAGGAGAGCCTGCGGCGAGCAGGGCCGAACAGGGGGAGCAGTCGGAAAAAAAGCGACCTTCCGACAACGGTTCCGACCGTGATCGGAAGAAGGGACGACGCAATGGCGATTCTCCGCGTCGTCCGCGCCCCTTCACCAACTACACCCCCCTCATGTGGCTCCCGAACAAATCCTGGCAGAGATCAGGGATGAAGCTTTTGTTCGGTGGCCCCAGAGAATGCGCTCCGACCCCCGGAAGCGCGATCAAAATAGGTACTGTCGCTTTCATCGCGACCACGGCCACGACACCTCCGAGTGCCGCCAGCTTAAGGACGAAATCGAAGACCTTATCAAGCGCGGCTACCTTGGACGGTTCGTGCGCCGGAACGAAGGGCGCCGGAACGAAGAGCGCCCCCGACGCCAAGACCGCACTCCCGAGCAGCCGATCAACAACGATCCCAATGGGCAGGAGATCAACGTGATCGCGGGAGGCTTCGGCGCAGGTGGAGAAAGCACTCGAAGCCGACGCGATTACGCAAGGCGAGTGCATGTCGTAGACAGGCCTCCGACTGTTCGGCCGGCCCCATATCCTGCCAGTCCCGCACGCGCACAGCCCGAGGAGGCTATAACCTTCTCGGACGAAGATCTTGTAGGGGTTACGACTCCGCACACTGATGCGCTGGTCGTTTCGGCCACCATCAACCACTGTAACGTGCGCCGAATTCTGGTAGATAATGGAAGCGCCCCCGATGTCTTGGCTTACGACTGTTTTGTCCTCATGGGTCTGCGAACCGATCAACTCACCCCTGTAAACTCGCCACTTTTCGGCTTTTCGGGAGTTTCGGTTCAGCCCATGGGAAGGATTCGCCTTCCGATTACCTTGGGAACGGCTCCGAAAGCTGTGACCAAAATTGTTGACTTTTTGGTCATCAACAACATGCCTGGATACAATGCTATTCTTGGCAGAGGTCTGATCGGGCGAATCAAAGCAGTGCCTTCATCACTCCCCACCAGAAAATGAAGTTTCCAACTCCGATCGGAGTTGGTGAAGTGCTCGGGTGTCAGCGTGAGTCTCGCCGTTGCTATGTCCTCTCTCTAAGAGACAAGCAACCACTCGCTGATCCAGCTCTTCCGACCTCCGATCAGCCTTCAACCAGTCGGGGGACGCCTGCCGAAGACTTAATCCCCATTCAAGTGGACGACGACTCCGAACACGTCTTGTACATTGGCGCCCTGTTGACAGAGGCCGAGCAGCAACGCTACACAGCTTTCCTGCTGGCCAATTTGGACGTGTTCGCTTGGTCTGATGACGAGCTTCCAGGCATTCCCCCGGAAGTCATGGTGCATCGCCTTCGGTTGGATCCACGAATCCCGCCAGTGCAGCAAAGAAGGCGACCCGTGAACCGAGAACGGCAGACCGTGATTCAGGATCACGTGACCAAAAGCCGAACTGTTGGGCTCCTCCGAGAAGCCCAATATCCAAGATGGATCTCCAATGTGGTCCTCGTACGCAAGGCCAATGGCAAATGGCGTGTGTGCGTAGATTACAAAGATCTTAATAAGGCAACGCCCAAGGATAACTTCCCATTGCCGCGCATCGATCAGCTGGTGGACGCTACTTCCGGGCACGAGCTCCTCAGCTTTTTGGATGCCTACTCTGGTTACCACCAGATCAGCATGCATCCCCCGGATCAAGACGCCACTACGTTCGTCACAGACCTAGGCTTATACTGCTTCACCAGGATGCCTTTTGGTCTGAAGAATGCAGGCGCGACTTACCAGCGGCTGGTCAACAAGATGTTCGAGCAGCAGATCGGGCGAAACATGGAGGTTTACGTCGACGACATGTTGGTCAAGACTCTTCCGAGCACTGATCACATTTCTGACCTCCAGGAAACTTTCGCAACTCTGCGAAGGTATAATATGAAGCTCAATCCGGCCAAATGCGCGTTTGTGTTCGGTGGTCGGGTAAGTTCCTCGGGTTCCTCGTATCAAACAGGGGAATAGAGGCGAACCCGGAAAAAATCCAAGCCGTACTTGAGATGTCCAGTCCGAAGACAGTGCGCGACGTCCAGCGTCTAACAGGACGTCTTGCCGCGCTGAACAGGTTCATGTCCCGAGCAGCAGAAAGAAGTTTTAACTTCTTCAAGTTGCTCCGAGGCCCTAAAAACGCCTCGAAGCAAGGGGGGCAAGTACTGTGGACTGACGAATGCGAAGCTGCCTTCACTGAGCTGAAGACATATTTGGCAGCCCCTCCTGTTCTCTCAAAGCCTGTGCTCGGAGAACCCTTGTTCGTGTACCTCTCGGTCACTGAACACTCCATCAGCGCGGTTTTGATCAGAGAAGTAGGAGCGGCACAACATCCTGTTTACTACATCAGCAGGGTCCTCCAAGAAGCTGAAAGGAGGTACCCCAGGCAGAAAAACTCGCCCTTGCTCTCGTCACAGCTGCTCGGAAGCTTAGGCCTTATTTCCAGGCCCATTCCGTTACAATCCTGACCGATCAACCGTTGAAATCCATCCTTCAGCGGCCGGAGGCTTCCGGCAGGTTGGTCAAGTGGGCGATAGAGCTTGGTGAGTTTGACATCAGCTTCCGCCGAGGACGGCGATTAAAGCACAGGCGCTTGCGGACTTTGTGGCGGAATGTACCCTCCCGGCCGAGCAGGATCCGCCGTTGGCAGACGAGCCCCCATGGGAGCTCTATGTTGACGGATCCTCTTGTGTGACCGGAAGCGGGGCAGGTTTGGTCCTCACCTCCCCAGAGGGGTTAGAGTTCCAATACGCCCTCCGTTTCCGCTTTCCAGCCTCCAACAACGTCGCCGAGTACGAAGCTTTGCTGTCCGGTATCCGCATGGCTAGGCACCTCGGGCCGTTCGGCTCAGAGTCTTTAGTGACTCCCAGCTGGTTGCCAGCCAGGTGAGCGGACAGTTCGGAGCAAGGGAACCCCGCATGGCTCAATACCTCCAACAGGTCAAGAGCCAGACAGAGGGCCTCGTATACTTCGAGGTTATACATGTTCCGCGGGAGCAGAACGCGCGAGCTGATGCACTGGCCAAATTGGCATCTTCAGGTGACATCACCCCTTCTCGCTCTGTTTTCATTGAAGAGCTCGCCTTGCCGAGCACAGAGATTGATGTAGCCGCCATAGAAACGGGCCCACCACCCCCAGTTGGGTGGACCCTCTCGTGGCGTACCTCCTCCGAGGTGAGCTTCCGCCCGCAGGATGAAGCTCGGAAAGTCAGGATGCGCTCGCAGCATTTCACCCTCGTAGAAGGCAAGCTGTACCGCGGTCCCTTGCAAGACCTCTTCTGCGTTGCCTCAACCCTGAGGAGGCCCTTGCGGCCACAGAGGAAGTTCACGAGGGCTGTGCGGAAGCATCTGGGGGGCAGAACGCTAGCGCGCAGCCTCATCCGAGCAGGGTTCTGGTGGCCTTCCCTTCAGAAGGATTGCATGTCCTTCGTTAGGAAGTGTCCAGAATGCCAAAAGTTCGGAGTACTCATCAAGCAACCGGCCGAACAGCTTCACAGTCTGTTCGAGCCGCGCCCCTTCGCCAGATGGGGCATTGACATCTTGGGCCCCTTTCCAGAGGCCCAAGGGCGGAAAAGTTCCTTTTTGTGGCCATCGACTACTTCACCAAGTGGATCGAGGCCGAACCCGTTGCCACAATCACCGAACAAGCCGCGTGGAAGTTCGTATGGAAGAACCTTCTCTGCAGGTTTGGCATCCCAAGGGTGATTACATCTGACAACGGGAGACAGTTCGACAGCACCTTCTTCAAGCAAAAGTGCGCCGAGCTCGGGATCTACAACCACTTCACCTCCGTGGCTCATCCCCAGGCTAACGGTTTGGTCGAAAACGCCAACCGAACATTGCTGCACGGGATCCGAACCAGAGTGGAGGCTGCAGGTGGATCATGGATCGATGAGCTCCCAAATGTCCTTTGGTGTCACCGAACAACTGCTCGGGTAGCTACAGGGGAAACACCTTTCCACCTAGCCTACGGCTCAGAAGCAGTTGTACCTTTGGAAGTAGCCCTTCCAACCATCCGAACAACCCACTTCGACGAAGCCGCCAATAACCGTGCTCTCCGAGAGAACTTGGACATGCTGGGCGAACGACAAAGCGACGCCAGCATTCGCCTCGTTTCTTATCAACAACGGCTTGCGCAATATTATAATGCGCGAGTCAAGGAGAGGCGGTTCAACGTGGGAGATTTGGTCTTGCGCCGCTGTTCGGCTTCGGACCCCCGAAGAGCAGTCGGCAAACTTGCCGTCAAATGGGAAGGACCTTATCAGGTCACCCACGTCCTTGGGAAAGGCTCATATAAGCTAACTACTCCTAGTGGCGAGGCCATTCCCAGGACTTGGCATGTCTCTAATCTTAAGGCTTATCATCTATAAAAGCCTTCTTTCAGCATCCTACCTCTCTTCTCCCTACTCCTGTTGCTTCACGAGCATTTGGCATATATACCTGATCAGAACCCCTTTACGGTACCCAACGATCTGCGTCTTACATGCAATGCTCACGAAGCTAACGGATTCCGATCCGAGCAGGAACAACCACAACAGGAGAAGATAGAGAAAGTGACGCTACAGAAAAACTCGTAAGCAGAGGATTTCATTTATAAGAAGTTCTTGTGCTTACAAACAGCCTTCCTTGGCCGATGTTACAAAAAGCGAAGTACAAGAAGACGTGAGGCAAGGGGATTAAGGAGCTTGTTCGGAAGGACCAGCATCCTCACCCGAAGAAGGCATCCGCCCAGACTGAAATTGTGCGAACCGCACACCATCTAAGCGGACATCTTGGGTACGGCGTCGACATTCCCGAACAGCAGCCTCGAAGGCTTCTTGGGCGCGTTCGGCCCAGAAAGCCTCTCCCCCACCTCCTTCCCAGCATTGAGGCCCACTTTGTAGCAGCGAGCCCCATACTGCTCCAAGTCTTCCTTGTACTCTGGCCCAGCCTTATAGTCAGCAACGGCACGGGCCTCCGCATCTACTACTACCTTGGCTAGGGCGTCCTTTTCGGCCCGCGCCAAGGTAGCATCCAGCTTCGCGGCATGAAGAGCAGCTCTGAGGTCCTTCACCTCCTCCTCCAGCGCCGCCTCGCGAGCTTTATGCCTTGCCGAAAGGTCATCACAGAAGGCTACCTGCGCCTCGTAGAGATACTCTGTCTCTGGCCCCGAACAGCTAAAGCCTTCAGAGTGGCCAGCGACTTGGACATTTCGTCCGCAAGCGCCTCTACGTCGACGTCGCTCAAACCATCTTCTGTCTGCCACTCCGGCTGGTAACCTTCCACTGACTTCTCCGGAGTCTGTTCGGAAGGAAGGTCCAAGCACCTTGCCAACCGTTCAAGACGAGAAGCAGTGGGGCTCGCAGGCAGCTCTCTTGGCGTATCCTCCATCCGACGAAGGGTCGCCTCCAGCGCTGCCACCGAAGGAACTCCGAGAGGTCTCTTCAGAAGCCCCTCGCTAAGAGGTCTTCGGTCGTCTTCGGACTCTTCAGCCCGAACAGCACCCGCAGCCTCCCCCCCATTACCTTCGACTGCCTTGGAGGTTGCTTCTTCTTCGTTAGCAACCACCTCGGAGGGGGGCATGGGGGGCAGGATTCCCCGATGGAAGTGGCAACCTCTTCGGACGCCCTTGTTGTTGCGGCCGCCTCTTCAGTGGCCCCCGCTGCAGGAACCACTTCTTGCTCCGAAGAGAGAATCGTGGCTGGCGCTGCCGCCACCACGCGCTCAAGACCACCCCAGCAGGGGCGGAAATCTCCGTCGCGTCGGCGACCTCCTCCCCGAACAGGAGACGCCGCAATCCCTCCGCTCCTTCCGGAAGGAGCCTCCGCAGTGTTGCTGGTGGCACCGTGCTCCGCACCACCGACGTCGGAAGCACCAGAGGGCTCCCCATCCTTCGAGCAGGTAGAGCCCCTGGCCTCTTCCAGAGCAGGCTTCTGGACCCGTCGCTCACGACGACGAGCCCCAGCTCGGTCGCCATCTCCTGCGCGACCTCTGGCGCTCTGTGGAAGCCACCCGTGGCACTCCTTCATCGGCCAATTGCACGGCCCTGCTTTTCCTGTGCAGCAGCAACTGCACCTCCTCCTCTTCTTCAACTCCCTCCTCGTCGCGTGGAGGGTAGCTTGGACTGCTTTCTTCCTCTTCCGAGCACGGAGCTGTTCCTCCTCCTCCGCGCTCTCTTCAAACAGAACCGGCCTCTTCTTGGCAGAAGCAGAAGGCCGGCTCGCTCCTTCACCCTCCACCAAAGAAGCCCGAATTCCAGCCGGAACCACCTCCTTGGTGGCCTTCTTCTTCAGCCGGATCCTTTCGGGCCCCTTTTCAGAGGCCCGTGCTTCGGCAGGACGCTTCGTGGCAGGCGAAGGAGCGGTGAGCGCCGTTGTTACCGCGGTACTAACCCTCACGGCAGAGGGAACCCGAACAACTGCCGCGACATCATCGCTCTCGAACACCATGTGCGCCGTGACAGGGATCTGCTCGGCGAAGTCTTCGTTCACCTCCTGATCCCGTCCAGCCTCCAGCTCCGCGGCAGCTGCACATGAAAGGAGAAGAAGAAGAGTTAGAGCAAATTCATTTAAAACCAACAAGTAAACGATCGAAAGGTCGTGTACTTACTCCACGGTTTGCTCAACCCGTACTTGACGAGCAGGTACTCGGTCACGTATCCTTCTCCATTCCGAACACCTGCTCGGAGAAGTTCGTCCGACGCCTTCGCCTCATCCTGGATCAGCTTCGGAAAGCTGTCCTTCCGCGCAGAACGCAAACATGGGGGAATCCCCACTCAGCACCACTCCGGTGGCGCACGAAGAGCAGCCTGTCCATCCAACCCTTGTTGTTGGAGTACTTGCTGGACAGGCCGATGTGCATCCGGTCTGTTCGGTGCTTGGCGTAGTAGACATCTGCTCCCGACGCCCGCGAAGCAGACAACTTGAAGTGCGCTCGGAAGACGTCCGCCGAGCCCCGGATTCCTTTTAACTTGCAGACAACACCGAAGATACAGATGTATCTCCAGGTGTTGGGCGTCAGCTGTATTGGCGAAACGCCCCAAGTGTTAAGAAGCGCCTTCGCCACCTCCGGCAACGGCAGCCGGAAGCCTGCCTCCAGATGGTCCACGGATAGGAGCAGGCAACCTGGTTTATTCACCAGGATCGTGTCGCTTTCCCTGGCGTCGACGATCTCGTACTCGTCCCCAATCCGGAAGCGCTCACGAAGACCACTGAATGGCGGTATCGTGGTCCGCTCGGCACTGCGACAGTCACCCCGCTAGCTCCGGCAGCGGCTTTCCCCTTGCTCGCCATCGCCGGAAGGACTGCAGAAAGCGGCAACGGCGCGAGAGGACGAAGCAGAAGACAGGGAGAGGAGAAGGCAAGGGCACGAAGATCTCAAAGATGGAGGGTTTCTGGGAGGCGTAGCTCCCGCCCTCGTCTCGTCCCCTCCTTATAAGGAAAGAGGAGGGAACGAAATTCGAGGCGGGCCCTAAAATGCCGCTCCTTCCGATTTTTGAAAACGCCCCTTCGGGTACAGCGTTGGCAACCGTCCGAACGCAGCGGCGGCACCTCAAGTATGGCGCGGCTTTGCACCCATCATGATGGGTTAGCCGTTTGACAGGACCCTAAGCGGCGGCATCCCGCAACGGGCCCTCGCATTAAATGCGGAAGCGACGCCCTCGAAGCCCTCGTTTCACCGAGCCATTCGAGGGCGTGGGGGGCAAGTGTGGTGGCCAAATCTGGTCACCTAGGCCCATGATGGCTCGTTACGGCCCATTCACGTCCTGTCAACCAACGTGGCACCGTCATCGAAGGGCACGCCCTCTCCAGGATGGCTCAAAGACCTCCATTGTGTGACTCCCGTGATCGGAAGCTGTCAGGTTCCGCTGCGGCGTACCTCCGAGCAGATCACCCGCCTTCCCTTACCGAACAACTATGAACGGCTTCCGAGCAAGAACAGTGACTCCGCTCCATGAAACTACCCTCGATGTTACCGAACAGCATGTTCGAGCCCCCACGTGGGTCACCTGCTCGGAAAGCATTCCCAAAGGGTTCCGAGCAGGTTCTCTGACTCGCAGAACGGTTGTAACCGCCCAGGCCACGTTCTCCACCATCAAGGGGCGTGAACTGCCTGGCAGCCTAACGGACACCAGAGTCATAACTCCTCCCGTTATGCGCGTGCGTCAAGGCGCCTCTTCAGGCACGATCCGCCGAACGTTACGCACGTTGGCCTCAACGACGCCTATAAAGGCACAGGTACAGTACCATGCAACGGTACGTTCTCTTCCTACGCGAACACATTCTCGCATTCCGAACCCCCTGCCTCACAAGCTCTCCACTGACTTAGGCATCGGAGGGTTTCCCCGGTCTTCACCGGCCTCCTGATCCTATTCTGGTTTTGCAGGTCTTCGTCCTCACCAGCAATCGTCTTCCCTCTCTTATTCCAGTGGAGGCCCGTTTGGCTCAGGTCCAAACAGGATCACACCACCAAACAAAAACCAACTCTAAGCAAGGGAGAGAATGGGGAGGAGGACTTGTCTTAGATAGATGCGCCCCCTCCCCTCCCATCTGAGCCGGAGAAGGGCCGCTCTGCTTCTCACGTCACCGCGCCATGTACAGAACGGATAAAGATAGGCAAACAGATGTAAAAACGGAATCAAACAGGCATGGAAGAGTAAAAATCCCAAAACTTCTCTCTAAAAAATTTTAGAGAGAGAAATCTCTGAAATATTTATATTATATATATATTGTATATAGGTATAATCATACAATTGCCTATGTGTTCTTAAGTTTCACGTCTAGCCATGTGATAGTTTCTTAAAAGAAAATGCATCCTGGATCTAATGTCTTGAGAGTTAGATGTTCACAAATCCAAGTAGTTAAAGTATATATTAGGCGAGCCCTGCCTTGCCAAGATGTGACTTTACCTGCCCAACACGTACACTATCTCTCCTCTAATGGCAAGCAATGACTTCATGCCTCGACTATACTTTGTAAGTAGAGTGAGATGATATTAATCTATCCCTTCTCCGTCGACTCTGATCATACATCCCCAACTACCCTCGATAGCAAAATGGTTGAGAAAAAGGCTATAGACATGGGATACTCTTGACTCACGCTTAAAAAAGACTGAACATGTTGAGGCGAGAGAAGGAAAAAAGACTTAGACTCATACGTCCACCAGCATTGAGAAGCTCTCCCTATTTTTTTTTACTATTTTTTTTGACTTAAGCGTAAGATAATTTTCCCTCGGGATAACTCTCAAAATCCCTTGACCATTCTCATTAGTTACAGATGCCAGTGACTTTCATCTCATCGACGAATTCAATAGTCGCATGGAGATTACATATATAGATGGTGGAAATGAGTCCACTATTTTTCTTTCTCTATAGATATACACCACAAAATCTGCATATGCGTTATAGATCTCCAAAACAATCACATATATTCTGGATATAATTCAGTGTATATGTTAATATATATGCGAAAGAATCCATCTCTTACAATTAATATGTCCATTAATTCTAAGTAGAAATTCAATATATATCTGGTTCAACTAATTATAATCCCCACTAGATCTTCCGGACAGCAAATGTCCGAATTCGACGACCTGTACGACTTCACAAGTTTCGACCCTGTTAAAGTTGGGCCAGCTGCTGGGCGCAGGTGATCTCATTATTTAACAGGATATATCGGAGTCCTGAATCCGATGCCCTCATCATGAACATGGGAAACAAGTAGAAGAATGATGCAGAAATTATTGAGAGAAGCATCACCCTCCCGGCTCACCCCCAATAATTTGAGGAATGTTAGTAACTTGTTTAGATCTTTTCTTCCATGATCCGCGTAATGTCCCGTCGTCGCACTGAACCCACAGTGGTGCATGTTTCTCAGATTTTTGATCCCTTTCTTCGAAAACAGCATGCTATATAATTAGACTTCTTTATTCGAAGTTAATTATTCATAACTTACCCTGCAAATTGACTGCGATCTAGCTGCATGCTCGTGGTACTTCTGCTTCTTCCTCTTCTTCAGGCCGCATTAGGATTGCAGGGGATGATCAAGTGTTTTTAGATGTTTGAGACAGCTAGCAAAACCCATTACCTCTCCATACTGGAGAGGCAGGGGGAAGAGAGTGCATTAGAGATGGCAATCTGCGTTTTTCTCCATATGCATGCATGCAAATTCGCACGTCACAAACCTGGGTATATATACGTTTCGATATACTGACTGATCCAATTCGATTACCCCTGTAAAATAATACACCTTCGTCTGTGATGAATTATGAAAACATGATCTGCGTTTTTCAGCACCCAAACCCGTTTAAGAAAAATAGGGAAGATGCCATATCCCTGACAACGGGTCTGGCGTTGTACTTGCACTTCTGAAGCTGCAGAGGAGCCTTCCTACACAGCATTGCAAGTGGAAATGTGGGAAGGGTGTGGATCCTATCATGGCGGGGAAGAATCTTTTCTTCTTCTTCCTCCTTCGTCCACGTCCGGAAGGACAACCCTGGATCCATCGCTCCGTGACAGCAGAGGGCAGGGCCATGCTTCCCAGATCTCCCGTCCTCTTCTCCCCCTCACTGTTAGGGTTTCGGAGCTTTAAAAGGGAAGGCCCTCGATGGCTGTTGGAACACGGCCACCTGAACCATCGAGAGAGAAAGCTAGAGAGAGAGAGAGAGAGAGAGGGAGAGAGAGCAGAAGAAGAGGAGAGAACGCGAGAGAGGAGAGGAAGAGATGGAAACCCACCGCTTCTCCTCCTCTTCCTCGCTCCCATCGCTGAGCCGGCGGCTGGTTTCTCTCGTGTTCTTGCTGCTGTGCGCCGGGAGCAGCTGCTGCCGCCTCGCCTCCGCCGCCCGGGGCGACCCCCCAGTCGACCCCTTCGTGGAGGATGAGGATGAAGCGGTGGAGTACATGGACCCAAATCCGCCGGAGGCTCAAGCCCCGGCGGAGGAGCCCCCGTCCTGCTCGCTCCCCCTCCTCCAGTACGGGTTCGCCCACACCGTTGGAGCCCCGCCCGTGGCCGTCAACTACACCCCGCCCGGGACCTGCCGCTGGAACCGCGCGGTGCTGGAGTTCTCCGCCTCCTGCGCCGGGGAGCAGAACGACCGCATCGCGGCCGTGTGGCTAGACGGGGTGGAGATCCTGCGCACCAGCACGGCGAAGCCCGTCGGGCAGGTCGGCGTCTTCTGGAAGGTCCGCAAGGACGTGACCCACTTCGCCTCTCTGCTCGTCCCTCAAATGTCGGAGGTCAGGGACCGGTCCATGGCGCCGGTGCCCTCCCGGGTGCTCTCCGTGATGCTGGAGAACTCGGTGGACGACTACTTCAAGGGCGTCTACCATGTCAACGTCACCCTCGACTTCTACGGCCGTGGCCTCAACGCCCCGGCGCGCAAGATCCCCGGACTGCTCCGCCTGCCCACCTCCATCGTCAGCGATAACCCAAAGCATCAGCAGGCGACCATAAGCTCGGGCATGGAGGGCTGGGTACTTCAACCCCGTGAAGCCACGCTACGGTGACGAGGACGAGGAGGACCCTTCGGCGGTGCTGATCAGGCAGCCCCCGCCCTACGCGTCGGAGCAGCAGAAGGTGTCGAACCTGATTGGTCGGCCGGCGGACCTGGTGATCCCCATCGCGAACAGGAGGCGCGGGGGTGAGAACGGGTTCTGGTTCCGGGTGGAGAAGCCGACGGACGTTCGTGGGAGCAAGCTGCGGATCCCCCGGAACGCCTACAAGGCGGTGCTGGAGGTGTGCGTCTCCTCCCACGGCGACGACGAGTTCTGGTACTCCAACCCCCCCGACGCCTACAACATCCAAAACAACATCCCCTCGCGCCGGGGCAACTGGGCCTTCCGTGAGGTGGAGGTCACCATCGACGGGCTCTACGCCGGGTCGGTGATTCCCTTCCCCGTGCTCTACCCCGGGTCTATCAACCCCTTCTTCTGGACGCCCGTGGTGGCCATCAAGGCCTTTGACATGCCCACCTACGACCTCGACCTCACCCCGTTCCTGGGCAACCTTCTCAACGGGCGCCCCCACACGGTGGGCTTCAAGGTGAGCTACTCCATCCCCTTCTGGCTCGTGAACGCCAACCTGCACCTGTGGCTCGACCCCCACCTGCCGGCGGTGCCCGCCATGCTCATCAAGCACCACGCCGAGCCCACCTTCATCTCCCGCAACGCCAACTACAAGTTCCTCGACGGGCACTTCCAGCTGGAGGCGGCGCGGCAGGCCCGGTTCGAGGGGTGGGTGCGCTCCTCCCTCGGCAACTTCACCGTGCTCATCGACAGCCACTTCAAGTACAAGAGCTCCGTCGAGTACAAGCTGCAGGGCACCCTCAAGGAGGTCTACTCGCAGTCCAAGTACACCGCCGACACCCGGATCACGGAGCAGCCCACCAACCACTTCCTGGCCCGGGTGATCAACCAGGCCAAGTACCCCGTCAAGATGCTCGCCGCCACCGCCAGCTACGGCGACCGGATGCTCGCCCAGAGCAACCTGTCCCACATCCTGTACGAGTTCACCGACGTCACCCTCAACCCCATGCGCACCCAGGTATCCATCACCGACACCCAGGTAGCCGGCGGGTGGCTGCAGCCCAAGGGCGGAGCGCTGGTGGGCGCGGCCCTCACCGAGCAGACCTACCAGCGCAAGGACAACGGGAACTGCAACACCCGGAAGCTGACCACCAAGGACGGCGGCATCACGGCGGACTTGACCACTATCGACTGCAACGTGAGGCCCGGGCCTCCGATCTAAGAAGGCGCCAAGCTGAGCTCTCCATAGAACTAATCACTTCGCTGGCTATAAAAGGATTCAACTAAGATCGAGAGATCTAGGAGATTAACGACGACCTTCCCACGGACGGTGGAACTTCGAGTGGTTCGGCATAGATCTATATATGCTTGCTCCTCTCCCCGTGTTTTTTTGCAGTAATAGTGATCTAAATAACGAAGCGGCCAAGCTGTTCCCCTCACCTCTGGATCGATTGGAACTGCGCCGGCCCAAGCTTGGGTTATATCTTGTACTTTGGATCCTTCTTTTTTGTTTTTCTTCTTTAATTTTAATCACCATTTCAAAAAATGTTCAAGTTTTTCTAAACTTTATGAATAAAGCAAACGAATTCTATTTTTGGTGTTAATTTGCATGAGTGGCCTTGGACTGAGTTAATATTGCGCCATGCATATATGGGTTGCCTCAGACGATTATATATGAACATTAATTAATTGGCAGCTGATATCTAACTGTCAGTCATGAAAAAGAAAACTGGTTGGGTACTTATAAAAAATATCGGATACATTTATCGTAAATATATTTATTATAAATATATTTTCTATTATCTCATATTTAGAGTTTGAATTTATGTCAAACTCTGTTTACAGAAAGAGTCTAATTCAGAGTATGTTTATGAAAATTGAGTTTACGAAGGAATTTTGAGTTTTATGATAAATTTATGATAATTTTATTTTTAATTATTCAAATAAAAATTACACTATAAAACTGGTTTAAGATAAACCTAAATATGTTTAAGATGTGCATCCAAACAGCTGACTGTATTTTTATACGTTTTGCTCTTGCAACAATTTGACATAGTCTAAATCATTAATTGCACTTGTCCAGTTATATTCTTTTTTTTCCTTTCTCCTGTGATTAATTAATTGGTGCGTCTTTTCAAATGAAGAAAAAAGGAATTACGTTTTCTTCTCAAGTGAAGAAACAAACAACTATCTGATGCAGAGTATGAGCCTCCACATATCTCTGACCACTCAACAAGCTAGCTAGGAAAATATTTCGACATCGATTTAGACAAATCTTTGTCAAGTTAAAGTTTAAACCCAGCTTATACAGTACAGTTCATTCTTTCATATTAAGATTACAGGTTGTTCCTCCATTCCAAAGTGACAAACATGTATTTTCTTTTATGAAAATGAGGGAAAAAAAAGATGTGTGAGCAATTGCGTTTGCCGGGAGTCGAACCCGGGTCTATTGCTTGGAAGACAATTATCCTAACCGTTGGACTACAAACGCTCACGTCAGGTCAATTCATAAATTTTAAAATTAGCCAGCACAAAAGTCTAAGATGTGTTCCTCGCCTCTGCCCATTGGCCTCTTGTAAGAATGTGTCAAAGATCCTCTGTACCCATGAAACATGGCAAGAGTCATTGGTTTTTACAGAAGAGAGGACACGATGGACTAGTAGAGATGCCATCACTCGAAGAGAGAAAGATGTATCAAGAAGCAAGCAAGACTCTACCCTACCACCCCTAGGGGTATGCTTATTGCGGATATAGTTTTGTTGTTGACGCTAGAGTGGTGAACCTTACGTATTATGACACAAGGGGTCAAGGACTCAACCTTGAAGAGAAAGGAGTTGGTTGGGGACGATTGACTTGGGGTCACTTTTGCCTATTATAAGTTGAACATCAATAGCCTAAGGGACCGGGGAGATTGGGCCTTAGTGGACTACACTCGCTCCCTTCCTTCAACATCGGCCGACATCACGAGGAGGGGTGATGCGAGACGCTACCGCAATTCTTCTACTTTAATGGGCGGGCAAGCAGATCTTAGTGGGCCAAATCGACTCTACACCTCCAAATTTCTATGAAAAAAAACCTAAATTTATTGGTCCATTTCTGATTCGCCAATGGAAGTGCCGGCCCACTTGTTAATGCGCGTATTAAATGGGCTGAACCGGCTGCCTCGTCAAATCCAAACCTTCAAACTTTCATAAAAAATTTTATATCATCAGTGACGACAAAATCTGATCCATTCTTCCATGAACTCAGACCTGACAATAGACTAGATCGGCAGACAATTGTGATCAAAGTTTTGAGTCATTTATTTATACCCAAAACCAACTTTATTGGTAGAAAATAAAAAAATGCAGTAACAAAATTGGTGAGGATTTGGAGCTTCCACAGTATTTGTTATCCACATCAAGTCATCAGGTTTCCCAAGTTAAAATGCGACTCACCAAGATCTTAGGCGATCTGATTCCTCTCAAGATGGAATGGACATTTGTGTGATGTGAGCATGTGAGTGAAGGGCATGAGCCATGTTGTTTGAGATTTATTTGGTGCAAGAAATATTTAGTGCACACTTTGATATGCCCTAAGTATGGCACACTCACTAGGGGTGTGTCATTTGTCCTCTGGACATTATAATATCTCCCCCATCCAATTTTTTTAAACCTCAAGGATAAATGGCACACTCCTAGTCGGTGTGCCCAAATTCGTGCACAGTATTTCTCAAATTTTACATGAACCAGTCACGGTGAACCGGGTTTTTACTACCAAAACCATGCGGTTTTGGTTTCTCAGCACTCCTGGCGGACGTTGTAGGCCACCGCCTGCGCCCAGAACCGGAGCTGCTCCTTCACGTATGCCGCCGACCCACCGCCGACCCAGTCCAGCGCCGGCGGCTCCGACCTCTCCACCAGCCACGCCTCGGGGAGGTACGGCCTCCGCACTACCTTCGTCCCCTCCAGCTCCCCGCCGCGGAGGCCCAGCATCACCTCCAGCATGCCCGGGGTCACTGACCCATCGTCGAGCACGAAGCCCAGGTCCCTGAGACACTGCACCTCCTCTGTCCCCAGGTCGCCGAAGCTCCTCCACTTCTTGACCTGGAACGCCTGCCGGCCGCTCTGTTTGGTGATGGCGCGGTGATGGCCGTCCACGTGCCTGATGATGCTCTCCACCTTCGCGTCCCGCGGCGACCGGTGCCTGCCTGCGCTCTGGTTTCGCCAAGCTTGCTCGCGCTAGAAGAACACCGGAAGACAACTACCCAGATCCTAGAAAAACTTGATTTGCAGACCATGGAGATGCAAGGGAATACCACGGAGGAGGAGGAGAGGTGCTGCCGGCTGCTGCCTGGCCAGAGCAGAAGAACGCCCTCCAGATTGCTATACGAATGCCGCAGCTTGCCGCCGCCCGACCTGAGGGGGCACGCGCACTCCTGTGCCGGCTTCTCCCCGCCCACGCGAGGGGGTGGCAACGATGGCGCCCTGAGCAAACTGCGCCGAAGCGGGGTCTTGCCGCCCACTTGCGGTGCTTCCCCGGCGCGAAGCTCCTCGCAGCATCAGCAGCGGCCGCCTCCTTCTCCGTCGCTCCCGAGCAAGACGGGACCCCGCCGCCATTGCCACCAGCTGCCAGAGACCTCGCAAGGACCCCCAGGCGAGTACCAGTACTCGTCCAAGAGCTCCACGGCAGCACTGGCAGAAGCAGCAAGGTAGAGGGGGAGGAGGAGGAAGAAGAGGAGCAGCCGAGCGGTTCCCCTCCAGACGACATCTCCTCAAAAGCTTGCTGTGGCTGTGGGGGCAGAGCAACGCGACGAAGAAACGGAGTAGCTGGAGGGCCAAGGGGCATCTCCGCCGGCGCTGGGCTCGCAGTACCTTGGCTGGCGGGGGTTGGCCAGCACAGCAGCAGGAGAAGCCAACGGGTTTGGAAGGAATGGGCAAGAGGGCCTCCGCCGGGTTCCCCGAACAATTAAAAAAAACGTTTTTTAATCTATACCTCTTTTAAAAGATTAATGACTTAATTTTTTCTTAAATTTATATTTGCAGGTGCACTTCTTCTTCTATGGATACAAAGTATGAAGTAGGGAGTAGACCACCCACTGGAAACCTGTTCCCGTGGAGGTCCATTTACAGAACCAAAAAGAGGAAAAAAAAAAAGGATCCAACAAGATAGAAGTTTGGAATCCATGAGTACCCCTTGTTAGTACAAATTCTTAGTATCTAATGACCGAACAATGTGATACACCAGAGGCTTTTCGCTACCTAGAAAAATTCGTATCATTAGAATAATCAGAAGATTCTCTCACTACGTACCCAGATGAAACCTTCGTAAAAAAACAGGAGGAGACAAATGTGCAAGCCAGCGTTTGTGGTGTCCCTTTCCATTCCCACCTCCATTTGCAGCCACTCCCATCAAGGCCATGCAACCCTCTTTTCCCAAAAGACCTTAGAAAAACAATTCCAACACAAACACAAGTTGAGATATAAATATCTCATATGACCTTATATGGCTCTCTGTCTCTATTTTCATCCTGTTACTGGGAATCATGATAGGTGCACTAGTAATTGTGCGGATCATTAGTTTAACTAAATCATTAAAGAAAGTAGATTCCCAGTCGAGTAAGTTCTAACCCGCCGAAAGAATCTGGACAGCCCATTCCTGTCTTGGGCAAAACAGATCTACTAATTCTTTCTTGCAAAGAACCCATTTCTGCAAGGGTTCTGGAACTCGATGTGATTGGTACTACAAAGACCAAGCTCAAGCATGGGTCTAGACTCTGGAGAGCTGGTGGCCCAAGCTTCACAATTTTGAACTGCTCTGCAAGGAATCCCATTAGCAGAAAGTAAGAAGATGAAAGCTGTAAAGAAAGATGAATGATCAAGTATTCAACTCTTTGCCCCCCCAAAACAGGTATTCACCTATAACAAAGTAATATAGTTGCCTGATGAGGTAGCAATGGCTACTGTGGGGCTTGTGACGCCCTTCATCCCTGCAGAGCAGTGCATATCATTTAATTCTCTTCAGAGGAAAGGAGAGGGAAAGGTTCATCAGAAGGCAGGGTTTCTAGGTGTTTCAATCTCAGCAGGGAAAGGGTGGAAAAAAAGGAGAGATGGATTGTTCCCCAGTAGGAGATCTACAGCTATTGCTAGATGGTAACTTCTACATACCCAAATTGTGTTCTTGCATGTTTCAGTACAGCTTCTAGGTGGAAGTGTTTCTGGACTTCTATAACTCTCAATCCAATCATCTTATAACTCTCAATCCAATCATCTTAAGGAGACGACTGGATTTGTACCGAGACCGGTTCTGTAGCTTTCCCAAAGTTTACATAGAACTTTTAGGTGAGAACTACTGAAACTAGCAGAAAAAGAAGAGACAGCTGGAGAGAAGTTCATCGGTATGGTACTCCAAAGTTGGTGAATCACACACCCATCAAATTCCATGTTACAAGTGGAAGTGGAAGGTTAAGAAAGGGATAACTAAAGGGAGATCATGGCCGTTTGATCTTGACTTTGAACGGTCTGATCTTTTTGAGAGGTCAAAACTTTAGTTTACCATGACAGCTTAAAGAATTTGACACACTATTTTTTTTCAAGTAAAGATCCCTTAAAAGGGACAAGTTGAAGTCCTCAGAACTTCATTGTTCACCACAAAAACACACACTCCTACCTAGCTGTCTCACTGGTTTCCACTTCACACAGGCATTTCACTACCATGGCAAGTCTACATCAAAGCATGGCTGAAATGTATCAACAGTTAATCCTCTATCATGACTAGATAGAGGAAAATGTTAGAGAAAGGATCAAGGAAAATCAATTGGTCCTCTATCATGACTAGATCAATTGTATTGACACTCCTTAGATTTATTCTTTTTTTCCATTTTTGGTTTGGTAGCACTTTTACAGTTTTCTTTTTGTTTAGGTTGAACCAAATGGATGTCACTGGTTGCAACCTGACCTGTAACAGCACATTATGACATGGAATTCATATGGCAAGGAAACTACAATTGAACTAATTGAAGTCAATTGCTTCTTAAACTGGAGATCTCATTGCCCTGACAGTGCAATTCCCAGTTTTCTAAAAATTCTGTTATTCTTCCTTGAGGTGTCATGCAAATAAATTTGATCCTCCAAAATTGGCTTACTGCATTAATATCAGGCAATTTTCAAAGCCATACATTAGTAATATTAACAGTGGGTATTTGTCATGTCTATGGCATTACATTTGATTCAGCATCATGTAAATGGAGATTGAACTAAAATGACATCCTGGGTGTATATAATGGAATAATAAAGTACTCTTGTGTGAAACTAAAGACTGCACTCCTCGTGATGCATGGTTTTATCAATGTTTGAATTCATGCAAATACACATGAAGAGGAGACAAAAGGCTGATGTAGCTGGCGACCAAGTTTCTAGGTCTTGGATTAAGTAATAAAATCCAAAACCAGAGATTCAGGTCTTATTGTTTTATGAAATCCCCATAATTTTAGCATTAGTACAGTTTAAATGACTCCCAAGGAAGCAGGCGAATTTGTGGTGCTGTTGGCTTTTTACAGGCGCCCAAAGTTCCTTTCTTGTTAAGACAACATTGAGACAGATGCCAAGATTTGCAAGTATGCATTGAAACAAATGTCTGCTTGTCTCCATAAAGTTGGAAGTATCAAATGCTTAGAGATCAAAAGAGAAAATGTGATGCAGACACCGAGTTGAGAGGGGGTGGTATCACAAGCCATTAATCATCCTCTTCATCTCAGCAGACCTCCTTGGATCAGGCTCAGAAATTGCCCTCTCTGTCAAGACATGCTTTATTCGGCACATTGACTTTCTCACCTGGATTTCATTGAGAATGCATTGTCGTCAGTAAAAGGAGATATCAGCACATCAATTTTGTCAATTCAAACATAAACCTCCAACCCAGGTAGGTAAACAATGAAAACCTCTTCATCCTAGAGGGAAAAAAGTTAGAGATACATTCAACTGCTGTTCTCTTCAGTTTTCAGCACTTTTGCTCTCTTAAGTTCTACCCTACCAGGTAGAAGGTGTTTCTACGACTTAGATTTTCCAGTTGTCACATAGATATTGATGGACGACACTCTCTGGACAACCATGCGCATAGAGGGGTGTTTCTCAGGAAGCATTGGCCCAAAAACTGCTAGAAACATGTAAACAAAGCTTTGGCCTACTCCCCCAAGAGTTTTCCTAAATGCCAAAGTTAATTTTGAGATCTCAAAGAAAACAACAAAAGTTATGTCACAGTAAATATCATGTTTCCTTCCCATGAAATAGATCTGAATGTTTCAACCGTGTAAATAAAACTAAGGCCTCTGAATGGTTAATTTCCGGAAGGAGTCAAGAACATAAATGTTGGCATAGTAGACTAACCTTAGGAATGCGTTCTGGATTAGGAAAACGGAGGTTTTGCGCATTGAGCATTTGTCGCTGAGTCATGAGCATGTTCTTTTCTTTCAAAAGTACATACCATAGCTTCTGAAGGTCATCCCAGGATTTAAGACGCAATTCTGATGCTTTCCAGCCACGTCCTGGAAATAAAAAAGGCTCCAACAGTTTTATAAGGAGATTTCTGTGGGAAAATTGCTATGAAAGAGAACCATGCTTTAAAAAAAATAAAAGTTGCATACCTAGGCATAGGTAAAGACTGGATTACCAGCCAGACAAACAGAGAAAAATGATACAGTAACAATATGCATGCAAAAAAAAAAAGAAATTTCTCTTGAGACATCATGGGGATGGGGAGAGTATTGACGTGTTAAGTAGCAGACAAAGAAACAGGAAGGTGCCACACTAGTATATCTTCAATCTTTGAAGGTAGAAGACAGACACTTAAAACAGAGTGTAATAGCTCCATAAATCAAGAATACGAAGATTGCATTAATGTTAGAAAATGTCCTTCATTTAAAAGTAATTGGTACTTGTTGCCCGGTGGTACCACATATTTCTGAAAAAATCGCAAACCACTTTTACAAAATTTGTCCATGGATTCCCCAAAGAGGATAAACACTAGATAATGAATAAAGGAACAAATATGGCCTATGACATATGAGAAAGTGGGAAATAATCCTCCTCAACATGAGAAAAGGTGTTAATTGTCTCCACACTAGAAGATTTGCCGCTAGTCATAATCCTCAATTTTGAGATTAAGTACTTTTCAAACACCATAATCCCTATATGGACATTCCTCACATCTCTCTGAAGTCCAGGGAAAGCTCGGTGGCCTATATATTTCCTAACGGCGGAGGAAACTAGATCTAACATATTGTAGCTACTGATGCACATTACACAAAGAAAAACCCTTAGCTCATTAGGTGAAGAATGCCAACCTGCTCGTCATGGTCTCCCTAGATCCCATCTCCTTCACCAGGTAAAATCCTTCCACAGTCCCACCAGTTTACTAACCTCCTCATCCCCACTCACAAGAATAGCACAACCCGAAGGAGGAAACCAACACTGAAGAAGCACCGAAGTCTAAGAAAGCACTTCCATGTTCCATATGACTCGGAATAAACCAGGAAACATACATTTAGCAGATGGAATGGCATCAAAGAACTACTGGGATCAAGATTTCAATTTTAATGCACATTTTCAACCTGCGCCTCTGTCCATTACATAGAGAATGTGCAAGAGAGAGATCGAGAAGAAGAAGAAACAAGTACCATAGACGACTGGCGTCTCGTCGTCGGGTTTCCTGTCCAGCTCGAAGAACTCTTCGAGGGGGTTGGTCGCCATCCGGGCGGTGGCCGCCGCCACCGCCGCTGCGGAAGAGGATTCCAACTTGGCCGCCGCGGCCAAGAGCGTCCTTCCAAGCAACCTTGACAGGAACATCGCGATCCACTTCTGGCGTGCACCCTCGAGCAGCTGTTCCACCTGCTCTAGGGTTTTGCAGCTGCAGACCTGTAGGATAAACCCAGGTCTCGTTTTCTTCAAAAGGAAATACTTAAAAACTCACACGAAATAGATATTCGTCCGAAATGTTCTGGCAGCGAAGTCGTACGTTCTCAAGTTCAAATGTTTAGATCACACTGGCCATTACTCACTAGTAGAAATTTAACTTTAAAAGACGAAATTGTTCTGCCTTTTATACTCTAAAATTCTGCCTTTTAAACCCAAATAAGGCAGAAAAATTTCCGCCTTCTATGCAACTGCCCTAAAAGACAATAGAAGGCAGATTTTAGTTTATAAGGTGGAAACTATAAAAGGCAGTTTTTGTCATTAATAAACGGTGGTTTTTTTCGCCTGATAAAATCCTCTTAGAAGGCACTTTCATAGGAGGCATCTAGTATATAGCAGAAATATATATATATAGCAGAAATATGCATATAGTAAAGAGTAGAAACATGCATTTTATGTAATTGATAGAGGATGGTAAAATATGTGTATGTGTGAGGGAGACAGGAAAAGCAGTAATACATACTACTATGTGTATGTGTGATCACAAGCATAGGAGGCATCAAGTAGATGGCAAGGTGATTGAATGAGACAAACAGGCAACCACAAGTGCACTGGTTCGGCACTTAAATGTAGCCAACTTCACAGGTTTGGAACAGTACTACTATAAGCCTCCAGCTGATCATTCCACTTTAGCCTACTAGCTACGAAACTACTGTTTGTGGGGGCGGTCATGGGCAGATAGATCTACCTTTGGGGCTGCCATGTCCCCCCACTGCTGAAGCCATCAAAATATTCCAATTCCATTCCTCCCCGTTTACATAAACATACATATGTAGATCAGCAAGAATAGATGCCAGTGTAGTGTTGTCTCCTTCACTTGCCGAGAGTTGAGCATTGGGTATGGATAAACATAAGAGAGGGGCTTTTTGCCTACCCACATGGGAGTTGTGGATGGAGCACAACCTACATGTATATGCGAGTGTACAATTTTTTTTTTTTCTGAGCATACATAAGCATGTCCAATGTATGAATCATACAATCTGCAAGGGCCAACCTTTCCAAGATAATCTCAGATTTGGAAAAAAGTTGTGCAAGCACCAAAAGGATGTGATTTGTAGAACTCACATAAATCACAGGGGAACTATGTTACCGACATAAAGCAGAACTCACATAAATCACAGGGGAACTATGTAAAAACGGCAGGAGGAGGCATGGACAGGCGAACTCTCTCCTCTTACAAACCGGTGAAATCTCCCCCAGCCCCTCCCCTTATGCTGCTGTGACCACTCCACAATGTGCGACCGAAGACCCCACATACGGCATGCACAAAGACAGAGAAAGATAGAGAACAAGAGTTTACCTGTAGGAGATCACTTTGCCCTCGTCTTCGCCTCCGATCGCCGTTGACAGAGATGGCAGAAGCCTCGGCGACGACAACACTCTTCCTCAGCGGCGGCGAGGGCACTGCGGAAGCAAGGTGCTTCGGCGGAGGCGGAGGAGGCACGCGCTGCTGGTGGCGACGGCGAGGGCACCGCGGCTGCTTCGGCGGAGGCAGGCGCTGCTGGTGGCGACGGCGAGGGCACCCCGCGTGGCTGCTTCGGCGGAGGCAGGCGATTCTGGTGGCGACGGCGAGGACACCCGCGTGGCCGAAGCAGGCAAGCGCAGCTGGTGGCGACGGCGAGGGCACCGTGCGTGGTCGCTTTGGCGGAGGGACGCACAGATGGTAGCGACGGCGACGACAAGGTGCTTCGTCCGGCGATGGAGATGGACACCACAACCAGCAGCTAGGGCTTGGAATCCATCGGGATTTTGGGGGGGGGGGGGGGTTTGAGGGGGGCGGATTTTTAGACACCTAAAAAAAGCACAATATAAAAGTGACATCTCTTTTTTAACCCCATTAAGGTAGAAGTTTTAATTTTACTTTTAATATTTAATAGATAAAGAGTTCACAAGGCAAACATAAATATTTGTCTTCTAATTTTTTCATACTAAGACAGTTTTATTTCTGTCTTCTATTTTTTACCTTACATGTCTCTTTTTCTACTAGTGATTTTTTGTGTCTAGAGGCGGACACAAGATGAAACATAAGGGGGGTCGAATGAAGAAAATATTAAAAATAAATAAAATATAAGGGGGTCAATTTAATTTTATTTTAAAAAACTTAATACAAAAAATAAAAATAAAAAAAAAAGAGCCAAAAGGGGGGGGGGGGGGGGGGGCATGGCCACCATTAACGTGCGTCCACCCCTGTTCGTGTCACTGATATGTGCAAACAAAACAATCCGAACAATATGAGACATCTGAAAGAAGGACACAGAGAAAACTACACTTTTTTTTTTTGGACAAAGAAAGATGGAAACTTCATTAACACAAGAACCAGTACATCCAGTACATCCGGTGAAAGAACCCTTCAAGTGTTGACAGAGAACCATGCTTAGCTCCATACCAAGAGCAACCAACTAGAGCAGACAGGGCATGGCAGCGGCCATGATAGGCAGATGGACCAGAGGTCCTTACACAGCAGGTAAACCCCAAATACTGAAAGAGAAACACCGTCGCACATAGCGTCGTGAGCAGGCAAAGATCATCGCCGGAGGCTTCACGGCGGGGTGAACCGCTTCCTCGTACCCTAATACCGAGGGAGAGCTCGACGGGGGGTTGAACGGAGACATCAACCGAGACATAGAGCAGGGCGGTGGAGATCAAGGCGCGCCACAGTAACACCGCCGGAGTTGCATATTGGGACTTGAAGCAGATGACGATTCCATCGGAGATCGACGAACGCGAACCACCTTAGGAGGAGCAGGGAGACAAACAAAACAAACCCAAACAAACGACCTACCAAGAAGCCGCAGCCGGACCTCCAGTCGAACCACCGGGTTGACTGGAACGGATCCTCCGACGAAGGGGGGAGCCCTAAATCGCCGGAGACAAAACCTCCTTCGACGAAGGAGACAACAAAATGAGCCACCAGAGAGGAGGCTGAGAGGCATCACATCCGGGGATGGAGGAGGGCTCATCCGCTGGGGACGAAGGCAGAGCCGGAGGGGGGCGGGGGCGAAAGCCTCCACCCCTCCGGAAGAAGCCTTCGGTGCTGAGAACCAGCAGACGACGGAGCCGGAGGAATCGCCCTCCACTACACACATGCTTGTTGTATCAAGATTTCCTGGAGCAGCTGCTTTTGATTTCTCAGCGCTGGGCAAGGCTTCTTGTCCTCATATTTTGAAAACAAGGGCACCACCGATGACACATCAATGTACACTTTGGGTTAATTTCATGGTCTCATTAGTTGTTTTGGATACTCACAAAATCACGTGTTGAGATTTATAGATTCAAAGTCATAAATAATATGAATTTCAACTTAGAAACAGATACGGGACTAAATATCCAAATTCTAACACTATTTTTCGGTCAAAATGAGTCGTCAAAGTTAATTAGGTGGAGGTCAAAAAGAATGAAGTTGAGTAGAACTGTTCAACGGTCCGGTTCGGTCTGAGTTGTCAAAAAAATTGGCTAACTCAAACCGAATTGATTAAGGTGTCAAATCGAATCAAATTTTTTTTTATTCGGTTGAGTTTAAATTGATTTTTTATTTAATTAAATAAGATTTAAAATATTAATATTTATATATTAAAAATAAGAATAAAATTGAAAATATGTATAGTTATATATAAATTTAGTCATAATATTTTTTTAATATATATATATATTATACTAATTATTATTATTATTATATTAAAATTCAATTTATTCGATTTAAACAATTCGATTAGATTTCATAATATGCGAAATCGAATTGAATCGAACTTCAATTCAAATCGAACCGATTAATTCGGTTTAGTCAAATTCAATTCTTCAATTAGAACCGAAATTTAAACACCTCTAGATTTGAGTCTAAATTCATACTTTGATATCATATTAAAATCACAAAATTACAGTGCTAAGATTCACAAGTGCAAGATCATAACAAAAATTACAACCTAAAAATCAATATAAAACTAAATACCTGAGAAGACATGACCTCCGAATAGGGATGTCAATGGGTGGGTTTGGGCTGGCCCAATTTAAATTCAGTTCAGTCCAATACTAAAATAACCCAACTCAAATCCAATCTAAATTTAATAGATCAAAATAAAAAAAACACATGCTAGTCCATTGGGGCCCGTTTCAGCCCATCAAACCAATATGTAGATAAATTCACTATTTTAATTTAAGTATGTTTTAATTTAGAGGGAATTGTTGGTGTGGTGGTGACTGATTTCTTTATTTAAGCATATTTTTAATACATGTGTAGGTATGATGGTTATTGATGTCTCTTAGCTCAATGAGCTAACCTGAGTCCAACTCATCAAGTGATGGGTTTGACAAACGAACTTCAAAAGAGATTCATGAGCCATCATATTTTAATCTAAATTGAGTCTGGAGTGTGGACTGTCCATTAAACTTTAAATTAACTCAATCCATTGACACCTTTACCTCCGAAGACGTTAACAATGAGGTCGGTTTACCTCCGAAGAAGTACGTGACCTGACCTCACCAAATCTTACCCACATTCCGACAGCTACTAGCTCAAGATAAACTTGAACGGGAAAGAAATTTCTTCCACGTTTAGATTATGATTCAGATACACATTAATTACATATAGCACAAGCCCGCTGTGTATATCCTTAACCTCATATGAATCTACCGCCCCCTGTCCAAAAAAAAAAATTAAATACTTTTTTTCCAGATCAAAGAATGGTTCAACGATTCTAATTATCAGATTTATACGATGAGCATCAGATAAGACGATTGGGATATGTGATTATTTAATTTTATAAATATTATAAGATGGTGATTTGTCTTCTTAATTAGCCTAATCCAATCTCCTTATTAATTTATACGCATGTTCCTTTCTTATGACGGTCCTTGGATAAGCCAAGGCAATCATATATTAATTTTAGGAAATCAGTTTAGTAACATTTTTTCGACAACTTTTAACACATCAATCAAAACACACACTACTATAACCTCTCTTTTAAGAAGTATTTATTATATTATTTCTGACAAGTGATACTATGACACAATATTTTTATTAGTTTGTGTCAAATTTGGTGAAAAAAAAATATGCTACTAAACCTTAATTTTATAACAAATTAAAGGTCGTCTATGGTAAGGTTAGATCTGAGCCAGAACGCAAGAGAATGCGTGCATCCCTTGCGAATGACGAAGTAACTTATTGCATCACGGGGATCATATAAAATTAATGATCATGTCCTTCCTTGTAGCAGAAGCTGTTCTTTGATTATAATATATAGTGAGCAAATTATCTTGGGACAGAGATTGATAAAAATAATTAAGTAATATCATCGATATAGGGACTACAGTTTTATTAATCTCTATCTATATATGTTGGAGGTTGGAATATTAGGTGCATGGTGTTCTAGGGAAGGGAAGTGTTTTCTTCAATTGTTGGGCCCCTTGTACCATCTACTCTTATATGTTAATTATTTCTTAAATCTAAACAGATGTTCCTTCCTAGCTCGGTCAATAGGTGATGATAACACT
Organism: Colocasia esculenta; assembly: GCA_014218235.1. Taxonomy (NCBI): domain Eukaryota; kingdom Viridiplantae; phylum Streptophyta; class Magnoliopsida; order Alismatales; family Araceae; genus Colocasia; species Colocasia esculenta. Next base: position 211,306,924 of record CM024753.1, read on the forward strand.
CACAACTCTTTTTTTAAAAAGTAAAGGTTGCTACTTATCCTACGCAACAATCCAATTATAAAAGAGAAAGACTTAGTATATTTTTTATTACATTTTAAATGTAATATGTCTATGTAATAATTCATGTGATATCTAATAATTGAGTTGTCACTTTATCACTCTCCATATAAAAAGTGCCACATAAATTTTTACCTAGTCATATTATATTTAAAATGTAATATAAAAATACATTAAAATTTTCTCATTATAAAACCATTCTACATATTTGTGCGTCAAGTCAGACAATACGATATTAATTGTTACCATAGCTAGCCCACATCGGTCTTATCACATCTTTGTTAATAACTATTATCAAAGTTTATTTAATCACTATTATTTACACCAACTACCTATGGCATATGCATTTTAATTAATTGTTGCTGGAGTACTTAATAAGAGTTGCTTGCTTGCTCCAGCAAAGAAAAGAACTCCGAATAATTAATTAAAGACCTATAAGAAACACTCCGAATAAATTGATTTAATTAAACTGTCCTTCCCAAATCAGCATTAATCCTCGATGCTGGGGGGAGGTTAATTTAATTATGAGCACTTTCAAAGGCTTTACCAATTTGAAACACTGTTGGATAAACTTAATTTCCCTTCGTTGGAGGGCACAAACTCTGACTTCGGCTAGCAGAGATGCCAGAGACATCTGCGTACGAGAGGATTAATAGCCTAATGGGTGCAATTTTAATTTCTTAAGATTCTGTCCCAATTTATCTTGTTCTTGTGGTGCTGAGCTTGTGATGGAGACACACGCAGAGGAGGCGCGCGTTTCTTTAGAAGAAGATGTCGTAATAATTAACACTTAATATCACAAAGTTTCACAATCTTTAACTTACTAATTATTCGATCGTGCTAGCCAGCATGTCTCATGCATGCATCCAGACGACAGCACATATCCACATATGACGAGCATCCAGCATCAAGCTTAATTTGCGGAGGCACCAGTTCATAACTCCGGATCCCTTCTTGGAGATCCGGATACCGGGTATGATGACATATATAGGAGATGATGTATTGGAGCGATTAATTATTAATAAACTGAGAGAGACATTTAACTCTGAAAAAGCTACAAATTAAAGTGGTTTAATGAATTCCTAATTAAACCAGTCTCTTCCAAGATGACAAAAAGAGTACAATTATTGTGTATCCTTTGGTTGATCTATACATCGATCTATAGTCCAGATTCGAACTCTTTATAATGTAACCACAAATAAGTTAACAAGAGTTATACTTTGACAAAAAAATAAGTTAATCCTTAATAATCTCAGATAAGTTTTAACAAAAGGTTCATCCCGTGGTAGGTTAATAGGGGTTTACAGTCCTTGAACCCACTTAACAGACGGACAGACTATCTGAGTATCAAAATGATTTTAACTTTATCAAAGCTGTTAAATGTCCCTAATTACTCTTATCAACTAGGCCCTAACAAAATACATGGCAATCGTACCACTTGATCCAATATTTAAAATATTATATCACAGTTAGGTGAGATATAACTTACGGAAAAATATTTAATGCACATCAAAGATGTGCATTAAATACGGCACATCCATTAGCCTTGTGTAACATAGAAAGGAACCTTTTAATATACTCTCGTCATCCCATTTTTTTAAAGGGGCCTTCTTTTTGCGTAAGACATAATTCTAATAGATATGTCATATTTAATATACATCAAAATATATATTAAATATTTTTCAAATTTATATAGTAAACCATAATGTTCTCTCTCTCTCTCTCTCTCTCTCTCTCTCTTTAAAATTACGTGACTGCCAAACCAACCGTCCAATTCAGTCCTCAAGTATATCAATGCTTCCCTCTTGCACGAGAGATCGCCTATATAAAGGAGGATCCAGTACTCCTGCCATCTTCCACCATCGTATGTGCTTCGTTGGGTTCTGTACTCGTGAGAGCACTTGATCTCAGTCACATAAAAGGCTTCTGTCCTCGTCTTCCTCCCATTAAAGAAGAAGAACATGTCTTCCTGCGGTGGCAACTGCGATTGCGGCTCCGGCTGCAAGTGCGGCAGCGGGTATGTACCAACACCTCTGATCAGCTTCATCGATCTCTTCTTTACATGATGTTCTTTCTTCCTCTCATCCTACATGCATGTTATATGTTGAACTCTACCTGTTGATAGGTGGATTCTTGTTTTCAAGTGTCTGAAAGTTTCATATGTGTTTCAAAGTTTTCTGACCATCACCTTCAGTACTCCTCTTATCATATTAATCACGTTAGTTACTTTTCTTTTAGTTTGCTCGTATCTTCTCTTGTTGTACCGGGCTCTGATCTTTGACATCTATTTAGCAGAACATGTGACCCTTTCTTATAGTCTGAGGTAAGCTGCAAAATATCACAGCGAGAGTTTTTAGACTCCTGGAGCAGTACCTGCATCTTTCTATGTTGTAGTACTACCCGTTCATGTATATGTAACTTCTCAACCTCTTACTACTACTTGTGTTATCTCCTCTTATAGATGCGGATGCAACATGTTCCCTGACATGGCCTCTGGTGAATCCTTCACCACGACTGACACCATGGTCCTTGGGTTCGCACCTGAGAAAGGGTATGCTAGCTGTACTCTTTAGCTCCTCTCCCCGGGCCTACTGCTCCCTGCAACTTTTCGTCCCTAATCTTATATATCAGAATCACATCTGTTCGCTGCCTTCTCTTGTATGGACTGTGCAGAACCTTCGGGGGATTCGAAATGGCTGCTGGCTCCGAGAATGGCTGCAAGTGCGGTTCCAACTGCAACTGCGGCTCCTGCAACTGCTAATTATGATACACGTACGGGATGCTTAAAGCCTGTTCCTGAATGCCGTACGCAGTGTGGTCGTCTAAGCTTTAAGATTTGAATGAATAACTAGCTAGCCAGAAGTAACTGGCGCAGCTTTATACTTCATGTCCCAGTCCTCCGAGTTGGTCTTGCTTTGTGGGTTGTCATATGGGTCTCGGTGTCCTGTCTATGTTGTTGTGTGCTTGCACTAGAATTGAAATAAAAAAGTGTTCCTTGGTAATTAGTTGGATTGTCTCGACTCTTGAGACATATCATGGTTGAGTGTGGGAGAAGCATATTTGCAGCTAGCTGAAAGACTTTTCTGCCATGCACTGTGATGTGCTGTGTGTGTCTGTAAAGTTTGAACAAAAGCTGCGCATGGCGGCCGGATTTGTGAGGGGAGCCCTGCTTAATGCCCTCCTCGGCTTGCTAGATCTTCATGTGTGTTGCTATATATGGGTTTGTGTTCTTGTCTGTGTGGGTTACCATCCCTGTTAATTTGTATTTGTGATTATGTGACGAAGTGTCGTTTCTTAATATCATATCCAGTAAGTTTGTTTGAGGTGCTTAATTAGTTGTCTCTTCTGCCAAAAAGAAAGGGGAAAAAAATGGGTTGTGTCATACAAGTAAGATCAAAAGCCTGCTGAAAGGGTGATTCTCATGCTATTCCCGTAAGTTTATTAAGTTGTCTGAATTCTTTCTGAAAGAGTCAGTATTATGCACCACGAGCTTCAACCTCAAAGTTGAAAACGAGATCTAATCTGTAATCAACAGCTAGCCATGATTTCTGGGCATTGTCGATCTGCAGGATTAAGGCACTGAGTCAGGATGCTCTGAATGTTATGAGCGCGCGGCAAGTGTACATAATCGCGTCTGAATGAACATGTTACGATGGAAAGACTCAGCGTTCATATATAAGAAGTCTTTGGTGGCAGAGCTTTTATTTGGAAGCTCTGAACTGATCTAAAGGCAATGCAGTTGAAGATGGAGATTAATAATTAGTTGCGCTGGGTGGACAAAAAGTTTAAACAGTCTGCACTTGGGCCATCGTGTCTGAAAGCTCTGCAAAATATATCGCATGGGAGGGGGGTTACGTCCAACTGAAGCCACTAGAATTAATTAGTAGAATCACAAGTTTCTATAAACATCATCTCCTTCCATGTCCCAGTCATATGTATCTTAGAATAAGAGATGTCATTGTATAACTTTCCACTTGGTTATCAGAATTGCTTATAAGATTCCAATTCGGAATCGACACTCAGAGGTGTCTGTCGCCCCTTATTACTACAGGCGATAGGACGTCATTTAGAGTCGAAAAACTTTCATTTTGCACTCCAAAATTACGATTCCAGCCGACGATCGCGCCGTTTCCAAGGTTTTCAAGCCGTAATGTCTTCCTCGATCATACGAATCTCTGACGGAGCAATCACATGGAGTAGGCATGTCACGAGGATTGAAAGTTGTGTTCAACTCAGCGCGAGAACTCCTCCCGAGGTCGTAGATATGGGTGTAAAAATAACGCCGATATAATCACTCATTCTGGATTATTTCCACCCCTTCAGCGAAAGAACTAGGCGTAACTTTCCGCCTAGATATCAGAATCGCTTATGTGACCACAATTCGGAATCGACACTCCGAGACGGTCGACATGACGCGGGTTTAGAAGAATTCCGTTCCGCGGCCGAAATTACACCGCGAAGCGTGTGTACTAGTACACTGATTGTCGTACCCCTTAAGTAAGACGCATATATTTATTCGCGCGGCGATTGGAACGGCCCGCGAGGCCCCAATTCAGAATCGACACTTCGACCCTGTCGGCACAAGGTCGGATTCAGAGATTTTAGGTCCATCGCCCAAATTCCTCTTTAAAAGCGGGGTCGCGGGCTGCCGATGCGATCGCATACGGACACCCCTACGCTCAAACGTGCATAACTTTTCGCTCGGTTATCAAAATGGGGCCTTGTGGGCAGTTTCGACCCCCGGGTGAATAAATATCCGTGTCCGACCGGAGGGTACGACAGTCGGTGTACTAGTACACACGCTCCGGGGGGGATTTTGGCCCTGGAACGGAATTCCGTGAAACCAGCGCCTTGTCGACCGTCTCGGAGTGCCGATTCCGCATTGTGGTCACATAAGTGATTCCGATGCCCGTGCGGGAAGTTATGCCCAATTATTTCGCTGAAGGGGTGGGAATAAACCGGAGGGGGTGACTATATCGGCGATGTTCGGGCACCCATACCCACTACCTGGGGAGGAGATCTCGTGTCAAGTTGAACATGACTACCGATCGTTGTGACTGGGCGACTCAGCGTGTGGGCTCCGCCAACGATTTGCGTAATAGAGGGAGTCGCTACTGCCAAAAAACCTTGGAATAGGGGAGATCGTCGGCTAGAATCGCAATTTCGGAGTGCGAAACGAAGGATTTTCGACCCCGAAACGACGTCTTATGGCCTGAGGCAATAAGAGAATGTCGAGCGCCTCTGAGTGCCGATTCCGAATTGGGGTCTTATAAGCGATTCCGATAATCGAGCGAAAAGTTATGTCTGTTTGAGCGAAGCGATGTCCGTATGCAATCGCATCGGCAGTCTGCCACTGCGCTCCCGGAGAGGAATTTGGGCGCCGGACCGGAAATCTTCGAATGTCACTATTTACCGACCGGGTCGAAGTGCCGATTCTGAATTGGGGCCTCGCGAGCGGTTCCGACCCCCGTGCGAATAAATATCCGCGTCCGACCTGAGGGTACAGCAGTCAGTGTACTAGTACACACACTCCGGGGGAAATTTTAGCCCCAAAATGGAATTCCGTGAAACCAGCGCCTTGTCGACCGTCTCGGAGTGCCGATTCCGCATTGTGGTCACATAAACGATTTTGATGCCCGTGCGGAAAGTTATGCCCAATTCTTTCGCTGAAGGGGTGGTTATAAACCGGAAGGGGGTGAGTATATCAGCGATGTTCAGGCACCCATATCCACGACCTGGGGAGGTGATCTCGCGTCGAGTTGAACACGACTTCTGATCGCAGTGATTGGGCGGCTCCGCGTGTGGGCTCCGCCAGCGATTCGCGTAATCGAGGGAGTCGCTACTGCCAAAAAACCTTGGAATATGGGAGATCGTCGTCCAGAATCGCAATTTTAGAGTGCGAAATGAAGGATTTTCGACCCCGAAACGACGTCTTATGGCCTGAGGCAATAAGGGGACGTCGAGCGCCTCTGAGTGACGATTCCGAATTGGGGTCTTATAAGCGATTCCGATAACTGAGCGAAAAGTTATGCCTGTTTGAGCGAAGCGGTGTCCGTATGCGATCGCATCGGCAGCCTGCGACCGCGCTTCCAGAGAGGAATTTGGCCGCCGGACCGGAAATCTCCGAATGCAATCATTTACCGACCGGGTCGAAGTGTCGATTCTGAATTGGGGCCTCGCGGGCGGTTCCGACCCCCAGGCAAATAAATATCCGCGTCCGACCGGAGGGTACGACAGTCGGTGTACTAGTACACACGCTCCGGGGGGAATTTTGGCCCCGGAATGGAATTCCGCGAAATCAGCGCCATGTCGACCGTCTCGGAGCGCCGATTCCGAATTGTGGTCACATAAGTGATTCCGATACCCGTGCGGAAAGTTATGCCCAATTCTTTCACTGAAGGGGTGTGAATAAATCGGAGGGGGTGACTATATCGGCGATGTTCGGGCACCCATATCCACGACGTGAGGAGGAGATCTCGCGTCAAGTTGAACACGACTTCCGATCGCTGTGACTGGGCGGCTCCGCGTGTGTGCTCCGCCAACGATTTGCATAATCGAGGGAGTCGCTACTGCCAAAAAACCTTGGAATAGGGCAGATCGTCGTCTAGAATCGCAATTTTGGAGTGCGAAACGAAGGATTTTCGACCCCGGAATGACGTCTTATGGCCTGGGGAAATAAGGAGGCGTCGAGCGCCTCTGAGTGACGATTCCGAATTGGGGTCTTATAAGCGATTCCGATAACCGAGCGAAAACTTATGCCTATTTGAGCGAAGCCGTGTCCGTATGCGATCGCAACGGCAGCCTGCGACCGCGCTCCCGGAGAGGAATTTGGGCGCCGGACCCGAAATCTCCGAATGCGACCATTTACCGACCGGGTCGAAGTGCCGATTCTGAATTGGGGCCGCACGGGCGGTTCCGAACCCCGGGCGAATAAATATCCGCGTCCGACCGGAGGGTACAGCAGTCGGTGTACTAGTACACACGCTCCGGGGGGGATTTTGGCCCCAGAACGGAATTCCGCGAAACCATCCCCTTGTCGACCGTCTCGGAGTGCCGATTCCGAATTGTAGTCATATAAGCGATTCCGATGCCCGTGCGGAAAGTTATGCCCAATTCTTTCACTGAAGGGGTGGTTATAAACCGGAGGGGGTGACTATATCGGCGATGTTCGGGCACCCATATCCACGACCTGGGGAGAATATCTCGCGTCGAGTTGAACACGACTTTCGATCGATGTGACTGGGTGGCTCCGCGTGTGGGATCCGCCAGCGATTCGCGTAATCGAGGGAGTCGCTACTGCCAAAAAACCTTGGAATAGGGGAGATCGTCGGCTAGAATCGTAATTTCGAAGTGCGAAACGAAGGATTCTCGACCCCGAAACGACATCTTTTGGCCTAAGGCAATAAGGGGGCCTCGAGTGCCTCTGAGTGCTGATTTAAAATTGGGGTCTTACAAGCGATTCTGATAACCGAACGAAAAGTTATGCGTGTTTGAGCGAAGCGGTGTCCGTATGCGATCGCATCGGCAGCCTGCGACCGCGCTCCCGGAGAGGAATTTGGGCGCCGGACCGGAAATCTCCGAATGCGACCATTTACCGACCGGGTCGAAGTGCCGATTCTACATTGGGTCCTTGCGGGCGGTTTCGACCCCCGGGCGAATAAATATCCACGTCCGACCGGAGGGTAGGACAGTCGGTGTACTAGTACCCACGCTCCGGGGGGAAATTTTGGCCTTGGAACAGAATTCTGTGAAACCAGCACCTTGTCGACCGTCTCGGAATGCCGATTCCGCATTGTGGTCACAAAAGCGATTCCGATACCCGTGCGGAAAGTTATGCCCAATTCTTTGGCTGAAGGGGTGGGAGTAAACTGGAGGGGTGACTATATCGGCGATGTTCGGGCACTCATATCCACGACCTGGGGAGGAGATCTCATGTCAAGTTGAACATGACTACCGATCGCTGTGACTGGGCAACTCCGCGTGTGGGCTCCGCCAGCGATTCGCGTAATCGAGGGAGTCGCTACTGCCAAAAAACCTTGGAATAGGGGAGATCGTCGGCTAGAATCGCAATTTCGGAGTGAGAAATGAAGGATTTTCGACCCCGAAACGACGTCTTATGGCCTGAGACAAAAAGGTGCGTCGAGCGCCTATGAGTGACGATTCCGAATTGGGGTCTTATAAGCGATTCTGATAACCGAGCAAAAAGTTATGCCTGTTTGAGCGACGCGGTGTCCGTCTGTGATCGCATCGGCAGCCTGCGACCGCGCTCCCAGAGAAGAATTTGGGCGTCGGACCGGAAATCTCCGAATCGACCATTTATCGACCGGGTTGAAGTGCCGATTCTGAATTGGGGCCTCGCGGGCGGTTCCGACCCCCGGGCGAATAAATATCCGCGTCCGACCGGAGGGTACGACAGTTGGTGTACTAGCACACACTCTCCAGGGGAAATTTTGGCCCCAGAACGGAATTCCGTGAAATCAGCGCCTTGTCGACCGTCTCGGACTGCCGATTCCGAATTGTGGTCACATAAGCGATTCCGATGCCCGTGCGGAAAGTTATGCCCAATTCTTTCGCTGAAGGGGTGTGAATAAACCGGAGGGGATGACTATATCGGCGATGTTCGGGCACCCATATCCACGACCTAGGGAGGAGATCTCGCGTCGAGTTGAACACGACTTCCGATCGCTGTGACTGGGCGGCTCCGCGTGTGGGCTCCGCCAGCGATTTGAGTAATCGAGGGAGTCGCTACTGCCAAAAAACCGTGGAATAGGGCAGATCGTCGTCTAGAATCACAATTTCAGAGTGCGAAACGAAGGATTTTCGACACCGAAACGACGACTTATGGCCTGAGGCAATAAGGGGGCGTCGAGCACCTCTAAGTGACGATTCCGAATTGGGGTCTTATAAGCGATTCCGATAACCGAGCGAAAAGTTATGCCTGTTTGAGCGAAGCAGTGTCTGAATGCGATCGCATCGGCAGCCAGCAGCCGCGCTCCCGTAGAGGAATTTGGGCGCCGGACCGGAAATCTCTGAATGCGACCATTTACCTACCGAGTCGAAGTGCCGATTCTGAATTGGGGCCTCGCGGGCGGTTTCGAACCCCGGGCGAATAAATATCCGCGTCCGACCAGAGGGTACGACATTCGGTGTGCTAGTACACACGCTCCGTGGGAATTTTGGCCTCAGAACAGAATTCCGCAAAATCAGCTCCTTGTCGACCGTCTCGGAGTGCCGATTCCGAATTATGGTAACGTAAGCGATTTCGATGCCCGTGCGGAAAGTTATGCTCAATTCTTTCGCTGAAGGGGTGGGAATAAACCGGAGGGGGTGACTATATCGGCGATGTTCGGGCACCCATATCCACGACATGGGGAGGAGATCTCGTGTCAAGTTGAACATGGCTGCCGATCGCTGTGACTGGGCGGCTCCGCGTGTGGGCTCCGCCAGCGATTCGCATAATCGAGGGAGTCGCTACTGCCAAAAAATCTTGGAATAGGGCAGATCGTCGTTTAGAATCGCAATTTCGGAGTGTGAAACGAAGGATTTTCGACCCCGAAATGACATCTTATAGCCTGAGGCAATAAGGGGCCATCGAGCGCCTCTAAGTGACGATTCTGAATTGGGGTCTTATAAGCGATTCCGATAACCGAGCGAAAAGTTATGCCTATTTGAGCGAAGCGTTGTCTGTATGCGATCGCATCGGCAGCCTGCGACCGCGCTCCCGGAGAGGAATTTGGGCGCCGGACCGGAAATCTCCGAATGCGACCATTTACCGACCGGGTCGAAGTGCCGTTTTTGAATTGGGGCCTCGCGTGCGGTTCCGACCCCCAGGCGAATAAATATCCGCGTCCGACCGGAGGGTACGACAGTCGGTGTACTAGTACACATGCTTCGGGGGGAATTTTGGCCCCGGAACGGAATTTCGTGAAATCAGCGTCTTGTCGACCGTCTCGGAGTGCCGATTTCGAATTGTGGTCACATAAGCGATTCCGATGCCCGTGCGGAAAGTTATGCCCAATTCTTTCGCTGAAGGGGTGGGAATAAACCGGAGGGGGTGACTATATCGGCGATGTTCGGACACCCATATCCACGACGTGGGGAGGAGATCTCGTGTCAAGTTGAACATGCTGCCGATCGCTGTGACTGGGCGGCTCCGCGTGTGGGCTCCGCCAGCGATTCGCATAATCGAGGGAGTCGCTACTGCCAAAAAAACCTTGGAATAGGGCAGATCGTCGTTTAGAATCGCAATTCGGAGTGTGAACGAAGAATTTTCGACCCCGAAATGACATCTTATAGCCTGAGGCAATAAGGGGCCATCGAGCGCCTCTAAGTGACGATTCTGAATTGGGGTCTTATAAGCGATTCCGATAACCGAGCGAAAAGTTATGCCTATTTGAGCGAAGCGTTGTCCGTATGCGATCGCATCGGCAGCCTGCGACCGCGCTCCGGAGAGGAATTTGGGCGCCGGACCGGAAATCTCCGAATGCGACCATTTACCGACGGGTCGAAGTGCCGTTTTTGAATTGGGGCCTCGCGTGCGGTTCCGACCCCCAGGCGAATAAATATCCGCGTCCGACCGGAGGGTACGACAGTCGGTGTACTAGTACACATGCTTCGGGGGGAATTTTGGCCCCGGAACGGAATTTCGTGAAATCAGCGTCTTGTCGACCGTCTCGGAGTGCCGATTCGAATTGTGGTCACATAAGCGATTCCGATGCCCGTGCGGAAGTTATGCCCAATTCTTTCGCTGAAGGGGTGTGAATAAACCGGAGGGGGTGACTATATCGGCGGTGTTCGGACACCCATATCCACGACGTGGGGAGGAGATCTCACATCGAGTAGAACACTACTTCCGATCGCTGTGATTGGGCGGCTCCGCGTGTGGGCTCCGCCAGCGATTCGCGTAATCTAGGGAGTCGCTACTGCCAAAAAACCTTGGAATATGGGAGATCGTCGGCTAGAATCGCAATTTTGGAGTGCAAAATGAAGAATTTTTGACCCCGAAACGACGTCTTATGGCCTGAGGCAATAGAGGGGCGTCGAGCGCCTCTGAGTGACGATTCCGAATTGGGGTCTTATAAGTGATTCCGATAACCGAGCGAAAAGTTATGCCTGTTTGAGCGAAGCGGTGTCCGTATGCGATCGCATCGGCAGCCTGTGACCGCGCTCCCAGAGAGGAATTTGGACACCAGACCGGAAATCTCCGAATGCGACCATTTACCAACCAGGTTGAAGGGCCGATTCTGAATTGAGGCCTCGCGGGAGGTTCCGACCCCCGGGTGAATAAATATCCACGTCCGACCGGAGGGTACGACAGTTGGTGTACTAGTGCACACGCTCCGGGGGAATTTTGGCCCCGGAACGGAATTCCGCGAAATCAGCGCCTTGTCGACCGTCTCGGAGTGCCGATTCCGAATTGTAGTCACATAAGCTATTCCGATGCCCGTGCGGAATGTTATGCCTAATTCTTTCGCTGAAGGGGTGTGAATAAACCGAAGGGGGTGACTATATCGGCGATGTTCGGGCACCCATATCCACGACCTGGGGAAGTGATCTCGCGTCGAGTTGAACACGACTTCTGATCGCTGTGACTGGGCGGCTCCGCGTGTGGGCTCCGCCGGCGATTCGCGTAATCTAGGGAGTCGCTATTGCCAAAAAACCTTGGAATATGGGAGATCATCGGCTAGAATCGTAATTTTGGAGTGCAAAATGAAGGATTTTTGACCGCGAAACGACGTCTTATGTCCTGAGCTAATAAAGGGGCGTCGAGCGCCTCTGAGTGACGATTCCGAATTGGGGTCTTATAAGCGATTCCGATAACCGAGCGAAAAGTTATGCCTATTTGAGCGAAGCGGTGTCCGTATGCGATCGCATAGGCAGCCTGCGACCGCGCTCCCGAAGAGGAATTTGGGTGCCGGACCGGAAATCTCCGAATGCGACCATTTACCGACCGGGTCGAAGTACCGATTCTGAATTGGGGCCTCGCGGGCGGTTCCGAACCCCGGGCGAATAAATATCCGCGTCCGACCAGAGGGTACGACATTCGGTGTACTAGTACACACGCTCTGGGGGGAATTTTGGCCCCGAAACAGATTTCCGCGAAACTAGCGCTTTGTCGACCATCTCGGAGTTTCGATTTCGAATTGTGGTCACATATGCGATTCTGATGCCCGTGCGGAAAGTTATGCCCAATTCTTTCGTTGAAGGGGTGGTTATAAACCGGAGGGGATGACTATATCGGCGATAATCAGGCACCCATATCCATGACTTGGGGAGGAGATCTCACGTCGAGTTGAACACGACTTCCGATCGCTGTGACTGGGCGGCTCCTCGTGTGGGCTCCGCCAAAGATTCGCGTAATCGAAGGAGTCGCTACTGCCAAAAAACCTTGGAATAGGGCAGATCGTCTTCTAGAATCGCAATTTCGGAGTGCGATATGAAGGATTTTCGACCCCGAAACTACGTCTTACGGCCTGAAGCAATAAGGGGGCGTCGAGCGCCTCTACGTGACGATTCCGAATTGGGGTCTTATAAGCGATTCCGATAACCGAGCGAAAAGTTATGCCTATTTGAGCGAAGCGGTATCTGTATGCGATCGCATCGGCAGCCTGCGACCGCGCTCCCGGAGAGGAATTTGGGCGCCGGACCGGAAATCTCCGAATGTGACCATTTACCGATCGGGTCGAATTGCCGTTTCTGAATTGGGGCCTCGTGTGCGGTTCCGACCCCCAGGCGAATAAATATCCGCGTCCGACCGGAGGGTACGACAGTCGGTGTACTAGTACACACGCTCCGGGGGGAAATCTCCGAATGCGACCATTTACCAACCGGGTTGAAGGGCCGATTCTGAATTGAGGCCTCGCTGGAGGTTCCGACCCCCGGGCGAATAAATATCCACGTCCGACCGGAGGGTACGACAGTTGGTGTACTAGTGCACACGCTCCGGGGGAATTTTGGCCCCGGAACGGAATTCCGCGAAATCAGCGCCTTGTCGACCGTCTCGGAGTGCCGATTCCGAATTGTGGTCACATAAGCGATTCCGATGCCCGTGCGGAAAGTTATGCCCAATTCTTTCGCTGAAGGGGTATGAATAAACCGGAGGGGGTGACTATATCGGCGATATTCGGGCACCCATATCCACGACATGGGGAGGAGATCTCGTGTCGAGTTGAACACGACTTCCGATCGCTGTGACTGGGCGGCTCCGCGTGTGGGCTCTGCCAGCGATTCGCGTAATCTAGGGAGTCGCTACTGCCAAAAAACCTTGGAATATAAGAGATCGTCGGCTAGAATCGCAATTTTGGAGTGCGAAATGAAGGATTTTCAACCCCGAAACAAAGTCTTATGGCCTGAGGCAATAAGGGGACATCGAGCGCCTCTGCGTGATGATTCCAAATTGGGGTCTTATAAGCGATTCCGATAACCGAGCGAAAAGTTATGCATGTTTGAGCGAAGCAGTGTCCGTATGCGATCGCATCGGCAGCCTACGACCGCTCTCCCGGAGAGGAATTTGGGCACCGGACCGGAAAACTCCGAATGCGACCATTTACCGACCGGGTTGAAGTGCCGATTCTGAATTGGGGCCTCGCGGGCGGTTCCGACCCCCGGGCGAATAATATTCGCGTCCGACCGAATGGTACGACAGTTGGTGTACTAGTACACACCCTCCGGCGGAATTTTTGCCCCGAAACGGAATTCTGCAAAATTAACGCCTTGTCGACCGTCTCGAAGTGCCGATTCTGAATTGTGGTCACATAAGCGATTCCGATGCCCGTGCGAAAGTTATGCCAAATTCCTTCGCTGAAGGGGTGTGAATAATCCGGAGGGGGTGACTATATCGGCGATGATCGGGCACCCATATCCACGACGTGGGGAGGAGATCTCGCGTCGAGTTGAACACGACTTCCGATCGCTGTGACTGGGCAGCTCCGCTTGTGCGCTCCGCCAGCGATTTACGTAATCGAGGGAGTCGCTACTGCCAAAAAATCTTGGAATTGTGAAGATCGTCGTCTAGAATCGAAATTTTGGAGTGCGAAACGAAGGATTTTCGACCCCAAAATGATGTCTTATGTCCTGAGGCAATAAGGGGGTGTCGAGCGCCTCTGAGTTACGATTCCGAATTTGGGTCTTATAACCGATTCCGATAACCGAGCGAAAAGTTATGCCTGTTTGAGCGAAGCGGTATCCGTATGCGATCGCATCGGCAGCCTGCGACCGCACTCCTGGAGAGGAATTTGGGCGCCGGACCGGAAATCTCCGAATGCGACCATTTACCGACCGGGTCGAAGTGCCGATTCTGAATTGGGGCCTCGCGGGCGGTTCCGAACCCCGGGCGAATAAATATCCGCGTCCGACCAGAGGGTACGACATTCGGTGTACTAGTACACACGCTCCGGGGGGAATTTTGGCCCCGAAACAGAATTCCGCGAAACCAGTGCTTTGTCGACCGTCTTGGAGTTTCGATTCCGAATTGTGGTCACATATGAGATTCCGATGCCCGTGCGGAAAGTTATGCCCAATTCTTTCGCTGAAGGGATAGTTATAAACCGGAGAGGAATTTGGGCGCCGGACAGGAAATCTCCGAATGCGACCATTTACCGACCGGGTTGAAGTGTCGATTATGAATTGGAGCCTCGCGGGCGGTTCCGACCCCCGGGCGAATAAATATCTGTGTCCGACCGGAGGGAACGACAGTTGGTGTAATAGTACACACGCTCCGGGGGAATTTTTGCCCCGGAACGGAATTCTGCGAAATCAGCGCCTTGTCGACCGTCTCGGAGTGCCGATTCCGAATTGTGGTCACTTAAGCGATTCCGATGCCGGTGCGGAAAGTTATGCCCAATTCTTTCGCTGAAGGGGTGTGTGAATAAACCGGAGGGGGTGACTATATCGGAGATGTTCGGGGACCCATATCCACGACCTGGGGAGGAGATCTCGCGTCGAGTTGAACACAACTTCCGATCGCTGTGACTGGGCGGCTCCGTGTGTGGGCTCCGCTAGTGATTCGCGTAATCTAGGGAGTCGCTACTGCCAAAAAACCTTGAAATTTGGGAGATCGTCGGCTAGAATCGCAATTTTGGAGTGCGAAATGAAGGATTTTCGACCCCGAAACGATGACTTATGGCCGGAGGCAATAAAGTGGCGTCGAGGGCCTCTGAGTGACGATTTTGAATTGGGGTCTTATAAGCGATTCCGATAACCGAGCGAAAAGTTATGCCTGTTTGAGCGAAGCGGTGTCCGTATGCGATCGCATCGGCAGCCTGCGACCGTGCTCCCAGAGAGGAATTTGGGCGCCGGACCGGAAATCTCCGAATGCTACCATTTACCAACCGGGTTGAAGTGCCGATTCTGAATTGTGGCCTCGCTGGCGGTTCCGACCCCCGGGCGAATAAATATTCGCGTCCAGCCGGATGGTACGACAGTTGGTGTACTAGTACACACGCTCCAGGGGGAACTTTGGCCCCGAAATGGAATTTCGCGAAATCGGCGCCTTGTCGACCGTCTCGGAGTTTCAATTCCGAATTGTGGTCACATATGCGATTCCGATGCCCGTGCGGAAAGTTATGTCCAATTCTTTCGCTGAAGGGGTGTGAATAAACCGGAGGGGGTGACTATATTGGCGATGTTCGGGCACCCATATGCACGACCTGGGGAGGAGATCTCGCGTCGAGTTGAACACGACTTCCGATCGCTGTGACTGGGCGGCTCCGCGTGTGGGCTCCGCCAGCGATTCACGTAATCTAGGGAGTCGCTACTGCCAAAAAACCTTGGAATATGGGAGATCGTAAGCTAGAATCGCAATTTTGGAGTGCGAAATGAAGAATTTTTTTCCCCGAAACGACGCCTTATGGCCTGAGGCAATAAAGAGGCGTCGAGCGCCTCTGAGTGACGATTCCGAATTGGTGTCTTATAAGTGAGTCCGATAACCGAGCGAAAAGTTATGCATGTTTGAGCGAAGCGGTGTCCGTATGCGATCGCATCGGCAGCCTGCGACCGCGCTCCCAGAGAGGAATTTGGGCACCAGACCGGAAATCTTCGAATGCGACCATTTACCGACCGGGTTGAAGTGCCCATTCTGAATTGGGGCCTCGCGGGCGGTTCCGAACCCCGGGCGAATAAATATCCGCGTCCGACCAGAGGGTACGGCAGTCGGTGTACTAGTACACATGCTCCGGGGGGAATTTTGGCCCCGAAATGGAATTATGCGAAACTAGCGCCTTGTCGACCGTCTCGGAGTGCCGATTCCGAATTGTGGTCAGAAAAGCGATTCCGATGCCCGTGCGGAAAGTTATGCCCAATTCTTTCGCTGAAGAGGTGGTTATAAACCCGAGGGGGTGACTATATCGGCGATGTTCAGGCACCCATATCCACGACCTGGGGAGGAGATCTCGCGTCGAGTTGAACACGACTTCCGATCGCTGTGACTGGGCGGCTCCGCGTGGGGGCTCTGCCAGCGATTTGCGTAATCGAGGGAGTCGTTACTGCCAAAAAACCTGGGAATAGGGCAGATCGTCGTCTAGAATCGCAATTTTAGAGTGCGAAACGAAGGATGTTCGACCCGAAAATGACGTCTTATGGCCTGAGGCAAAAGGGGGCATCGAGCGCGTCTGAGTGACGATTCTGAATTGGGGTCTTATAAGCGATTCCGATAACCGAGCTAAAAGTTATGCCTATTTGAGTAAAGCGGTGTCTGTATGCGATCGCATCGGCAGCCTGCGACCGCGCTTCCGGAGAGGAATTTGGGCGCCGGATCGGAAATCTCCGAATGCGACCATTTATCGACCGGGTCATAGTGCCGATTCTGAATTGGGGCCTCGCGGGCGGTTCCGACCCCCGGGCGAATAAATATCCGCGTCCGACCGGAGGGTACGACAGTTGGTGTACTAGTACACACGCTCCAGGGGGAATTTTGGCCCCGGAACGGAATTCCGCGAAATCAGCGTCTTGTCGACCGTCTCGGAGTTTCGATTCCGAATTGTGGTCACATAAGCGATTCCGATTCCCGTGTAGAAAGTGATGCCCAATTCTTTCGCTGAAGGGGTGTGAATAAATCGGAGGGGGTGACTATATCGGCGATGTTCGAGCACCCATATCCACGACCTGGGGAACAGATCTCGCGTCGAGTTGAACACGACTTCCGATCGCTGTGACTGGGCGGCTTCGCGTGTGGGCTCCGCCAGTGATTCGCGTAAGCGAGGGAGTCACTACTGCCAAAAAACCTTGGAATAGAGCAGATCGTCGTCTAGAATCGCAATTTCGGAGTGCGAAACGAAGGATTTTCAACCGCGAAACGACGTCTTATGGTGTGAGGCAATAAGAGGGCGTCGCGCGCCTCTGAGTGACGATTCCGAATTGGGGTCTTATAAGCGATTCCGATAACCGAGTAAAAAGTTATGCCTGTTTGAGCGAAGCGGTGTCCGTATGCGATCGCATCGGCAGCATGCGACCGCGCTCCCGGAGAGGAATTTGGGTGCCGGACCGGAAATCTCCGAATGCGACCATTTACCGACTGGGTCGAAGTGCCGATTCTGAAATGGGGCCTAGCGAGCGGTTCCGACCCCCGGGCGAATAAATATTCGTGTCCGACCGGAGGGTACGACAGTTGGTGTACTAGTACACACGCTCCGGGAGGAATTTTGGCTCCGAAGCAGAATTCTGCAAAATGAGCACCCTGTCGACCGTCTCGAAGTGCCGATTCCGAATTGTGGTCACATAAGCGATTCCGATGCCCGTGCGGAAAGTTATGCCCAATTCTTTCGCTGAAGGGGTGTGAATAAACCGGAGGGGGTAACTATATCGGCGATGTTCGGGCACCCATATCCACAACCTGGGGAGGAGATCTCGCGTTGAGTTGAACACGACTTCCGATTGCTGTGATTGGGCGGCTCCGCGTGTGGGCTCCGCCAGTGATTCACATAATCGAGGGAGTCGCTACTGCCAAAAAACCTTGGAATAGGGGAGATCGTCAGCTAGATTTGCAATTTTGGAGTGCGAAATGAAGGATTTTTGACCCCGAAACGACGTCTTATGGCTTGAGGCAATATGGGGACGTCGAGCGTCCCTGAGTGCCGATTCCGAATTGGGGTCTTATAAGCGGTTCGGATAATCGAGCGAAATGTTATGCCTGTTTGAGCGAAGCGGTATCCGTATGCGATCACATCGGCAGCCTGCGACCGCACTCCCAGAGAGGAATTTGGGAGCCGGACCGAAAATCTCCGAATGCGACCATTTACCGACCGGGTCGAAGTGCCAATTCAGAATTGGGGCCTCGCGAGCGGTTCCGACCCTCGGGCGAATAAATATCCGCGTCCGACCGGAGGGTACGACAGTTGGTGTACTAGTACACACGCTCCGGGGGGAATTTTGGCCCCAGAACAGAATTCCGTGAAATCAGCGCCTTGTCGACCGTCTCGGAGTGCCGATTCCGAATTGTGGTCACATAAGCGATTATGATACCCATGCGGAAAGTTATGCCCAATTCTTTCGCTGAAGGGGTGTGAATAAACCGGAGGGGGTGACTATATCAGCGATGTTCGGGCACCCATATCCACGACCTGGGGAGGATATCTCGCGTCGAGTTGAACACGACTTCTGATCGCTGTTACTGGGCGGCTCCGCGTGTGGGCTCCGCTAGTGATTCACATAATCGAGGGAGTCACTACTGCCAAAAAACCTTGCAATAGGGGAGATCGTCGACTAGAATCGCAATTTTGGAGTGCGAAATGAAGGATTTTCGACCCCGAAACGACGTCTTTTGGCCTGAGGAGATGATAGGGCATTGAGCGCCTCTGAGTGCTGATTCCGAATTGGGGTCTTATAAGCGATTCCGATAATCGAGCGAAAAGTTATGCCTCGATTCCTGTGTGGGCTCCGCCAGCGATTCGCGTAATCGAGGGAGTCGCTACTGCTAAAAAACCTTGGAATAGGGAATATCGTCGTCTAGAATCGTAATTTCGGAGTGCAAAACGAAGGATTTTCGACCCAGAAATGACGTCTTATTGATGAAGGCAATAAGGGGGCGTCGAGCGCCTCTGAGTAATGATTTCGAATTGGCGTCTTATAAGAGATTCCGATAACCGAGCGAAAAGTTATGCCAATTTGAGCGAAGCGGTGTCCGTATGCGATCGGATCGGCAACCTGCGACCGCGCTCCCGGAGAGGAATTTGGGCGTCGGACCAGAAATCTCCGAATACGACCATTTACCGTAGGGGGTGACTATATCGGCGATGTTCGGGCACCCATATCCACGACCTGGGGAGGAGATCTCGCGTCGAGTTGAACACGACTTCCGATCGCTGTGACTGGGCGGCTCCACGTGTGTGCTCCGCCAGCGATTCGCGTAATCGAGGTTGTCACTACTGCCAAAAAACCTTGGAATAGGGGAGATCGT
The DNA here is from genome assembly GCA_014218235.1 of Colocasia esculenta. Lineage (NCBI taxonomy): Eukaryota > Viridiplantae > Streptophyta > Magnoliopsida > Alismatales > Araceae > Colocasia > Colocasia esculenta. Next base: position 211,326,371 of record CM024753.1, read on the forward strand.
CGACTAGAATCACAATTTTGAAGTGCGAAATGAAGGATTTTCGACCCCGAAATGAAGTCTTATGGCCTTAGGCAATAAGGGGGCGTCGAGCGCCTCTGAGTGCCGATTCCGAATTGGGGTCTTATAAGCGATTCCGGTAATCGAGCAAAAAGTTAAGCCTGTTTGAGCGAAGCGGTGTCCGTATGCGATCGCATCGGCAGCCTGTGACCGCGCTCCCGGAGAGGAATTTGGGCGCCGGACCGGAAATCTTCGAATGCAACCATTTACCGACCGGGTCGAAGTGCCGATTCTGAATTGGGGCCTCGCGGGCGGTTCCGACTCCCGGGCGAATAAATATCCGCATCCGACCGGAGGGTACAACAGTCGGTGTACTAGTACACACGCTACGGGGGGAATTTTCCGCGAAATCAGCACCTTGTCGACCGTCTCGGAGTGCAGATTCCGAATTGTGGTCACATAAGTGATTCTGATGCCCCGTGCGGAAAGTTATGCCCAATTCTTTCGCTGTAGGTGTGTGAATAAACAGGAGGGGGTGACTATATCGGCGATGTTCGGGCACCCATATCCACGACCTGGGGAGGAGATCTCGTGTCAAGCTGAACATGACTACCGATCGCTGTGACTGGGTGACTCCGCGTGTGTACTCCGCCAGCGATTTGCGTAATCGTGGGAGTTGCTACTGCCAAAAAACCTTGGAATAGGGGAGATCGTCGGCTAGAATCGCAATTTCAGAGTGCGAAACGAAAGATTTTCGACCCCGAAACGACGTCTTATGGCCTAATGCAATAAGGAGGCATCGAGCGCCTCTGAGTGACGATTCCGAATTGGGGTCTTATAGGCGATTCTGATAACCGAGCGAAAAGTTATGCCTGTTTGAGCGAAGCGGTGTCCGTATGCGATCTCATCGGCAGCCTGCGACCGCGCTCCCGGAGAGGAATTTGGGCACCGGACCGGAAATCTCCGAATGCGACCATTTACCGACCGGGTCGAAGTGCCGATTCTAAATTGGGGTCTCGCGGGCGGTTCTGACCCCCGGGCGAATAAATATCCACGTCCGACCGGAGGGTACGGCAGTCGGTGTACTACACGCTCCGGGGGGATTTTTTCCCGGAACTGAATTCCGTGAAACTAGCACCTTGTCGACCGTCTCGGAGTGCCGATTCCGAATTGTGGTCACATAAGCGATTCCGATGCCCGTGCAGAAAGTTATGCCCAATTCTTTCGCTGAAGGGGTGGGAATAAACTGGAGGGGGAGACTATATCGGCGATGTTCGGGCACCCATATCCACGACCTGGGGAGGTCTCGTGTCAAGTTGAACATGACTACCGATCGCTGTGACTGGGCGACTCCGCGTGTGGACTCCGCCAGCGATTCGCGTAATCGAGGGAGTCGCTACTGCAAAAAAACCTTGGAATAGGGGAGACCGTCGGTTAGAATCGCAATTTCGGAGTGCGAAACGAAGGATTTTCGACCCCGAAACGACGTCTTATGGCCTGATGCATAAAAAAGGCATCGAGCGCTCTGAGTGACGATTCCGAATGGGGTCTTATAAGCGATTCCGATAATCGAGCAAAAAGTTATGCCTGTTTGAGCGAAGGCGGTGTCCGTATGCGATCGCATCGGCAGCTGCGACCGCGCTCCCGAAGAGGAATTTGGGCCCGGACCGAAAATCCCGAATGCGACCATTTACCGACCGGGTTGAAGTGCCGATTCTGAATTGAGGCCTCGCGGGCAGTTCCGACCCCCGGGCGAATAAATATCCGCGTCCGACCGGAGGGTACGGCAGTCGGTGTACTAGTACACACGCTCCCGGTGTAATTTTGGCCCCGTAACGGAATTCCGCGAAACCAGCGCCTTGTCGACCGTCTCGGAGTGCCGATTCCGAATTGTGGTCACATAAGCAACTCCGATGCCCGTGCGGAAAGTTATGCCCAGTTCTTTCGCTGAAGGTGTGGGAATAAACCGGAGGGGGTGACTATATCGGCGATGTTCGGGCACTCATATCCACGACCTGGGGAGGAGATCTCGCGTAGAGTTGAACATGACTTCCGATCGCTGTGACTGGGTGGCTCCGCGTGTGGGCTCTGCCAGCGATTCGCGTAATCGAGGGAGTCGCTACTGCCAAAAACACTTGGAATAGGGCAGATCGTCGGCTAGAATCGCAATTTCAGAGTAGGAAACGAAGGATTTTTGACCCAGAAACGACGTCTTATGGCATGAAGCAATAACGGGGCGTCGAGCGCCTATGAGTGCCAATTCCGAATTGGGGTCTTATAAGCGATTCTGATAACCGAGCGAAAAGTTATGCCTGTTTGAGCGAAGCGGTGTCCGTATGCGCTCGCATCGGCAGCCTGCGACCGCGCTCCCGAGAGGAATTTGGGCACCAACCGGAATCTCCGAATGCGACCATTTACCGACCGGGTCGAAGTGCCGATTCTGAATTGGGGTCTCGCGGGCGGTTCCGACTCCCCGGGCGAATAAATATCCACGTCCGACGGGAGGGTACGGCAGTCGGTGTACTAGTAACACTCCGGGGGGAATTTTTGCCCGGAACGGAATTCTGTGAATCCAGCGCGTTGTCGACCGTCACGGAGTGCCGATCCGAATTGTTGTCACATAAGCGATTCTGATGGCCCGTGCGGAAAGTTATGCCCAATTCTTTTCGCTGAAGGGGTGTTATAAACCCGAGGGGGTGACTATGTCGGCGATGTCAGGCACCCCATATCCATGACCTGGGGAGGAGATCTCGCGTAGAGTTGAACACGACTTCCGATCGACTTGACTGGGCAGCTCCGTTGTGGCTCCGCCAGCTCCCGTGAAGAAACGCGATTCACGTAATCGAGGGATCGCTAACTCCAAAAACCTTGGAATAGGGAAGATCGTCGGCTAGAATCGCAATTTCGGAGTGTGAAATGAAGGATTTTCGACCCCGAAAATGACGTCTTATGGCCTGAGGCAATAAGGGGTTGTCGAGCGCCTCTAAGTGACGATTCCGAATTTGGGTCTTATAAGCGATTCCGATAATCGAGCAAAAGTTATGCCTGTTTGAGCGAAGCGTGTCCGTATGCGATCGCATCACATCCTGCGACCCGCCTCTCCCGGAGAGCAATTTGGGCGCCGGACAGGAAATCCAGAATGCGAACATTTACCAACGGGTCAAAGTGCTGATTCTGAATTGGGGCCTCGCGGGCGGTTCCGACCGCCGGGCGAATAAATATCCGCGTCCCACCGGAGGGGACGGCAGTCGGTGTACTAGTACACACGCTCCATGGGGAATTTTTGCAACGGAACGGAATTCGGGCACCCATATCCACGACCTGGGGAGGAGATGACACGTCGAGTTGATCACGACTTCCGATCGCTGTGACTGGGCGGCTCCGAGTGTGGGCTCCGCCAGTGATTCGCGTAATCGAGGGAGTCGCTACTGCTAAAAAACCTTGGAATAGGGGATATCGTCGGCTATAATCGCAATTTCGGAGTGCGAAACGAATGATTTTCAACCCCGAAACGACGTCTTATGGCCTGAGGCAATAAGAAAACGTCTAGAGCCTCTGAGTGACGATTCCGAATTGGGGTCTTATAAGCGATTCCGATAATCAAGCGAAAAGTTATGCCTGTTTGAGCGAAGCGGTGTCCGTATGCGATCGCATCACCAGCCTGCGACAGCGCTCCCGGAGAGGAATTTGGGCGTCGGACCGGAAATCTCCGAATTTAACCATTTACCGACCGGGTCGAAGTGCCGATTCTGAATTGGGGACTCGCGGGCGGTTCCGACCCCCGGGCGAATAAATATCCACGTCCTACCGGAGGGTACGACAGTCGGTGTACTAGTACACACGCTACGGGGGGAATTTTGGCCCCGTAACGGAATTCCGCGAAATCAGCGCCTTGTCGACCGTGTCGGAGTGCAGATTCCGAATTATGGTCACATAAGTGATTCTGATGCCCGTGCGGAAAGTTATGCTCAATTCTTTCGCTGAATGTGTGTGAATAAACAGGAGGGGGTGACTATATCGGCGATGTTCGGGCACCCATATCCACGACCTGGGGAGGAGATCTCGTGTCAAGCTGAACATGACTACCGATCGCTATGACTGGGCGACTCCGCGTGTGGGCTCCGCCAGCGATTTGCGTAATCGAGGGAGTTGCTACTGCTAAAAACCTTGGAATAGGGGAGATCGTCGGCTAGAATCGCAATTTCGGAGTGCGAAACGAAGTATTTTTCGACCCCGAAACGACGTCTTATGGCCTAATGCAAAAGAGGCATCGAGCGCCTCTGAGTGACGATTCCGAATTGGGGTCTTATAAGCGATTCTGATAACCGAGCGAAAAGTTATGCCTGTTTGAGCGAAGCGGTGTCCGTAATGCGATCTCATCGGCAGCCTGCGACCGCGCTCCCGGAGAGGAATTTGGGCACCAACCAGAAATCTCCGAATGCAACCATTTAACCGACCGGGTCGAAGTGCCGATTCTAAATTGGGGTCTCGCGGGCATTTTGACCCCCGGCGAATAAATATCCACGTCCGACCGGAGGGTACGGCAGTCGGTGTACTACACGCTCCGGGGGGAATTTTTGCCCCGGAACAGAATTCCGTAAAACTAGCGCCTTGTTGACCGTCTCGGAGTGCCGATTCCGAATTGTGGTCATATAAGCGATTCTGATGCGCGTGCAGAAAGTTATGCCCAATTCTTTCGCTGAAGGGGTGGGAATAAACTGGAGGGGGTGACTATATCGGCGATGTTCGGGCACCCATATCCACGACCTGGGGAGGAGATCTCGTGTCAAGTTGAACAAGACTACCGATCGCTGTGACTGGGCGGCTCCGCGTGTGGGCTCCGCCAGCGATTCGCGTAATCGAGGGAGTCGCTACTGCCAAAAAACCTGGAATAGGGAGATCGTCGGCTAGAATCGCAATTTCGGAGTGCGAAACGAAGGATTTTCGACCCCGTACGACGTCTGATGGCTAAGGCAATTAGATGGCGTCGAGCACCTCTGAGTGATGATTCCGAATTTGGGTCTTATAAGCGATTCCGATAATCGAGTGAAAAGTTATGCATGTTTGAGCGAAGCGGTGTCCGTATGCGATCGCATCAGCAGCCTGCCACAGCGCTCCCGGAGAGGAATTTGGGCGCCGGACCGGAAATCTCCGAATTCAAACATTTACCGACCGGGTCGAAATGCCGATTCTGAATTGGGGCCTCGCGGGCGGTTCCGACCCCCGGGCGAATAAATATCTGTGTCCGACCGGAGGGTACGACAGTCGGTGTACTAGTACACACGCTCCGGGCGAAATTTTTGCCCCGGAATGGAATTCCGCGAAACTAGCGCCTTGTCGACCGTCTCGGAGTGCCGATTCCGAATTGTGGTCACATAAGCGATTCCGATGCCCGTGCGGAGAGTTATGCCCAATTCTTTCGCTGAAGGGGGTGGTTATAAACCGGAGGGGGTGACTATATCGGCGATGTTTGGGCACCCATACCCACGACCTGGGGAGGAGATCGTGCATCAAGTTGAACACGACTTCCGATCATTGTGACTGGGCGGCTCCGAGTGTGGGCTCCGCCAGTGATTCGCGTAATCGAGGGAGTCGCTACTGCCAAAAAACCTTGGAATAGGGGAGATCGTCGGCTAGAATCGCAATTTTGGAGTGCGAAACGAAGGATTTTCGACCCCGAAACGACGTCTTATGGCCTGAGACGATAAGAGGGCGTCGAGAGCCTCTAAGTGATGATTCTTAATTGGGGTCTTATAAGCGATTCCGATAATCGTCGAAAAGATATGCCTGTTTGAGCGAAGCGGTGTCCGTATGCGTTCGCATCAGCAGCCTGCGACAGCGTTCCCGGAGAGGAATTTGGGCGCCGGACCGGAAATCTCCGAATTCGACCATTTACCGACCGGGTCGAAGTGCCTATTCTGAATTGGGGCCTCGCGGGCAGTTCCGACCCCCGAGCGAATAAATATCCACGTCCGACCGGAGGGTACGGCAGTCGGTGTACTAGTACACACGCTCCGGGGGGAATTTTTGCCCCGGAACGGAATTCCGCGAAACCAGCACCTTGTCGACCGTCTCAGAGTGCCGATTCTGAATTGTTGTCACATAAGCGATTCTGATGCCCGTGCGGAAAGTTATGCCCAATTCTTTCGCTGAAGGGTGGTAATAAATCGGGGGGGTGACTATATCTGCGATGTTCGGGCACCCATATCCACACATGGGGGAGGAGATCTCGCGTCGCGTTGAACACGACTTCCGATCGCTGTGACTGGGGCGGCTCCGCGTGTGGCTCCGCCAGTGATCTCGCGTAATCGAGGGAGTCGCTACTGCCAAAAACCTTGAATAGGGGAGTTCGTCGGCTAGATCGCAATTTCGGAGTGTGAACGAAGGATTTTTCGACCCTGAAACGACGTCTTATGGCCTGAGGAAATAAGGGGTCGTCGAACACCTCTGAGTGACGATTCCGAATTGGGGTCTTATAAGCGACTCAGATAACCGAACGAAAAGTTATGCCTGTTTGAGCGAAGCGGTGTCCGTATGCGACCGCATCGGCAGCCTGTGACCGCGCTCCCGGAGAGGAATTTGGGCGCCAGACCGAAAATTTCCGAATTCGACAATTTACCGACCGGTTCGAAGTGCCGATTCTGATTGGGTCCTCGCGGGCGGTTTCGACCCCCGGGCGAATAAATATCCGCGTCCGAACCGGAGTGTACAGCAGTCGGTGTACTAGTACACACGCTCCGGGGGAATTTTTGCCCCGGAACGGATTCCACGAAACTAGCGCCTTGTCGACCGTCTCAGATTGCCGATTTCGAATTGTGGTCACATAAGCGATTCCGATGCCCGTCGGAAAGTTTGCCCAATTCTTTCGCTGAAGGGTTGGTTTAAACCGGAGCGGGTGACTATATCGGTGATGTTCGGGTACCCATATCCACGACCTGGGGAGTATATCTCGCATCGAGTTGACACGACTTCCGATCACTGTGACTAGGCGGCTCCGCGTGTGGGCTCCGCTAGTGATTCGCGTAATCGAGGGTGTCGCTTTTGCCAAAAAACCTTGGAATAGGGGAGATCGTCGGCTATAATCACAATTTTCGGAGTGCGAAACGAAGGATTTTTGACCCCGAAAGACGTCTTATGGCCTGAGGCAATACAAGGCCGTCGAGCGCCTCTGAGTGACGATTCCGAATTGGGGTCTTATAAGCGATTCCGATAATCTTGCGAAAAGTTATGCCTATTTGAGCGAAGCGGTGTCCGTATGCTATCGCATCAGCAGCCTGCGACAGCGCTCCCGGAGAGAATTTGGGCGCCGGATCGGAAATCTCCGAATTCGACCATTTACCCGACCGGGTCGAAGTGCCTATTCTGAATTGGGGCCTTGTGG